>JAPQRQ010000002.1:19805929-19817817 GCA_037367365.1 Apogon talboti
CTTTATATATATAGTTAAATTATGCAAAAGCAAAGCTAAGTCTGGCATTATTCCATAATTTTGATACACTTCGTACACTTGTGTTATCATGGGACTGATGCCAAACAAAACCCTGGATTGGTACAATGTTCCACAGTGCAATGCCTGAGGGTTTGACCTCAAAGACCTCTCACGGTTTCTTCCTCTTTTATGTTTTCTCTGTAGCTGTGATTACTTTTCAGAGAACACATTTGTGCAATCTTGGTTGTTAAAGTACAAGAGCTACCTTTTTTTTTCTCAAGTAAAAAGAATGTAAAACTTTCTCACTGTTACTTCACCTCATGCTGCCACGCTGGCACAAAGCCAAGGAAACACCACGTTAGTGGGAATCTCGTTCATCACTGCTTAAATTTTGTGATTCGGGTCTAGAGATAAGGCGACTACGCACTGGCCTCCAAAGACTGCTTACGTGGGTAAATCTAGCATCTTCAAAACAACGACGGCCTCTTACGCACTTCTTCTCACCCATAGGCCAGATCTGATTAGAGATTTAACGTCAGCTTCAGCTTTCATTTCAGCATCTCAGGCATAGCCGTCTTCTCTTTATTCCTTTATCACTTTCAAATAGGATTTTATTATGACTGCCATGGGAGGATATTTTATTAAAATGTTAATTAGACCCTTCTCAGTATAAATCCATAGTACATCTCTTTTCATGACTATATTCAATCCAGGAACAGACAAACTCAGTCCTACAAAGGTGCTCATTTGGTAAAGAGACTCCCTGTTTCAGAGTCTTAAGAATGTGCGTTGTCCTCTGCCAAATATTGTAAATCTACACGCCCTGACAGAAACAACAGGAGACAGTGTAATACTAGTGCATGCCTGTTTGCAAGTGCGTGCGTATGTGTGTGAGAGCTGTGTCCTCAATTCGTATGCATATTCAAGATGATTTTTGTGTTTTACACCTACGTGCCCTCATGCTTGTTTGTTCTTTTCACATGCATACAACAGTAAGAACCATTCAGTGCCTTACCTTCCATGCTTGAATGCACACCTTCGCTTGCAGGAGAGTGTGAACGTGTACCTGTGCTGTGTGTACGTGCGTGCAAAGCAGATATAAGAGTGTTCTGCAGTTTCATGAGTGAACTTTGGACCTCTGCATTGTTTACCTGAGCCTTTATACAACGCCTGTGATGGCAGATCACATTTACTCACTCTTCTATGCAGCTTCCAAACCAGGAAAACGACATTTAAAACAATTTGTCTTGTGTACATTGACCGACTCCAAGTTCAAGCGTCATTTCAACGAGAAATATTTCCTGTTTGTTTCCAGGAAGAAAGTTTTAACCTTAGCTTTTCACCGCGAGCCAAGTATCTGCAGGTCAATACTATTTTTTTTGTGAATTGCTGAATTTAAGCATTTAATGAATAGCAATTTATCACAGATAACGTATGCAAAAACAAAATATTCCCTTCCTTCACACAGTTGTTTTGCAGTTATTTCAGAACACCCTGTTTTAGCTGTGACACTGTGAGCAGCTGCAGCATAATTTATTTCAAACTGTTGCATTCACTTCATAGCAAGATACTTCGTAAGTGTTTCCATGGAGAACGCCTTTAGGAAAGAATTCTCTAGTTGTTTCATTGCTGGATTCCCTCAGCTTTACATTATCAGACTGTACTTGCATTATATTTATGTTGTTTATGCGAGGGGAGCTGGACATCTCAGTGGACTATCATTTTCTAAATCACCAAATATCCTGAAGTCAAGCTATTATCTCTTTCCTGCTCTGTAGTCCTGCTGCTGCACGTCTGTAAATGGACTGTGACCAAAAAACAAATGACCAATCAGTGAATTTGACATGGCTTGCATCTTTGGCTGCTGCTTTTGAAGGCAGGATAGACTGGGGTTCCTGTCAACGCCCAAACAACCTCAGCCCGGTACTGCACAGAGCTTAATAACGCTATGTTCTCAGCTTTTCTTTTCTTTTCCTCTCTATTTATCCTTTCTTAAGTGGTTCATCACCATTTATTATAATATTATCCTCTGTATTTTGCATTTTTTCAATGAAAATCGGGTATTTTCTACCAAATTTAAATGACTGATCATTCTGATTCATAAAACCTCAGATTAAAGTTGACTGTCATAATATCAGAAAGGGAGAAAAATTAAGAAAGCCATGAAAAGATGACAAACTGCATTTTACACTAATTATTTACATGTATTGATAGGATTAGTGGATCAACAGGTATTGAACAGTTTAGATCAGTAGATGGTTTTGGTCACCAGTGGCTGTTTGGGTCTTAATGGGTTAATCTCTGTCATCACGAAAAGTGGGCCATGTGGGTATCTCCAACATCAAATCTGACATAGAAATGACCTGTGTGTCGATATAATCTAAGACAATGCCATAAAACTTTGAAATCTGTTGTACAGGTACATATAATCAGTTATAATTGATTTTTTCAGGTACATATAAAAGTGTGTATTTAGGTCGGGTCAGCACCATGTTGTACCATAAAACATTTTTAATGCTGAAATGGATTAAGTCTACACAAAATAAAAAATCCAATCACTGCTATTACCCCTTTTTAAAATGCACTGAAGCTTTACTCAATTTAGGCGTGAGAACCATGATGTAATAAAGACTGCGCTTCAATTTATTTGTTTCATAGTTTTCACATGGGTGGCCAACATCTGGATATACGTTTTAGTTGTTCTCCCATAGTAGATGTGGCTGCCTTAATTGCACTTTCTCGTTAATGTTTCTCAAGTTTTTCCTAGAAAAAAAAACAAAAAAACGAGGGTCTGTACATCTGGCCCTGTCCTCCTCTATCTGAGCCAGTTGTCTGGCAGTGGGGGATCCTCACCATGCAGACAGGCTGAGGAAACATTGTGCACACTGTGTTCTTTCAGGCCTCTGTTTGCATGTGAACTGCAGTTATAACTCTATGGGACAACGCAGGCCTATTGCCTCTGTGGTTTGTCAGACCTCAAACTTGAATGGCTTTAATCTGTGATGCTATCTGAAGGGGAGTCGCTGCATGTATATCTGGTCTGAGTTAGAGCGTCTCACAGCTACAGTTTGAGTTATATCAGATTCCCCTTGGAGAAAAAGTAAAAGTGGCTTTTCTCAGTGAATTTATTTCAACAGTATGCTTTGGCAGAATTTATGTTCCTATTTACATATGAATGCAACATTGTCTGATGTCTTACTTTGTAGTTGCTGCGGAGCACTAAATCTACCATAAAAAGTGTTCTCACATAAAACAAAATGGTAATGGAGGAAAGAATAGATGCCTCAAGATCAAGCACATACAGGATTCTGGATTCCTAGTGTGAAACGAAGAATAACTGGTCCATTTACGGCAACAAATGTGCTGTAAGTGTTACAGTGACGTTGAGTAGTCGCAAGGTTCATGCGCAAAATGTTCCCTTAAAGCTGTATAAATACACATTCATGTACCAACTTCATTTAGATAACTCAAAAGGAAACGCTATCTATCAACAGTACATTTTAAAAGCATTTTAATGTCTCATCTCTACATCACGTGCATACGTTTCCATTTTCACACGTGCATCTACACTCTGCAGCAGTAGCAGCATAATAATATGATCAAAAGCATGTTATTATTTTGTCACTGTCTTGATTTACAGCCGCCCTATTGAATGAAAATGAGTGTGAACGGAGGAAGGCTGAATTATGATCTGAGTAATTCCTGTGGTCTTGTTGAAAAAGATTAACACAACACAACTTGTTCAGCTTGCACAGATCACAAACGTAGTCATTAACTTCTCATAATCAAAGCCAGGAGCTATTACTGAAGCATTTATAGCTTGCGCGACAACAGTTTTTAAAAGGCTGGGAATTCTTCTTGAATTCAGCAGCATTCGATTAAAGTAGTGTTTTGTTGATGTCGTGTAAAAATGACCAACAACTGGCACAAATGAAGCACCTGAATAGGACTGAGGGAAGTATCAGTTGTTGTTTGCACAGGTTATAGTGCATTTGTCATATTTTAATGCTGAATTACTGGATTGTATGGCACATGCAATACAAATAAACAAACCTAAAGTAGTTTGTTTGTGTTTATTTATGTATCCCTTTAAGCCGTTAATGCACTTTCCTTCAGGAATGACCGCCAGTGACTCGTCCATGGGAACTTAGTCGCTGCTCCATCATCATCTCGCAGGTGACAAATGATTAGCTTTAATGCACAGCAGAGGAGTCTGCTGGAGACTGTGGGAACAATTCAGTGTTTGGATGACACTAACAGTGAGAGTTAGCAGGGTGCCTATCATCCAGTTAAATCCAGAACGTGCTGACGAAGCTGTACGTGCATGAACATGCACGCATGCAAGTGTGTGGCCAACTGCGCACACTTCCCTAAACACATACAAACAAAAACACAAGCAAGCACAAAAATGAACACCGGGTGATTGCTCAATGGGGCCCAGCTCCCTCCTGTGCTGTCCCAGTTGCTGGCGACTTGGGTCACACAGCTGCATGCTTAACAAAAAAAACGCAACTGGAAAAAGAATGGAGAAGCTTGAGAAGAAAGAGGAAAAACTCGATTGCAGCATGGAGTGAAGGATGATCAAGAAAAGGGTACAAATAAAAGAGCATTAGAGATTTAATGAGAGACAGAGGCAAGTGAAAGGAGAGTCAACCTTTCTTTCTTTCTTTTTTTTTTTTTACCTATACAGCTTAAACCCAACATTGCAAAACACTGTTGAAACGGTGTCATGTTCTTTGTGACATTCCTGTAAACCACTCCACTTAAGAGAATCAGTACATCCACTGTGTCATGTAAAATGAGAGCACACTGGAAATGAACGGCATTGTTAAGACTCTCGGTTTTCATCAGAGGGAATCTTCACAGATATATCAGTTTTGGATCACTTACAGTAGATTCCCATTTCTGTGTCACAGCAGCCGTGTGATGGATTGGCAGTTTGTACCCATTAGTCTGATGTCAGCATTCCACCACTGAAGGCAACTTAGATTAGACACACAACCACACCAGCACTGACAGCTGAGGTATATGCTAAAGTAACATAGTCAGATGAATATAGACAGATGGCCATGAACTCTGCAACCTTTTGTTCTGGGACCTGATCCAACCAACAGTGTATTTAGCACAGGTGCTTTGCAAAGTGGCACCACTCAGCGTGCATTAGACCCTCTCTTTGTATTACTTCAATACGTTACTTTTATGCCATGCACCAAGTAAAAGCAGAGCGTTATGAGGACAAACTGCCTCAGTGCATATCTATTTTTCTGAAGATACACTCTAGAAATGTAGGCCAGAACATCTAATTGATTTTCAGTATGGCTAAATACAGCAGAACAGAAAAAATAATGAGCAGCCCAATAGATCTTGACATGGGTCTGAGGTAGGTGGTCCGTATCAACTCAGAGGGCTTTGACATCATTAATGACAGGTTTTAATGCTATGTCATGGCCAGTTGAGTCTTTAAACTTCAGCCTCTTGCATCTGCCTCTGCTTAGCTGTTAAAGAAATTACTTAACAGCATCAGTTTTTGTATGAGCAGTGTGTGTCTGTGGTCTTATGTAAATGCAGACCTGCACTAAAACACAGATGGGATCCTCATGGGCCATGTACTAGAACATACTGTTACTTCTTTAAGAAAATGGAGTTCAGGGATGAATGTGACCATACCTCTGCTGTAAGTCGATAATTTCACAGTAAATTTAACCGGGAAATTCTCCGTGTTTAGTTCTCTTTACACAAGGTAAGTCTTTATATTATAGCCTGAAGTTGTCTAACTTATGTTGAGTCACAGCCTTGTACTGTGACACAAAGTCCCTGAGCTTGTTAAGCACAATATACGGCACAGCTCCATTCACTACAGTGCAGTTTGTACTGATGTAAAATTGCCATTCGTTGCTGCGTTCATGACTGTAACTAAGCCATACATCTGAAATGTGCAAAGACTAGGGAATGAGGGTTTAAGCGTATAGTGGGTCAATGGGGCCATATGCTGTTTCAAAACACTGATGGTGATGAAAAATATACGATGAAGTTATGGCACAACACAGATGTAAAACAGTCTCAAACATTCATCAGGCAAAAACGATGAAAAGTACAGAAGTGAAAATGCAAGCTGGTTTCTGAATTTCTTCCACCTTTCCATTCATGCTAAGCATAATTCATATTTTTCTGTAGCTGAATATGCTGTAGCCCATTACAAAGTCAAAATTAAAAGCCTATATAATATAATGATGTAATTATACCATGCAGAGGATTTATAACATCACGGTTTTCACCAATTCTCATTTATTTTTGTCTTTATTTTACATCCATTTGCATCTCTTCTTCAAAGAGCAAATGAAACATAAACCACAATGTAATAAATCACATTGTCAAACACTTTATAGCTTGTGTGCCTGTGAAGTGCACATGGTGTTACAGTATGTGCAACATGATAGTTGTCTGAGGACATGTAATTATATGTCATTACTTATGACTTGTTTGTCAGGCTGAAAACACAAACGAGCAGCATACTTTTCAACAGGCTGTAGAAAGTTACAAACATATATCAACTGTTAGTTTCGACAGAGGGAACATACAATATTCTTATTACACTAGAAATGGCTTGATTTTTTTCACATCTATGGCAACATCTCATAGGAGTGGAGACAGTGAAAACGCCACCTGTGTTTGAAGGACTGAGCCTGATACAAAAGGATGAAATTATCTGGATTTTAAAGAGCTTGATCTTGACACGATTGGTCTAAACATGCCCAATATAAGCCACGTAAAAGCCCTGATGCAATGCAAGCTTATTCAGAGGCACACGCAATGCAAGTAATGACTGCCATCACTGTCAATTTATAAAATAAGTGAAACAAAACGCCACTGACCGAGTGAAATCTGGACCAAATCGATTGAAATAAATAGGGTTGAATTGTCAAAACACACATCATATAACATTCATATAGAATTCACTCATTTGAAAAGGTTACAGGCCAAAACTGGATTCATGATGATTTGTAGAAAGCACTTGTCAGCACGTCAACAATCAATGCGTTCAATATCGAAGGTCAAACCCTCCACCGGCCCAGTGGATTAAGCAAGATATTTATGCAGACCTGTCAATTAGAAGGCAGCTTGCAATTAATAATGGTACAAGCCATGGATTTTGTTACACCTTCAGCAGCAGGAGCTCCTCAATCATTTGTACATTAATTACACCTTTGATGACTAAAGAGGATCCATGAAACTGCAAACCCACGCACTCCAGATTAAATACTTTAGAGCAGTGGTTTTCAAAATGGGGGCCACTGTGGGGGGGCTCAGAAAATTGGAGGAAAGATGAGAAAAAAACATTTTAGCGTGAATATACAGTGTGGACATGTTAGTCAATAATATTCTTATGCTAAACAAATGTAATAAGTATTGTATAGTGAATAAAAGTAAGAAAACACATTCTAAGAGTCAATGTTTCTTGACATATTTTGTAGTATTGTCGATGGGTTTGCAAAGATGGGCCCCCGGCAGAAGCTAATGCTGTTTGGGGGGGCCTTGGTAATGGAAAAGTTTGAGAACCCCTGCTTTAGAGGATTATCGATAGAACACTTATGTAACTTAAATGTTATGTAAAGCACAAAATAGTTCACGCATCTGCCTCAGCACGACTTCACAGACACATCACAGGAAGTAAATGAATAATTTTTCTGTGGCTAAGGGGTGCAAAACCATTCCATATAAGTGAATAAACATTAATGCTTCCTCTTGTTTGGCTGTTGCTAGTGTCTGCTGCAGGATATGGTCATTATGGAGACCTAGTTTGTGTCACATCATAGAATACTGATGTAACTATGCGTTTTATAGCCCACAGTGCCACTGATTTAATGAGCTGTGGACATAAGCATAGTGACTGTTCCCTTCAGTACAGCTAAAAGATATATTTTGCACTATCAATTGGTGTTGTTTCAGGAAATATTTTATTGTGACTGTGTTCCACTGGACTGGAAACGCATCATACAAGTGCCAGTCTGAGCATGGCACTCACAGATAAAGCTGTGTATCTAGAGGTGTCGCCTGCGCTCAATTGTGTCTTTGTGCTTCGACAGCACAGTTGTCGAGAACAAACAATAGAACAGAGCAAAGAGTCAAAGGGCTTCTGCCTCTTGAACAGCTCCTTCAGTTGGAGGGAAAGATGGGACAGTCTCAGACACGTTACAGGGAAGTTGTTCCTGTTGGGGCTAAGCCGCCTTCTCCGAGAACGGTGTGTGCCCTCCGGCTGGCTCAGCCATCGCACACACTCTGCTGTCACCACCAGCACTTCAGCTATCCAGAGAGAGCTATGAGCTACACACCTCCTTACTCACCAAGTCTGTTCAAGAGACCAGATCGGCGGTAAGTGGTGGTGAAGCTGGACTAGAGTTTATGTAACGTTTGAGAGGATGTTTGTCAAGACAGGACACACTGAGAGAACGTGAGGGGAAAGCAGGTGGCGATGCTCCACTACATTATATCTATAGAAGCAATAAAGAGCCTGGGTAATGATGGCGATTGTCAATTTGCAATCACATTAAAAGTCATGTAAAGCAGTGCCAGGAACTGATACAATTACAGATCATTCTGATCATGTCACATCTTGTCTTGTTAAAACAAAAACAAAGTAGAACAAGAGTTAGGATGTAACTTTAAACCATAGGAGCTACATTTAACCCATAAAGACTCAAACATCCACCGGCAACCACAACCATCTACTGATCTAAAACATTTAATACCTGTTGATCAACTAAATAATTGGTGTAAAATACAGTTTATCATCTTTTCATGGTCATCAGATATGACCCATTTGGACGTATAGAGGCTCTGTAGTTACCGTGCAAACACTGTCATCTTCTACAACATTGATTCAACAGTAAAACCCATGGAGTTGGATCAATGACAGTGGATGGAAACATTTGTTTTTTTCAGTTATTGATCTCTTTGCTTTAAAAGTCACTTTTTCTTCATTCTTTTTTTTGTTTCTGATCTAATAACCTTTGAATGTACTCTGAGCTTTTATACACAAATACATGATCAGTAAATTAAATATTGGAAAACACATAATTTACACAGAAAAATGCTAAATACAGAAGATAATATGATACTATATGGTGATAAATTGTTTTAGAAAGGTTAAATACAGGGAAAAATTTATTTGGGAACCGTCATAAAAGTAGAACTGGGTATTTATGGGTTAAAAAGACACAGAATCAGGGTGTGTTCTGAAATTCTCTGGCATTAACATTGTTGAAAATTACACCTATTCATAGAGTTGTTGGTAAATTGAGTTGAATTGTGCTGTCGTGTTCACTGTAAAGAGGCAGTCATACACTCATTGGATAACCATGTCATCCCCTTTCACACCTTCTGTATGTTTGATGCATTGCAGCCTATCACAGCAAAAGTGATATTACATGCAAGACACGAGCAGAAACTGACAGCCTGTTAAATTTATTGGAAAAACATTACAAAACGAAGACTAAATATGTTGTGTTGTCTGGAGAATAACAGGTGATGTGATAATAATGACTGCTTTGGGTGTCCTTTGTAGAGTGTTCAGTATTCATTGCAACCTCTTGCCCACATGGACGACTTCCTCTGAGACAGCCTAAGGCTGCAGCCGGCACGCCTGTGTGTTCAGACCACAGCCTCATGCACGCCATGCATTCCTAATTGTGGGTGGGCGCATGTATAGAGTAAAAAAGACAAACAGCATCCTTTTGACCAGATTAATCGAATGACCCAGGGTTCCTGAAATATTGGCCAGTTCTTTGTGGGCCTTCAGTCTTCTGCAACAACACTCCACAGAGCTGTTGCTCAAAACAAAAGCTGGGAGGTTGGCGGCCTGTCTCTGCCGCTTTCTTCTGCAGCCATTGGTGCAAATGAATCACTGAGATATGTAATGCGGTTGGCTTTTGTGCAGAGGACATCTGATGGAAATCGTGGCCCTTCGCCTAGCTTTAGAGTGACTCAGTGGATTTGGCACGCACCAAACATGGCCAGGCAGTTGGTGTTCCATATAAATACGGACGGATTCATTCTTGAAACGTCATGATATTACACTATTTGCAGTACTGAGAATGTTTTGAGCTATTTATGTAAATATTTTTCATTTGTTAAGATTTCCATGGAAGATGTCCTTCTTCTTATTTTGTGAATAAAGCAGTCGAAGCAGCTTTAATATCCCTGTTTATACTGTCATTACTTGAGTGAATGTGGCTCATTAGGTATATTTTACTTGCACACTGCAGGAAGGCTTCCTGCTGTCTGTGCTTTTTATCTGCTCGTCTCAGTTGAGCCACAGGCAATCGCTGTGACTCCCCTCTCTAAAATCGGACTATCTCAGTGGGCAAGGTAATTCTCCAGTTCCTCCTCACCAGAACAGGGCTTGATATTAAACCTGGCAGCTGTACTGTCACAGCACAAAATCTAAGACGACAGGCACTGTGGGCTCTAATACCCAGTCAATGTGCTTGCTGCTTAGCCTTGTTACACCAAAAGTCACCCTTTCCACTCTAATTGTTTTGTTACATAACAGAAATACTTCACCAGACTTAGTCCATGCACCAAGACATTTACTATGCAAAGACCATGAAAAATGAGCCCCCTATTATTTATCATTTTTCAGTGCAAGTTCTCTTTTCTTCTACATTTACACTCAATTTGTATAGAAAACCATGTTGCCATGTTCACCCGGGAATAAAAAAAAAAAACAAAACATATATTTTCTGTTTGACCTGAATCTTGTTTTGAATATAAACCCAGCAGAGGATTCTCATCAACATTATAGACTATTTGCTTGGCTGATAATATTCTATTGGTCACCAGTGCTTTAGAAGAAAATTTATCGCACAAGAGAGATTCTCTAATGGAAAAGTAATTGGCTTATTATCAATATTTAATCCTATAATTGCAACAACAACTGGGAACATAATGTGACAGCAGAGAAATGCTGAGCAATTACATTAAAGCTATTAAAACCTGCAGGGACTCCAATGAAAAAACAAGGTCTATTGCTCAATCGCAGCCAGTCAGTATTGCTGAGGAAAATAACGTGACAGTGAGTATGTTTGCTGTATTAGCTTGTACCATCTAATGTTTATAACACTTTGCTGGAGGCTCAGTGACGCTGTCTCACAAGTGCAAAAGGTCATGAACCAGCATGTTGCTCTAGGTTTTAAGTCAAGCCTACTGTGTAGCGTAGTGATTATAGATGGTTATTACAGATATGGAAAGCAAAAGAAACAGGCATGCATGTCTATGTAACCTCAAACTGTGCTTTGCTGCTTTGCAATTTAGGCTACCCCTGAAAATTCTAAATCATAAAAGGTGAAAATAAATGTATACATGGTGGCGTAGATGATCCTTTAGACTTTTCCGTATATTTTACAAGCAGAACAAACAACCTCTAATTACCGGAAGCGCTGGAATTATGACAGCAGGAGAAGGTGCACGGAAATTCCCCAACAGTGTGGAGACTCAAGTCCAATCCTTTATCAGCCAGTGTGTTATATGCATTCACCACTAGAGGGTGATAGAGTTTGGGCATTGACTGAAAGGAAATTTACCAAGAGAGGATGGAAAAATACTTAAGAAGAGCACATATGCACATGTATGTAGGCAGTAACAAACAACAACAAAGTGAAGGGAACATAATGTTCATCTCTATTATATCCCTAGGAATGTACAAGAATGAAATGGAAGATTCTGCATAGTGTTTTTGAAATGGAAATAATAATAATAATAATAAAGTAACAAATGTCACACACAGTGATGATTATTTTCAGGTTAACACAATGTTTTTTTTTCTTCTTACTAAATGATAAACACATGCATCACATGAGAAATACACTTTAAACAGGCTATGGGTTTTATGG
>JAPQRQ010000002.1:19826160-19837887 GCA_037367365.1 Apogon talboti
CCTTCATTCTACATGGCAGTGTTCTAAACTACAGGGGTTCTGGCAGGGGGTATGTGAAACCTTATCGCATATCCATGAGGTCATATTTCCACTCACCGGCCCCCACTTGCGGGGGGCCGGTGAGGTCGCTTTATCTTGTATGTATGTAATTGTATTGTCGTCTTGTGAAAAAAAAAAAAAAAAAATCTGTCCTCTTCTGCTGTAGTTCTCTGAGATTGTGCGTTACAAATAAAATCTATTATTATTATTATTATTATTATTATTATTATATAAGTTAAGGCAATATGTTAAAATGCATCACATACTGTAGATTCTTTCATTTTCTGAACTGTTAAATCCCTTGTCAGTTCTTGTGTCTTCGGGGAAAACAGGCTCCACACAGAAAGGCCCAAATTCATAAAGACATCTATTTACAGGTAAATATAATTAAAATGGATCTTAATCTTCTATCAGTTCAGCAGTTTGTTGCTGCATCAGTGATATAAAATTGTTCTCAATTATTCATGTTATTCACTCTTGGTTCATTTCTGCTGTGTTAGGTAGATTAGTTTATTCTTTCTGGATCGTGGCTGTGTTTCAGTAATTACTGGGAAGCTACAAACAATTGTTTGTAGCTTCCCAGACACACAAGGTTCAGCCACACAAGAACATCTGCTGCACGACCAAAATGGAAATCCAGGTTATGCCTGCACATTCAAATTAATCATTGGCTAAAGGTTTGCATATCTGGTGTAGCTCTGTCTCTCCTGTTACATTTCTGTCCACATATAGCACGAGTGAACGGAATTTTTTTAAGTATTTGAAAAATGAAAGATAAGGCCACATGCTCTGTTCAGTCTTCACATGTAGAAATAACTCTGTTTCTGTCCCATACGTTGGTAAACATGGTAGTAGGTGGAACAGCAGTTGTCATCATAAACCTCCCTTCTGTATTTCATGAAGGAAAAGTTGCATATTGAGGAATGTGTTAAAAAGCAGGTATCTTGGATTGTAGTTCAATGCCATCCATAAAATAGTCTAATCCATCCATTCGAGATGTTAAACAGCGCTGCAAGGTACAGTATATATAAAGAATGAACCCATGTGAATTTTACACAAAACAGGCACTGAAGGTCATATGGAAACGATCACACATGAGGAGAAGATGTTGGATAGATTTATTATTTTCTCGTAGTCTAAGCCCAGTCTGTCTGTATATTTTAATTTGATTCAAATGCATCTCATGGTGTTAGCAATAATTATATGAAAAGTGTATTATATAAAATAATCTGAAAGAATCTGTACTCAAAAATGAAAAGTAAATAACATAAATGTTATTTACCTAGCTACTGGGTCTATCAATGATTAGCTGGGACCCTCATAAGCTGTATTTATATCGTAACCTATCAAAGCAATTCCAGGAATGTGGTACACTTGGGACATCTTGTCCATGAAGTGAAAAGGTCAGGAGGCCCGGTTTCGTATTTACGGATCTATCCCAGTTCTGGGTAGCATGGCACAGCGAGGGCCTGAACATAAACTGAAGCCCCGCAGACACCAACCAAAACATGTGACATGCACAGGGTTAAACAGCAGATGTTGCAAAAGCTGAATATTAAAGAAAATGGAAATGTAACAAGCTCTGCTCCTCATTAACAGTGGTTTTTAATCACAAGAATGATATGAAGTGTAAAAGCAAGGAATTTTATATTTAACCTCTTGCATATCAGACAAACTACAAGAATGGAAGTGAACGGTACAGTAAAAAATGAAAGATGTTGAGTTTTTTATTTAGGGAGAACTACAAGAAGACAGTGGTATCTAAGGCTTCAGTAAAGCTCACATTTAGGCTACAAGGCAGTTTACAGTGTCGAATTTATGGAACACTTTACAGCTGAACATTTATGGACATGTTACTTTACACCACAAATATGGGTTCAGCCGTTATTTGGTGGAGTTTGCGGAGAGTTATGCAACTCCCCCCTCTTCCATTGTGGTCAGTCTGAGTGAGTGTGCCCTTTGTGTGGTAAACATCCTTTATCCTCTGAACTAGTTTTTGGCCCATGTAAAGAAGAGCTGCAGTGGGCTGCAGGAAGTTTAAGATGTAAACAGAGCAGGAAATGAACTCCAGACAACCTTAAGAATAGATGTGTGCTGTAAAGAGCTTTCCCAACAGGCCACACATGCACAAATGTTAAAAATGGATAGTTCACACTGTGAATATTGCTCATTGTAGCTCAGTCACAATTATCATATCTTATAATTCATAGAGTACGCCAACTCTCTAGTTCACAGGTGTCAAACATGTGGCCCGGGGGCCAAATCCGGCCTGCCAAAGGGTCCAGTTCAGCCCCTGGATGAATTTGTGAAATGCTAAAATCACACTAAAATATTAACAATCATATTAGTTCAGGTTCCGCATTCAGACTAATTCAATCTTAAGTGGGTCAGATCAGTAAAATACTATCATAATAACCTATAAATAATGACAACTCCAAATTTTTCTCTTTGTAAATGTAAATATTTTTATGTATTTACATTAAAACAAAGCATAATTTCGAAAAAATTGTGAATAACCTGAACAAGAATCAACAACCTGAAATGTCTTAAGAGAAGAAAGTGGAATTTTATCAGTATTCCACCTGTTACTAAATGTTTTGTGTATTTGTAGATCCACTGTGATCTGTAAGTTATAATGCACATGTGTAAATGATAAACTGAAGCAGAAGATTATTAAAATTACACTCATTTTTTCAGTTTGTTCATGTTATTCACATTGTTTAAAAGGATAGTTTGTAGATGTAAACATTTTCATAATGGTATTTTACTTTTTTCTCTCTAAAACATAGAGAAAAGTTTGGAGTTGACTTTTTTTATACATTATTATGCTATTATTTTACTGGTTCGGCCCACTTCATATCAAATTTAGCTGAATGTGGCCCCTGAACTAAAATGAGTTGACACCCCTACTCTAGTTTATACAAATACAACAGCATTACTAGTGAAACAAATGTAAGGCATAAACAGATTTTTTCCCTTGTGCATGAGGGATCATACCATCTTACCATTACCACATTAACACAAGCTATCCAAATCCAGGTTTAGTTTCTTTTTGTCATGTATTGTTGGGAGGCCACAGCAAGTCGTGTCATGACCCAAGCATGCATATACAGCAAACAGCATTCTTATTATATTATTATATTGATGAACTTCAGAGAGGAAAAAGTAGATGTCTGTTTGGACATGCACGACAGGAAAAACAGGATCATTTCATTTACAGAGGCTCCTGCTCATTACTCTAACGAATGGGAATATGAAGAAATACATTTATTGACTAAAAATATCATATTTTCATTTTTCAGGTTATTTTCAAAGTTTTCCATTTAATATTAACTCTTGTGATACAGTCATTTCATAGGATCATGATCAGAAGTTTACACGTTTGCATTTAGGCACTGAAAGCACTTGGTTATTGTAGTGAATATCATTAGATAAGATATTATGGTAAAAGTTAACACCTGAAGCATGAGATATGACTGTTAACCCAGAACCAATGAAAACTGGATTTCCTTTTACCTTAAAGAAATCTAAAGCTGGAGGACTTGTTGGAATATACTTATCGCTACAAACAAGGAGAGCATTTCATCAAAGTTACAGCTACAGATAGTGTTTCCATTACGTCTCACGATTGTTTTCTTATAGTTTCTTACTCATATTGTGTACTCAGTCTCCATGCTGAATTCTCAAGGGAGCTGTTTTGCAACAAATATGCTGACTCAGTGGTGTTTTTCAATTTCTCAACTCATGAGGCTCCGTAACATCCAGGATTAATGACGTATCATGTGCAACATGAGCAGAAATCTGTGAGAAAGGCAGAAGACAGTGGCTCAACAAATCAATGGAAGAAAAAACGAACAAAATATTACATTCCCCAGACTTTCAGGTCTGACAAGTGTCACTAAATCTTGCTCAACTTTTAGTCCAACACTGTACAATTCATTTTTATTACCTGTCATGACTGAAAAATATTTTGCCAAAAGTACATTTTGTTTTGAAGTTGGTTCAGTCAGTAATCTCAAAATCGTAAATGTGAAAACATACATGTGAAACACACAATCAGATAAATAACAACAAAGTTTAATTGCATACTTGAGAGGAACTACAGTAGTTTGAGGCAACCCCTGAGTTCACACCTGTCCGATGCTGATTACATGTTGAATGGATGCCTCTTTTGAGCTCTTTTTGTTAAGCAGAACATTGTGTTCTCTGATACTTTACTGCCTTGCGGTGGTTTTCTGGGTTTGTGAACTTTACGAGGGCTTCTTTACAGCTGTTTAACCTGTCCCCAGCTGTGTAGGGCTATTGTGCATCAGAAAAGATTGGATGCGAGCGCGCCAAATCTTTATGTTCCGATACTGGCAGCTATGATTATGCTTTTCTACATTACAAGTCAGGCCACCCTTGTGTTTTATTTCTTTTTTTAAGCTTGGTTTATATTGCTGTTGCATTCCTATGGTTATTCAGCACAGATGCTGCTTCTTCTACAGCTATTAATGGACCAGTATTCAGACATCACCTTAATATGCAATACAAAACAAAAACAAGTTGAAGTTTTCTTGGGGGACATTCCTCAACTCACACTCAACACATACAGCATGATATATTCTGACATTCTGTTTAATGAAAGTTAATAGAAAATAAAGGCAACTTATAATGAATGTACAAATTCTATAGCTCATTTGCTGTATGTAAGGTTAGGTGAAGTAAAGCACTTACTCTAATAAATATGTATTTTACCTTGTGCATATACTGGCAAGAAAAGCTGACATGTATGTGTTAATATGTAATAATATACATAATCAGTCATAGAAAACAGGACATTATGACAGTTGTGTCACCTGAGGACAAATGAGAAGTACTAATTGTATCATGTTGTCTTTCATCTTTCATTAAATCATGACACACAGCCATAAAAATGAATGTATGAGCATGATTATGCATACTTGTCAATATCTTATCCTGCATGCAATGTGAAATTTAATAGTGTGCCTGGGACAAATGTGTCATGATGTTCTTATGAGTGAAACGTGATTCAAAATAAAAGTCTCTTCCGGTAAAACACATTTGTTTTACTTTGTTACAGTTACGATTAATCATTTCTGCAGTGATTCCTGTTGTTTACTAAGTCCATTATTTTATAGCTTGCAACACAAATGATAATGCCGGTGTTATTACTTGGTATACATTAAATACAACATTACATTACATGAAACACTTGGAGATAGATAATGTCATGTGTGTTGATGTTTCTACAGAAAAGAACAGTGAGATGACTGGATATTGTTATAAAAAAAGTAAATTACTATAATTTTTTTACCTGTTTATTTTACCTACAACCTATTTGTTTTATCTGCTTTTATTTGTATTTTTATTTTTACAGTAAGTTTTATATGACACACAGATTGGATGGCACTTCTAATTTTGTTATACTTGTTATAACGACAATAAAGATATTGTATTGTATTCTAAATAAATCAAAATTGCATGGCGATTACAGCAGAAATTATAACTGTGTAACAAACTGCACAAACTGTGGAAATGGACCCAGTGGAATTCTTCAGTCATAAACATGTTCATGTCCTCAGCCCCTTTGATCCGTAAATCATTTGTCATCAAGTGGTAGCGGTACTTTGACGTTCTGAAGTGTCGACTCGCAGAACAGACACATCAGCAAACAGCATTCTCAGCTGCTTAGGCTCAGGTGACACACAGCCTGGGAGAAACAACGCCAGACTGACGGCAAACTGTTAGTGGAGTAACGTGTGACGTGCTTATGAGATGCACGCCCCTGCAGAAACGGTTGTTTGTAAAAAGTACACATGGTTCTCTTTGAACATACTGTACTCCAAATATTGAAATTCTCCTCCCCCTTACTGCAAGATGAAAACCTGTCACTGTGTCAGAGAAATGTTGAACCTACACACTTGACCTCAATATGGAAAATAACAGTTCTATGCCATCACCGCTTGATGAAATACAATTTGTACTTCAAACATACATTGGGTTCCAGGTTGTACTCTGCAGGAATTGGGGTGATTATGTTAGTGGTGCAATGGCAGCATTGGTCTTACATTAACCCATAAAGACCCAAACATCCACCAGCAACCAAAACCATCTACTGATCTGAAATGTTTAATAATTATTGATCCACTAATGCTATCAATGCTCTATTTTTTATATAACACTCAACTTTAATCTGAGCTTTTATTAACATCTACATGATCAATTAATTGAATGAATTAAATATAGAAAACTATCTGATTTTCACTGAAAAAAATACAAATTACAGAGGATAATATTATAATAAATGGTGGTACATCACTCAAGAAAGGTTAAATAGAGAGAAAAAACTCCTGTGGGAACTGCCACAAAAGTAGCACTAGGTCTTTATGGATTAAATATCAATGTTATGTATGTATGAATATGTTTTGAAAGTCCCCCTGACTATGAGAAACTACAAAAGCCTCCAAGATCCAACTATAAGCTGAAAATGGAAACAAATGAAAAAGTTTGTCAAACACAAATGTTTTTTTTGGTTTTTTTTTTAATGTGGCTAGTACATAGTCAGGTACCACACACAATCAACAGGAATATATCATTTCAACATAATCCCATTGCTTTCATTTGATGATAGAGTTTGCTCAAGTCATTTAGTAGAATTGTTACACATTAGTTGTTAACACTTTCTCTTCCACATGACATTTGAGGATCTAATCCTTGGCCTCAGCGGAGACACATGTGTAGACAAGTAGGTTTAGGGTATAACCATAACTTGGCCGGGTTTCAGGATTCTGCCCGGTAGTGCAGCCTTGCAGATGAATAGGCCAGGGAAGACATAATGAGCCAAGTAAAAATAACCTGGATGCAAGTGCTTTCCTAACTCAAATACCAACGTCTGTACAGGCTCTGCAACGTTCAAACCAAAAACACACACATTCAACCGTGCAAACAGAAGGCAAACACCCTAACAAACACAAGTCTGCTGGAGTTTTTTCTGTTAGATGTTCACATGGAGGGTTATGCAACAGTTAAGCAGAGGTTACCAATATGCAACTGAGTTCATATATTATCAACAGTTCATCTTCAGCTTTGACTTTATTGTTGTTTTGAGAGGAATTTGTTCAGTTCAAAACACATTCCTTAGGTGTTAAGTGCTCGGAGGATGAAGACCCTCTGTACTGCAATTCAACAACTGGAAAACCTTCATTGTTAAGTAAAAAAAACCAAAAAAAAAAAGAAGATGTACATTACAGAATTATGAAAGGAGTCTTTTTCTTTGTGCATAAGCTGACCGGCTGTTAAAATATAACACGCTAAACCTGCACAAAAGAATTATGCAACGACTTACATAAATGTGTAACAGTATCCCTGCAGCACATTCTTCACACCTTTATCTTGACAAGATACAAAACTCACAGATATTCACCCACAATGTATGTCATGGTGTCTGTGTGCCAAAATAATCCTGCACTCAGAACAGGACAGTTCAAGTGCTTTGAAAACTTAAGCAGCTACAATGTACATTGGACAAGTTATGTCAATCAAATCACTGTCAGTGATAAATACTGAGAAGCATAATTAATGCTGTCAAGTGCAGGTATAAGTTTTCATCTGTAAATGCAGCTTTGATGTTATAATTAATAGTAGATTTTCCAGACATTAAAATAGCCTTATTTTAACTCATGGATAATGTCTTTTTGTGTCCTTAAATATTTATTTTTGATAGAGGCCCAACCTGAGTCACTTAATATTGTGCTTATATTGTGTTAAATATGAATATTGTGTTACAGAAATATTAAGAATTAAGACTCTTTATTTTTCACTATATATTTTTACATGCACACATGCAACACACACTGAAATTGAACCTCTGCATTTAACGCATCACTAGCTGAACATCCAGGAATAGACCACACACTGCAGACTAGTAGCAGTGGCTTGACATGTTAGAGCCCCATGGAGCAAATAAGGGTTAAGTGCCTTGCTCAAGGGCACATCAACCAAAAATTTCTCTGCCAGTCGACCTTCTAGGCTACAGCTGCCTCAATATATAGTGTTAAAATCGTAGGTATAACATGTGTGACTGTTTTCTTTTGTTGCAGGTTGTGGGTGTTTTCACCTGTTGGGGAAGGCTTAGACCTACTGACCAACACACTCTACTCCTTTATGTATATTTATGTTATTTTGGTTTAGTTAATGAATATAAATTTTGCAGGCGTTTTTGTCATGACCTTGGGCTGTGACATAAGACATGAATTTATGTTAAAATTCTAATGTTTTATAGTGGCTAAGAAAATAATTTACAACCAGATTATGTAACTAAACTCTTTTACTGCAGTAAAAGTGTGTAAAATAGAAAAATCTTTATTCTTTGTAAAGACTATGATCATACATATGAACCGCAGACCTTGACCAGGTCAGCCATTGTAATCCAAATTTAGGCTTTATGTAAGCATCCCAGAACAAACAATATACAGTACATAATGTACACACACAGAGTAGAGGCCCGCTGTCTAGCCTACATGAACTGTTCACTTCTCACCTTATACCGTCCTGGGGGGAAGACAAAAAATTTATGAATTTAAAGTTGTCTTGTCACGACATAAATTAACCCACATCCATCACCTTAAGCTGCACTAATGAATATGACAAGTCTAGTCACAGGTGTATAGTGTCAGGAGTGAGAATATATGATGTACTGTGTGAGAGTTGTGTTCCTACTCTCTATAAGTGCTGTGCAAGTTAATTATACATGTCTTTTTGTGTGACAGCAGGCAGACTATAATTTCTTTTGAGTATGATTGCACTTACATAACATCTTCTCATTTGCTAAATACCTCTAAGACACATAATACCTCAAATAATGACTTTAAATATCTGAAAACCTGAGAAAACATGTATTATACTGTCTATACTATAACCTATATATTATATATGTGTCATGATATACAATTACTAAATAGATTCAGGTAATAGTGCTAAATTAGTGCAAAATTACCTGGATGACCCTATTAGTCTTAGTCTGGAAATCAATATGTCATGCAATTATTAAACTTTTCTAGGAACCCAGTGTTGCCAGTACAGACTATCTGTACAGAGTGATGTCAGACAGGTCAGTGTCCTCAGAGTTGATCTTGTACCGCTTCGTTTGGCATCAACCAGGCACTAAGATTGGTATTATGTTTGTTTTTACTCTGTGACTCACCTCCGGACCATGCAAACAAAGAAAGTGGCATGTTTTTTTTAGTCTGATTTATTGAGCTGCTCTCCATGCAGCACAAGGTCAGTCACACAGATCTGAACTGACATGTCACAGGCATCAGGAGGGAAAAAAGAACAGACAAGAACCAAGCACTGCTACTAGGTCACGCCTGTTTCAGTTCCAGAGGGGGAAGCAGGACTGATGTTTGTACTTCTCTGGTGAGATTAAATAACAATGAAGCACGTGGTGAACTGAACCAATGGAACAGTGCTTTTTGCTTATGCAACACCTACGGTTTTGGAACTAAAAAAAAAAAAAGAAAAAAAAAGTCCATGGCATGACTAAGCAGGCATGTACATGTGCCACAAAACACAGCTGCACAATAGATTTTATAACACAATGCTTTTTACAAAACAAATACACGTTGAGTTCCACTGGTGATGAATAGGAGTTCTTTGGAACAAATCTGGTATGCATGATGATAAAAGGTGTGGTGTTTTGGCTGTTCTTCTCTTTGCTCACTTAAAAATGCTACACAAGTATTGTTGTTCCACACAAAGATGAACTCCAGAGAGTCTTTTTGTTGCACGTGCGACTCGCTGCTTCAAAAAAAACTATCAATATAAAACACATCAACACATAAGCACTCAGCAAACACAAGTAAACAGTTAAAACTAGATGTGAACTCTTACTCACCCCTCGTTACACATATATGGGCAGATTATAAACCCACACCATACCTCACTGTCATGTGCAATAACCAATCACGGAACATGTGCCTCATGTCTGGTACATGTGTGTTTACAATGTTTACCCTGTTACATTTACAGTGTTACATTTATGTTCAGATTGTTTACCCTGTTAAATTTACACTGTTTACACTGTTTACACTGGTACATCTATGTTTACATTGTTTACCCTGTTACATTTACACTGTTCACACTGTTTATACTGGTACATGTATGTTTACATTGTTTACCCTGTTACATTTACAGTATTACATTTATGTTTAGATTGTTTACCCTGTTAAATTTACACTGTTTACACTGTTTACACTGGTACATGTATGTTTACATTGTTTACCCTGTTACATTTACACTGTTTACACTGTCTACACTGGTACATGTATGTTTACATTGCTTACCTTGTTACATTTGTACATTTTTATACTACCTTTACATTTAAAAAATGTTGCAGATTCATACAGCATATCTCTAATTTGCACATATTTTTGATTGTACACTATTGCATATTTTATATCTTCAAAATATATGTCTGCATCTTTTGTGCTGTTATTTAGATGACTGCACTGTCGCTGGCAGAAACCAACTGCAATTTTGTTGCATAATGGTTTAATGACTGTACAGCCTATTCTATTCTATTCTATTCTATTCTATTCTATTCTATTCTATTCTATTCTATTCTATTCTATTCTATTCTATTCTATATTGTTTAGTGCTGCTATGGCGTGCCGCTTATGAACTAGTGTCCGAAATCTGCGACCTGGATGCAGCAGAGGGGGTGGAGGGGGTGCCTGCGGTCATTTGCGGTGGTAAATGCTCTTCAGGAGACTATACTGTTGATGTCTAGGATGAAGGTGGTGGAAGACCAGTAATTTTGGAGGCGGTGTGTGTGATGCAGATCATTTTGTCGGGGGTGGTTAATCTGCTAAAGAACCAGGGAACAGTAAAGAAAATTAGACTGGAAGATGGTCAAATTTAAGAGACGGGAGCAGTGGACCGGCAGATTACAGAGAGGTTGAGTTTACGGACACCAGTGGTGAGTTGGTCAAAGCTCACAAAGTTAGAAGATATGTACCAGCTCATGGAAAACTGTACTTAAAAATAGCAAACGCATTCAAGGAGGCACTGCAGGGACTGTAGGAGACATCGTGTCTGCATCACAAAAACTCATTTTCCAAGGATGTTAAGCATTTCTAATGTCTCGTAAAAAAAGCAAATGCAGCATGAAATAATCAGATCTCTGATGGTCTTCATCTGTGGCTGTCGGAGCTGTTCATCATCTGTAACCAGAGAATATTTTTTCCACATAGTTTTGGCATAGTTTAAGACTGAGCATTTGTCACTCTATATTTGGTGTTGAATGAAGAGGTCAAATAGAAAAAGAAAATCTTTCTCATGCCCTTCATAGCAAGTATAAGTGGAATTCAAACTCTTATGTAAGACACATTTTTCAGTTTTAGCTTGTCATCTTTTGGAGGTGAATTCTCCACCCATATTTGATCACGCTACTGAAACGAAATTCAAGAGAGGTTTCAACTGTTGATTTAGCTTCTTCTTTCAGCTTCTTTCAGTTCACTTGGTTCACTCAACAGTCTGGGATTTTCATTCCAGTTTCTGTTTGGGCTCATACGTGTCCAACTGCCAAAAAGGAAATAAAAAGTAAACCTTGATATTTTTAACCTGTTATGGATATTATAAAGTAAAATGGAGTCATTCATTGAAAGCTGGTGTAGAAGTTGGCAG
>JAPQRQ010000002.1:19850266-19877611 GCA_037367365.1 Apogon talboti
AACTCCACACAGAAGGGCCCCACTGACTGGTGTTGGGATCGAACCCAGGACCTTCTTGCTGTGAGGCACGAGTGCTAACTACTGCACCACCGTGCCGCCCCCAATACCATAGTATTGCATAGTATTGAAAACATCAGCATGATCGATGCCAACCTAAGCTACAATACACGTGAGGGGCGGGGTTTGTTGTGCCTGGCACCACTTGTTTTAGTTATGATGATTTCATACCAAACAGAAAATATGATGCATGATGTTGAAAGTCTGTCCTGTTGCGTAACTTGTGTACAGTATCTTCTCTGGCCTGCACGACAAAATGAACCTTTTCCCCCGTTTGCGTCTCACTAAACCGCATGAGCTCTGAATTCTTTTTTTCCGCTGCACAAAGTTACATAATCTAGTACTGGCTGCGTAGACCACAACTTACAGCCTCTACAGAGTGCGACACTGTTTCTACCAGATAATGTGAATGTACTGTAATACGTCTCCAGGCTGTGAGTGCACTGGTGTCAGGGCTGTGTCTCTGCACCAAATGGCCTTTACCTCTGCATGATACACTGTGGCACTCCACCAGCTCGTCTTTAGTAAACATATTCAGATCTGTCTCCTGGAGGAAAAGTGCTCACTTCCTGGCAGAGCGAGCAGCATGTGTTGGAGTCTTGTGGATGCAGCTTTGCAGCAGCAATAACACAGTGTGACAACTTGACCTATGTGTTTAAGAGCCTGTTTCCTGGTCACGTCTCAATTTGTTTTAAGTGTTCTCAGTGCTGGTCGCTGCCCATGCTGGTGCTGTGTTGTCAGTGCCATCTGGCCCTGTTTACTCTGTTCAGCACTGGCTGACATTTATGCGTGTGTTATGTTTTTTTGGACTTTCATAAGTGCCTACTGCTGCGTGGCTATTAGGGTTATACTTTGAGTTATAAGAATACAGAAATACAGTGTTGAAATATGTTCAATCTGGTTCATTGTTCTGTTTTATTTAATTTATTTGTATTATACTGTGTTGTATGTATTTATTTAGTTTGGTTAAATTATGCAGATGTAGCTGAGATGGTTCCATTGTATTATGATGCAAGGCCGACAGATAGTACTGTACATTAGTCAAATAAATGAAACCACAACAGTCACTATGGTAACAGTGTATATGACAACAATAACCACGACATGACCACTAATATAAAAACTACAGCGTCATTTTACCATCTCTACTGTCTGTAGGAAGGGAAAGTAAAGTCACTCACTCTGCATATGAATCACACAGTACGTGTTATAGTCCCCCCCCCCCCCATGTCCTGTTACCATTATCAACAATAACAACAGCAAAATGAGTCTCCATAGCAACTGTGTGTGCCCAGGGTGGCGCGACATTACTTTGCAAATGTAAGAGGGGTGCTATTGTTCCCACAGCCTCCTGTCACTGTGAAACAGGACTGCAGCATGTTCTTATCGTATCTGTTCCTGCTCTCCAATTCTCAGGACTCTAATTTGTGGACGTATCTCACTCCCACCTCTCTATCTACCCCGCCCACACCACTTGTCTCGGTTTTTTCTAGTGTTCTTGAGTACCCCGGCCCACTTCACTCTCGGCCCTTCCAGTGATTTCTGGGTCTTTCTCAAATTCTCCTCTTTATGTAAGTTTGTTATTAAACTTTCCCTCGTGGTTTATGCATTAATATTAATCAAAAATACAGGAAAATAATTCAAATAAATAAATAACAGGTTTACTCTTTTCATTTGACTTCATTTAGCTGAATGGATCATTAAATCTCTAGCTACCTATGCTAATAAACAAAGAGCAGTGTTTTTGTTTAGATTTCTGGAGGAAGGTAAATTCATCAGCTGTACAGACTTGACATCAGAACTAGGTCATTCACCCTCAATTTGAGAAGGTCAAAGCGTCAGCATGGCTTCTCTACTTATTACAATAGATCAGGACTTTCTTTCATCCCCTCTAATAGCACACCATGTACCTTGAGAGAGCAGATGAAAGATAATTAATGGGATTGAAGGGATTTCCCTAGGGCTCTTGTACACTCAGATATCTGCGATGCGTGGCATTATTCATTACACGAGAGGCACATGTGTGAAGTTCATGTTAAACCACCACCACCTGACTCATTCCTTATCAGAGGTTATGTGTCTGCCCACTGAAAGCTGACCATTTTAATATGGAGTAACACATACGATTACAGACTTTTTTCTTTTGAAAACATTTGTCTGTGAAAATGAAAATAGATAAAACCAGTCATAATGTACTGTGATTAACCCTTAAAGCCCCACTTTCATTGAACTTGACTGCGTAATTCTATTCTATTCTATTCTATTCTATTCTATTCTATTCTATTCTATTCTATTCTATTCTATTCTATTGCCATTTTTGTGGTGCTTTACAAATACATTTTTCTCTATATCTAACCTTTCATAAGTGATTCATTACAATTATTTATTTTATCCTCTACATTTTTTCAGAGAAAAGCAAGTATGTTCCTATATTTAGTTTATTAACCACATAGCAGTAAGACTAAATTCAAAGGTTATTCAATCAGAACTAAGAAAACTGGGCAAAAGTGGGCACTTTTTAAACAATATACAGTACTGCGCTCTAGTCTTAGGCCACCTTTGTCTTTGTTGTTTTTGCAGGATTGAAATGAGCATACTGTGCATATTTATTTATCATTCTCTTTTCTTCAGATACAGCAATAAGATACAGGAAATATATGCTCAGCCTTAAAAGACACATTAAAAAACTGAACTTAATGGGTTTAATGGTTAAAGTCACTATTTAGTGTGACCCCTGACCCCATGAAAAGAAGCAGCACAAAACAGAAACATCTGACATGTGTTGAATGAAACCTGGTATAAAACACCAGAAAATGAATGCAATAAATTTCATGTTGTCTGAGCAAAAAGTTAAAGAGGTCATACTAAATACGAACTTTTTAATTTATAGAAGCAGTTTTTTCCCATGATTTTTTACTGTTGTACATATATCTAGATTGGAACTTAATACAGAAACTGAGAAATGCATATGTGTGGTCATTAGAACTTTACCAAACCAACAAACTTAATGTTAGGATAGGACCTTTGTACAGCACTGTATATTATGAACTGAATGGATAAAATTACTGTCTACAACCACTGTGATGTTGCAGAAGATGATGGTGTTTCTATGTTCACTATGGAGCCTCTGAACATCCACATGACTCATATCTGATACTTCTGAATATCCAAAGACAAATCCATTTCATACATCGAGCTTAACTCAACATATTTTGGTGACTGGCATGCTGGGGTCTCAACTCTGACAAAAGAAACCAGGTGTAATTTCTCCATTCAACGACAAACAAAAAAGGTAAAATGATAACATCGGAAGTGATACTGAAATATCAACAAATCAGGATACATGGGGAATACTACGCATATGAAAGATACAGCTGATGGTAATTTAGAAACTATTCATCTGCTTTCCATGAAAGGAGGTGATGTCTTCTTCTAAAACATAACATACTACATTATCTACTCATGGCGAACAATGTCTGAACACCTTCTGCACAGATGTCACATCTCATCAGATCCACGTCTGAAAGCAAGTAGAAAGAAAAAAAATAGAACGAGAGAAAAACAAGGATAATATCATACTGTGCTGAAAACCACAGGCCTATTCTGCTGAGCGAGACAGCTTTTTGTTTAACAAGCCTCTTCCTGCAGACTGCTTGAACAGACCAAGCATCTCTTTAACCTGAGAGAAGACTAGGAAAACAGATGATGATGTCAACCCTGGGAGCTCAGCAGCTTTTTTATCTGCTTCCTGTTTACTTTCTTCTGTGTCTGCGTCTGTCAGCGGGAGCGTCGGGAAACACCTACCGCTCGGCTCCCTGGGATAGAAAGAGCACGGCGGCGAATGTCAACAGCAGGTCTATTGTCACCAGAGCCCTTAGCAGGCCTTATAAGGACAGACCACCACTGACTCCCACCGCCGAGAATATGCAGTGAAACCAGGGGGAGAGGGTGGGGGGAAACTAAGGACACACACACATGAACTGGTTAAAGAATGACAGACTGAACCTTAGATTAACAACATGGATGACGGACTGGGGAACCCCGACCCCCCCACCCCCAAGTCTGAGTCACCATCAGGAAGAGAGCCAGACTCAGACAGCCTCTTCTGAGCCCCCTCCCCACCACTCTTAAAACTACTAGAGCCGTCTGGCCTGTAAAACGCTGAGTGCAAACTGCTCTTTGTTTCCTCAGATAGGCACAAACAACCGCGTAAAATATCAACGCATTTAGTTTAAGAGGAATCCGTTTCAGTTGTGATGACAACCTTTGGCAACTTGGTGCATTTTTATTTATTACGTCATTGCTGTTTTCATATTTCTGTTTCCTCGTTTTGTGGCATTGTTATGATGTGGTTGCCATAGTAACAGCTACTGGTGATAAACAATGATGTGAAAAGAGGAAGTCCAAAGAAAGGCAGTTTTGGGAACACAGTGTGACTTTCTGACTTCTGATGACAAACTAGTCTCTTTCATGTTTTCTGTGGTGTTTTAATATATTTTTTTGATATCACTTCTTGAATTAATGCTGTATTTAGTCTTTTTTTAAAACTACATTGACATTACAAACAGATTAAATAGTAGTTACTAAGCGACACTTTGCTGGTCCTTCAACCCCTGACTGTTGGTGAAAAGTGCTGAAACACTACACAGTAGCACAGTGAAATCATCTTTTTCAAGGCCCTTCCCTTCATTTACTATTGGCCATATTGGGTTGGAAAAAAAAGCAAAACGGGAAAAATGATTGGCTGTTGAAGATGTCATACCACCCTGCTGTCATAGTGGCGAACTGCTGCTGTTGCTAAAGTGGGTACATTACGTCGTGTACCACTTCTATATTTGGTGTTAAAATCACACTGCTGGTTGTCAATGATGCCGTTGATGCAGAAGTGGTGGGATAAGAGTTTCATTCATCTGCTCACCTCCACACCCCTCCTCTCACAACTAAAGTGACCCGTTTTGTCGTCACTGAAGTAAGGGTTGAGGGCGGTTCAGCCTAAACACACTATAGATGTTAGATTATAAACCTCAGAAGGAATTTACCTCCATGTCTGGCTTTAGAATTTAAACAAACCTTTATTTACTCTTTATATTTTATTAATATCACATGTTATGTCACATAAAGCTCTTTGAGCAAAAAGCAGCAGTATTCAGACGCTCCAAACTTTAGTGAAATTTTACGTTCTGTTATAAGGATTGTCATTGCTAGTAGTTTTTAGGCCGCATGAGAAACTTTTCTCTCACTCTGCGATCTAATCTTAAACCCAGTTGATGTTTGTTTTCCTTCAGGGAGGAAAAGACGGGCCCATTATTAGTGTACAAAGAGGGTAGGGGGCCCCATAATTTCTTTTTCCAGCAATGACCTCACCTTTACAATATGGCCCTTTCCTAGCCTCAACCTCAACTTTTCCCCACTTATCTGAGTCAGCCAGTTCTCACATTCATGTGCTTCTATTTTAGGACTTTCATTTCCAACAGTCTGCCAGTAGACAGACATATAGTATGTAATTGTGCTTTTTAATATGGAAAAGGAAATTAATAGACTAAACGCTCATTTCGGTGCTCTGGCTGGACAAAAGCATGGTCAGCCTAAAGCGACTGAGGGTACAGCAGAGGAGTTATTTGTGCAAAGATGTTCACCAGGTCGTTGGCTTGGACTCGAGGCCTAGACTGCAGCTGCCAGGGTGTTTAAGAGACAAGCCACGACTGAAATGTGGGTCAAATCTGACACCCTGTAAATCCAAATTGCTGAGAAATGGGCTGAAAGGATTTATTAGAGCTACCTTGAGCTCCGGCACACACAGCAGATGAAACTGGCTTAAAGTAAATATTACATGATGGTGTAGGGTATGTGACCTGGATAAGTGGCAGAAAATCAAAGGATGTGTGGAGGATGAATGCATACATAGTTCATCTACTTCACTCACATCTTCCTTTCATCACTTATATTAAAAAATAAGAAGAGTTAACCCATAAAGACCCAGTGCTACTTTTGTGTCAGTTCCCAAATGAAATTTTCTCTATACTTAACCTCTCTTAAGTGATTTATCAACATTGATTGTAATATTATCTTGCTTATTTTGTGTAAATCATGTATTTTTCCTGTATTTAATTTACTGATCTTGTACAAGTTCATAAAAGCTCAGCGGGTTATTATATCAGAAACAGAGAAAACTAAAGAAAAAGTAACTTTTTCAGTAAAGTTATCAATGTGTGTCCATCCACTGTCATTGATCCAACTCCATGGGTTTTACTGGTGAATCAATGTTGTAGAAGATGATGGTGTTTCCACGGTAACTACAGAGCCTCTGAACGTCCAAATGGGTCATATCTGATGACCATGAAAAGATGACAAACTGTATTTTACGACAATTATTTACATGTATTGATAGGATTAATGGATCATCGGGTATTAAACAGTTTAGATCAGTAGATGATTTTGGTTGATGTTTGGGTCTTTATGGGTTAAATACATTGCCTGTTATGGGGCTAACATTTGATTCCAGTCCAGTTGTGCAGTGATACATGAACAAATGCTTCTGTTTCATCCTTATGGCTTCATTTCACAAGATGACCAGGTTCAGGGAGCAGAGTTTGTGCTTGACAGCACAACCTGGCAGGTAAAATGTCAGGCCTTTTGACAGATGGTTGCTAGAAGCTGCCAGAACAAGAGCTGGACCTGTCCCAGTCCTATTAACAAAGTCATGAATGGATGTGCCACTCTATAAATACTGCTGATTTTTCCAGCACAGGTGTAGACGTTCCAAAGTGTGAATGAACACATTAACATCCTCTGACATCATTTTAGTTGAGGGGATGCATACACATACTGTGGGTGTTCGGGCCTGTTTTACTTCCTTTCACATAAACAGAGTTCCCATTATATTTTCTGAAGTTAGACTAAATTAATGTATTGAAATAAAAAAAAAAAACAATAATAAGCTCAGTGAACGGTAGGCTGAAAATTTAGAAAAAAAAGAAAAAGACCAAATTGAATTAGTTAATTTTGTTTCAACATGTGCAGTCATTCAACTGATCAACTGATAAATTAAATGAAATTTATCTCAATTAAAGCCTCAGCGACACACTTAGGAGGCAGGCACAATGTTTCCTTGTAGCACTGAATCAGCTGTCATAGTCGATTCCGTGTGACAGAGAGTAGAAAATGTGCTAAATGGATTCACTCAAATCAGCGTGAGTCACTGGCGGTTATACCAGCAGAAAATACAAACTCACATGAAACTGCAACTCCTGAGACGACACACCAAAACATAACATAACACATGCAGCATGCACATAAGATGCATGGCTAAAACAATTAATGATTAAGCTTTTATGTGTGATTTTCTGTCTATACTGTTAGTTGACTTTTTACAGTAAAAAAACAAACTAACAAATATGTCTCAGATTTATTGGAAGCAAATAAAGTCATGTGGTGAATATTAAAGCATTCATTCCATCTTTGACACTGGACCAGAAGGGTTTTTATTCATGGGAGGGTACTGTTGGTCAATAACATCTCACATGAAAAAACATTAACCCTTAAAGATCCAAACATCCACCGGCAACCAAAATCATTCACTGATAAACTGTTTAATACCTGTTGATCCATTAATCCTATCAATACATGTAAATAATTGGTGTGAAATACAGTTTATCGCCTTTTCATGGTCATCAGATATGACCCATTTGGACGTTCAGAGGCTCCGTAGTGAACGTGGAAACACTGTCACCTTCTACAACATTGAGTCACCAGTAAAACCCACGGAGTTGGATCAATGACAGTAGATGGAGACACTTGTTTTATCTTCAGTTAATGATATGTTTTGCAGAAAAAAAAATGTTTCTTCAGTTTTTTCTGTTTTGATATAATAACCTTTGATTGTTTCATGAACATCTGAACATCAAATATAGGAGATTAAATATAGGGAAATACATGATTTATAGTCACAAATGCAAAATATAGACGATAATATCATAATAAATGGTGATAAATCACTTAAGAAAGGTAAAATAGAGAGAAACTTTCATCAGGGAACTGACACAAAAGTTGCGCCGGGTCTTTATGGGTTAAAGAAACTGTAAAGAACTTTTTTCCTTACACATAGTACCGAGGTCTGCATATAGCTGCACCTCCTCCGTCTGTCTGACTCAGCAACTGCAAAGAACAAAACAGGCAGTGACCAAGATGTAAGGGAGTGGGGAGGAAAAAAGGAAATCTGTAGTCCATTACAAGCAATTTTATTTGGAGGAAAGGCTATTCTTAGCACAAGAAAAACAACACCAACCATATGTTTGACAAAACAAAAACAGGAATGTAACACAGTAACTTCCATATATAACTCATTCAACTGTTAGCGTTGTTTTTCTGCTTGTATTTTAAAGGGATTTTTATCAGCCCTGCCTTTTTTTTTCTTTTGTACACCCAACAATGAAAGTTGCAGTGTGTTTGAGTCATCATCTTGACAAGATGAAGCACAACAGTGCAGTTCCGCAATGAATGGGAAAAAGGCAGTCACAGAAAATTGATGGAGGCAGAAGAAAAAAAAAGGGAGACTTGGATAAAAGCATATATAAATATTTCCAACACTAACATTACAGATGCCACCCTGTCGGCTGAAAAGAACATCTCCTTGGAAATATAAGAGTGTGTCCATGAGCTGAGTGTCTGGGAAACTGATGAGACAAAACTCCATCTGGTTGCTGCAAAGAGGTACTCACATCAATCTCTGAAACATGTAATTAACCAGTTTTAATGGGTGTTTTTATTGTTTGGTAAAAAAAAAAAAATAAAAAAAAATAGGTCAATGTATATGACGGACCCACACTGTGTCAAACATGAACCCTCTGCTGGGTGGTTTCTTGTACTTTCAGTGAAGGGTTTGGCAGAGTTCAGTGATGTGGGAAGAGGAGGAGAAAAAGGCAGGGAGGGAGGGAACAATGACGGGTAAGAAGAGAGAGAGACGAGGGAAGGAGAGAAAGAAATGCAGAAAACACAGAGAGCCAGAGCAGAGAGAGAAAAGGGAAAGAGTAGCCATCTATCTTTGGCTGTGCTCACGCCCCAGCTGCTGTTGGTTCAAAGTACGGTCACTGGCAGGAAACCAGCCACAGAGCTGCACAAAACACCCACATAGCCACTTCAGACACAGAGGGAAGCAAAAAGAAACAGAATGTCTTTGGAACAAACCAAAGTCTCAAACTCATGCCTGATGTCACATAACTTTTGCTGCAGAACCATCAGAACTTTAGCGAGATGAGAAATGAGAAATGTCTTAAATCTGTTCATAGTGAGGATGGCCAAAGCGAATGTTTAACCCTTTATAGGGAACTCATATATACTCTATAATACTCTGAAATTCAACATTTTAACCTTAGTGTGTTATTGGAGGACATAACAAGACTTTATTACTTTTGTGAATTTTTTAAAAATTTTTTACTGTTATGAAGTTACCATATTTGGTTCCTTTCCCGTAAGTGAAAAAAAAAGAAGTATATATAAAAGATACAAGAAAAACACATCTAAGGTGAAAGGAACATGTATTTTAGAACATTAGAACATTACAACAACATAAGTGCTGATCCAGACACCTGCCAACATCCACATTATCCCTTTGAACATCATTACTTAAATTAGTACCATTACTTCATGGTACCTAACAAAGCAGGTACACTCACTTTTCATGCAAAGGTGGACCTTACAGACCCTGTAGACCACATTGGACCTGAGGTTGTTGACTCACTGTCCTCACTGTAACTGTTGCTATCACAAAAATAGTCACTTGCCCAATGAAGGGTTATTCAGCCCATTTAATGCCACACCAATGCCAGTGTCACTGGATTAAATAGTTAATACTTAATTTCATCCTAGTGTGAACTTTAAAGTTAATATTTGTTTGTGCAGAAAAAGCTTTACTATCTATTGAATGCAAATACATCCAGCAAAGTTTTAATGGGATAATATGTTAATATTCAATATGATGTGGGCCTAAGTGAGGTTAATCAGAGTTGGAAGCAGTCTTTGTGGATCATCTTTAAAAAAATTTACTTAATTGGTTAAAGTGCTCCATAATCCCATAAAGTAAATGTGTGTTGTGATAAGAGAAAGAACAAACAAGGAAAATATTCCATCATTCTAAATAAATAATCTAAAATATAAATTTATTCTGGCTAAATCCCAAAGTCATAAATATACTTTTTTTTTTTTTAGAAGTTCTTGCCACTTCCTGCTGTGGATACCGATTTTAAAAGGGTCTCGGGATCCTGTTTTATATCTTCAGTCCACTGACAAAGTATATCCAAAACTCTGTGTGTGTCAATAGTAAGAGGACGGGACCACGGATGTCATTACATGTATGTGGATGTCACATCTTATGGAAATGTACATCAGTTTATACAGAGTGACACAGGTGAACTCAGACCCCAGAAGACAAAATGCAATGTCAGTGATTACATTTTGATTTGGAGAATCATGTTTCAGGGTTTGTCAGTATTATGTTAAGTTTAGGGATAAGTCTTTAATAAACCCATGTAAATGAATGCCGTGTCCCATAAAGTGATAGGAACATGACTGTGTTTGTTTGCCTCATGCACGTGTCCCTGCAGGTAAGAAGAAAGTCACCTTCTGCAACCATCTGAAACATTATACTAACAACGATATAAACGCACGCACACACACAGACACACACACATACACACAGTAGGTGAAAGATTTCCTGGTAAGGACTGACTTGCTCCTCCAGTGTGAACGTGACTCTGCTAGAGTTACTCCATCTATCCTTCGCCTGACATGTCTGGGTCATCAGTGATACAGTTTTGTATTGCTCTTCTTTGGCAGCGTGGAAGGAGCTGCAGAACCTGAGATGTGAAAAGTGGATCCGTGCCAGTTCTGGGGTGCGGCAATCAGCAGATTAAGACTGATGATCCAAACTGTAAAAAAAAAATGATGATATTGGAGCTCTGCTAGAGGAGGTGAAGCATGCTTCCTTTGGCAGGCGTTTCCAGTTTGATTAATAGCTCACTTCCATGGAGGTAAGACTGTAAGTGGTAATTATGTCCAACCAAAAAAGGATGCCAGATATATTTCTTCTTTGTGGTTAGCCTTAAAAGTTACTGTAGATTTGATGAGTATAGAAATGACTGCAGCTATGACAACTTCAGATTCAGTGCATTTGATTTAGGGATATGCCGTACAGTACATGTATAATGATGTACAAAATACACAAATATGTAAAAATAAACACAGGAAAGTGAATGATACATTGTTGCCAATGAGCTCTTTACAAAAGAAGCAAATGTTCTTTCTAACAGGAAATACTAAGAAAGCCTTGTCCTCTCACTTCCTGCAGTAGGCCAGATTTATTGATACCAAAAACATCTCTTAGGTGGCCTCTGTACACACTGACTTAGAGCACAAAGGTATATGTACAGTTGCATTATACATTATGCAGCACAGATTTTAAAACGGGGACTTAGTCCTGCATATAAACCAATGAAATCTGCATTTTTTACATAGATTGGAATCATGCTAAGTTGATTAAAAATATATTTATCAAATAGAATTCAGTGTGGTCGTGTGTTAGAACGTCATGGAATTACACAAGGTTCTAGACCAGGACCAATGCTTTTCACCTTCTATGTAATTCCAGTATGCTTGTCAGAAAATAGACACCATACACCAGATGAAACAAATCAGTCAGATGTCAAACAGACATACCACAAGTGCATATCCACAATTAGCTGGGCTATTAAAATACATTTTAAGCTGTATTGTCGGTGTTCAGAGCCAAGAGGCCTTCTCTAGCACCAAAAACACACAAAGGTTTGTGGTTTATGATACAGGCCCTGACGACCCGAGCAAATACAATGAATCACATTACAACTGATCAAATTAGCAACACTTTACTCGTGTACAAGCCTCAGGAAGGGCTTGTTTCCAATGCACCGGCCAAGCCTTTTCCTGCTGATGCTTATGTACAGGCAGTAGATGATGGCGTATGATTTTCTGTCCTGAGGGATGGAGGATTGGGCACCCGGTTGGTAGTTTACACCCATAAGAGTTTTAGGGAAGGGAAATTTCATGAGGGAAACTTCAGCAGGAACATGGAAAGCTGCACCCAGATGGTCACTTATGATGGAGGCATGAGGTAAGGTACGCATGACAACACATGTACTGATGCACAAGGAGGTGTCCTAATAGGAGAACATCATGGAAAAGGAGAAGAAAATAAGCAGGCCTCGCCAAACATATGAACTTATACTATGCAGGGGGCCATATATAGCTAAATATGACCTCAAGTGGGCTGGATCAGTAAAGCAATAGAAAAATAGCCTAGAAATATTGACAATTCTAAATTTTTTAGTTCTGAAAATGTTAAACTGTTTACATTTACAAACATTCCTTTTGCAAAAAATAATGAATAACCTGAAAAACCCGAAATTTCTTGAGAAAAATACATGCAATTTTAACATTATTATGCCTCAACTTACCATTTATATACAGTATGTGCATTACAGATGACAGTGGATCTGCAAAGGCACAAAACATGTAGTAACAGGCACAATATTGTTAAAAGTCGTCATTATTTACAGGTTATTCTGCTCTTATTTTACTGGTCTGACCCATCTGTGATCAAATTGGGGTAAAATGAATTTGACACCATTGACTGTTGACATTGTGTACAGTATAAATTTTGCACTTTGAAAATTCATCCCACAGGGACACTGGAATATTTGACGAGCCAGTTTTGGCCCAGGGGCTGTATGTTTGACAGCCATGATGTACAGTATGTGCATGTACCCATGCAGTTGTAGGCACACGTGTTACTGCACAAGGACATTCCTGAATGCCACATCAACCCAACGAGGACATTCAAGCTCTGCCTAAAAGGACAGTCCCCCACGTCTAAACCCTTATTAACTCCTACCAGAACAAGGATTAAAGTCCTGGGATCCAGATGGCTAACAACCCCGTATGTGTCTGGCACAAGCTGCTCATCCATTCACAATGCTTTATGACTGGTTACAACTCACAGCCTTCTCCCACCATCTCCTGCAGAGGGACATTTGCAAAACAAGTGCTTAGTTGTAAGTAAGTGGAGAGAGAGGGGAGTTGGGGGTTCATTTCAAAGATTAGTGGAAGGTGGGGAAAGAGGGGGGGCATGTTTTGACATATGGGTTTGATACTAGTACACACAGTCTGTCTTTATTTCCTGATGAAAAATAGGGTGTTACATCTTCAGAGAGAAACCCGTCCCCATGGACATTAAGAATCTGACGAAAAAATGACTGATGAGCATAAGAGCAAACTGATAAATCAGTCTAACAGGGGTAGCACTCTCATGAGAGCAGTTGGGGGCAGAAGGGGCAAAAGGCATCGAAGCGTTATGTGCTGGGTTTTTCCACATGTGCAGAGGCCGGTCCACATGGAACGGACCTCCGAAGTCAGTGACCCACCTATTCTCTGAGTGGAAGGGCAAGGAATTTCACAAGACCAAAACATATGTGGGAACTTTTTACCTACATTTCAATATGCATTTTAGTCAACCTTTGGAAAATATTACTAGTTGCAATGTCACTTTCATGTTGGGTTAACGTTTTTGCAACAGACTTGAGGGTGTGTGAAAAAAAAAAAAAAAAACTACACAATATCTTGCTTGCACAACAGTCAGCTGAGATTCCAGTCAGCACTTGCAGAATATTTGCCCTTTTATACCTTGACTGGATTTAAATATGAAACAAATAATAATAATGATGTTAGTTACACTTATTAAGCTTTTATATAGAAGCTTTTAAGTAAATAATTTTGATGTTAGAAAGCTGTCTTGTGAACTTAGGGAGGACATATTACAGGGATTTCACATATAAATGGGAAGAATTACCTTAAAAAATGTTTGACATACCATCTACAGCACAAACACAAAAGTCACAGCTCTACACCAAACCTATACAACATCTAATACCACAGATACGGCGCTGTGAATCTGAGGCTTTAGTCGGTGGAGAAGCAGAAATAGTTCACCCTCTTAACATAATAACCTATAGACCTGACATCTGACCCATGGATCCATTTGATCAACCATTGAAAACCCAGAAACCACTGAGAATAACAATCGCTCACAACAAAATGCTTGAAAAGACACTTTGACTGCAGCTTTTATGACATGAAATAATTTTATTTTTGACTTTACTTTGTATATTTACATTATGGCCATTCATGGATAAGGAATATTAATTCACCATTATATGTTAGCTCACTACACACACAACACATGCACATACTCTTATCTACTTTTATTACTTTCTGATATCAGCGCCTCATTAAAAACGTGCACCTCCCTGAATTAACAAAACTGTTTCATAACACCATCAGCAGGCTTGTCTTGCTAACAGCAGGTAGATTAAGGGCTAATGTTTGCCTGCACATGAGACGGTGTGACCTTGTTGCCAGTTTTGCTGAAGTTACATAAGTCCCCAGACAGGTGAAAAAACAAATGACCAATTAATAGAGTGTCCCTGGAGAGAAACTACACAAGTGCTGCTATGACACTTCCAGCCAGTCCAGACCGGCACAGCTGCAGGTGAGGACATGGTTTGTTTATATGTGGACTGTACAAGTGCGCATGTTGGGGTTACAGATTCAATGTGAGTATTGGTGTGCGCAGTCGACACTACATCTATGCGGACATACTAAGGCCATGGTCTCTGCCAGATAATAATGCCTGAGCTCACAAATTAATTTCACGTCCACAGTGAAAGAGTATATAATGTATATTTGTAACTTACAAAACAAATATTCAGCCTTAACCCTTTATCGGGCAAGTGACTATTTTTGGTCATTTCTGCACACTTTACAAGACAGTGACAGCAACAGTTACAGTGAGTCAACAATCTCAGGTCCAATGTGGTCTACAGGGTCTGTAAGGTCCACCTCTGCATGAACAATGAGTGTATCTGCTTTGTTAGGTACCATGAAGTAATGGTACTAATGTAAGTAATGATGTTCAAAGGGATAATGTGGATGTGACAGGTGTCTGGATCAGCACTTATGTTGCTGTAATGTTATGAAAGTGATGTTTTAATGTTCTAAAATACATGTGTCATGTCTTCTTGGATTTATTTATTCATTTTTATTTATTTATTCCTTTTTTCCCACATATGGCCAAGGAACCAAATATGGTAACTTCACTGACCTTGATTTTCTACATCACAATGAAAAATTTTGAAAAAATTCACAAAAATAATGAAGTCATATTATTTCTAGTCTTTGTATTTCTATGAGTGCCCTATAAAGGGTTAAACTTAAAATTTTAAATGTCAAAATTCAACAACTGTGCACATTTTTCATCATGATGTGCACTTCAGGATCCAGAGATGTCCTCAGTACTTCAAAATTTCCATGAATCCGCTCCTCTTATATATGTGTGCTTTTGAGCGCGTATCTCACGTATCCCACTGTACGTACATATGTGACCCTGCGTGTGTTCGTTTTCGTGCGGCGGCCTCATCTGCCATCAAAGCTGAAGTCTCAGCAGGGCAGACCGGGTGAGCTAACGCCCAGCTCATGCACAAGTAATCCTGAAGTGATGACATTTCAGTCTGGCATCACAGAGTTGGCAGTATAAAGGTGTTTCTGCAAAGGTCTGGGAGGAAATTAAGTTACATAAAACAAGAAAATAACACATTCAGATTTGTGTTTTATTTTCTATCAAAGCAATATTAGGCATTTCGAGGCTCTGTCTATGTGTCACGGCATTGTGCACTGGAGATTTTAGAAGATCCTGCTGCAGCATAATGTCTCAGTGTGGTTACAAAGTAATCCACCTTTTGGTTATTAATCGTTTGTTAGTAAAATTAACTATAAGCATAAATTGCTTTACTGTTCATTTTACTTGCCTGAATATGTTTGAGTTGCATGTTAGCTGAAAAAAGGCCTGTATTCATGTCGGTGTCAGTACAATGTCACAGTCACATCTTTCTTTTTTTCTTTTTTTGTTAATGGTGGGTCTGTACAGTTTCATTGTAAACGTTTACACAGGATATTGAGTGCATTTTTTTGATCAGGATGCCAACTGCCTCACTGCCTGCTTCAATTCCCCGGTGGCTTTTCTGGCACTAAAGCAGTAGTTTTAAAGTTACACAACAGCAGACCACTAAGCTTTCTTTATGTATCTAAATGGAGCTCTTGGGGTTTTAGTGTTAAGAGGTGATCATAAATGGGACAGATGTCATACTGCCTGTAGTCAAAAGGGAAAAGAGTAAAATTGTCATCAATGGTTAAAGGTTTTTTTTTTGGTCGGGGTCAGGACTTTCATGTGTGTTTTTTTTTTTTTACACACAGTTTTGAGGATGTTAAATACTCATGGGCCCAGAATATAAACGCACATCTGCACAAAATTAGTGACACACCTGCAGCTCACACACACTATACACATTTACATGTACATTCATTTAACTGCAGGTATTGATGCAAATGGCCCAAGTGATGTAAAGTGAAAAAAATCATTTGTCAGTTTTTGCAAATAACACAAACCAAGACTTTTATATCATAAACTGATTGTACTTGATAGCATCTTCGCAAATCAATGACACAAACATCTGTTTCTAGCAGCAGTTGTAAGTGAAAATCACTCATTATATTAACTTTTCTCTTTTCCCCAGTATTCACCTTCCTATAAAACTACAACAGTTTGACACGTTGCTTATTCTGTCAGAAACTATCAGAGACACACTCACAAACTCAACCCGTCGTTCACAGCACAAGCGTCCTGAGAGCACAAGAATAACTCCACCAGCTTTTATACCTCCGCGGAAATGAAGAAGTACATCACGTGATAGTGAAGCAGCATCTTACGATATTTTCCCATCACACCCTGTTGGTGTGATACAACGTTCTGAAACCTAACTTTGCTGAAACCACAAACTTCCCCAATCTGCCAGAGCAATCAAGAGTAGTGGTGAAACGACCCCAGCCTAAAGGGCCCAACCTCTGGGTGGCTCCACTTCCTGTGATGAAAACAGCGACAACAGAGATCACAGGAGGCAAACATGTGGCACCTTTGAGTTCGCCGATGAGGGAAAGCGTAAACTCAGCAATATTAGTCTATTAACATATTAGACTTTTTAGATTCTGATTTGAGAGCAGTGCCTTTCATTGAACAATGAAAAACATATTTAAGTGCTGTAATATATTTTAACTTAATCTTAGATGTCGCGGTGTGGACAGTGTGGATGAGCCATGAATCGTTTACTTGTGTGTTGAAGTAAACCAATCTTACTAATGCATCATCATGCTGCAATTCACATAAACAGATAATAAACCCACAGTGTGAAGTAGGTGTGGTGTGGTAGCTACATGTGTGTGGCCCGAGTGGTAGAAAAGCACTTGTCAAAACCCAGCACTTTATTTTTGTCAACTTTATCAACTCTATTCTGTTTAAACTAGACAGTTACTCATCCCCACAAATCAGACAACTCATTTACAGAAACTGGAAGTGTGAGATGTTACCCAGTGTGCTTCTAATCACATGATATCCTGAGCAGACTACCAGAATGAAACTGAATCCATGGGGGTTTCCAGTGGCAATTTACTCTGCACACCTCTTAGGTCTTAGAGTACACTTTCAGGAAAAAAGGGTTTAGCCTTCGAGTTCCCTCTTTAGCTTTAACTAAAATTGTTTCCTTCGAGCAGTTTGGCACCATCAAAATCCAAGCTGGGGCTTGTTTGTCTGCCAAGGATAGTAGCCTCCTATGGGAACACTAAAAGCCAAACAAATTAAAAGAGATCGGGTGAGATTACTGTTCCAAAAAAGCAGCTTTATAAGGGAGCTGTAAAATCACGGCCAGGCAGTGTTTGTTTGTGTGCAAGTTAAAGAGCTGTTGGCAGCTGCTGGTGAGTTGCTGTGAAGATACTGGCCAAGTTGTTACATGAGCTGTAACATTATTGATCAATGTATAAACAGGGAGAATGTAGGAACCCACACACGTGAAACTATAAGCACAAATACACACAGAACAGCTCTATTATAATATCATGTGTCTTCGCACCTTTTTCATAGCACCCTCATTTGTCACAGTTTCCCTGCTGCTGTTTTTCAGGACGGCAGCTTGGATCCAAATGCTGTTGTACACTCAGGTTGACCCTGACTTGTCAGTCTTGTTAGAGAAATAGAGCAGATGCAAGAATCTGGCTGGCATTAAATGTGTCAGGATATGGGAAGGTGGTTGTGGTAATGACGTGCCAGGATAAGTTTGCTTGGCTTCCGCACTGAAGATAGAAATTGCCTAAATGTCACATCTTTCTAACACCATAGTCATGTCACCAAAAGACACATTTGTTTTCCCAACTTTTGCATACCCAGGAAAACTCAGTTCAGGCTATGGGTTTGTGCCAGAAACACCTCCAGCAGCAGTCAAATATGTCCCAGGTCACACCTGGGCCATTTATGACCGCATTTGGCAACTTTCTTTGGTTGGATCCTATGAAATGCAGCTCTACCACATACAGGCACCTATTACAAGTAAAGGCACTGATCGAATATACTCTTTTAATATGCTGTGTGGAAACCCCTGTATAAAACAGAGACTGGAGGAAGGCCACTGAGTCCATTCCTTGAGGACTGATGCAACATCAGAATCAAGGCCAGGTAGTACAGGTAGAATGAGTGAGCCCTCTAGAGGCATAAGGCATCTGTGCATGACATGCACTTGTACCAACTGTTACACCCTTGGCTGGTTGTTGAGAGGACACAGAGGATTATTCATTAGGTTATGTTCTGTGTTTGAGGTCTCATTTTCATAACCTTTATCCTGAATCTAATGCACTACTGACATCCTGTCCTTGCAGCTGTGGTAGCTGACTTCATTCATTAAGGAAATCAGACATGAGTGGAAAAAGAATAAACTGGTAGATCATTGAACCATGACTGCAACTTTGAGTGTGACCCCTACTGTAAAATACCCACAACACCCCCAACATAGATTATTACAAATATTCAATGACTGGTGATGGTCTGTCAGATGCATTTATGTTCAGTAATCATTATAGTGACTTTATGGATGCTCCCGTCTCTCACGCACAGCAAAGAATCTTATACCAATGAGCCCCCTAGAGGTAGATATTGTAACTGCACCCTGGCTTATGCCCAGAGGTTGCATCTGTTACCTGAGGACACAGCCAACATGCCTGAGCTCTCAAAAATGACACGTGGAACAAAAGGTCAGACACATTAAATAAATTCCTCTAAGTGCACCTAATTGGACTCTGTCAGTCAAGTCTGAACATATTACTTGCCAATTTATTTTCCATCAGTCAAAATATTATTTTTTATACTGTGCCTCTACATGTTAAAACAGGTCAAATCTTTAGACAAAATGCATCAAATTCAGCAGTCGCTTCATCTGAAGTATCGGTTGTGTATTCACATATTGCAAGGATGCTAATAAAGACTTTATTAACAGGACAAATTGCATTGTTTTCCTGCAGGACAAGCCACAACTTCACTGGACTTAAAATTCTAACTACTGCACATGCCATGATATATCACTGTATTGTTTCCACTGTTCCCACATCACATGACTTTTTTTTTTTCTTTTAATGCCTATTAAGCTCAGTAAGTAGAATAACAGCGTGACCTCGTCTGTCCCTAGTACACTGTGTCTCCCTTCCATAGACTGGCACGATGCCCAGGCGGCTGCTGCTTGCGTGCCACCAGTGTTTGGGTAGATTTGCATCTGGGCTGCGGAGTAAATGGGGATGATTCACCAGTCATTGTGTGTGTGGCATGTGTTCGTTCACAGCTGACTGTTCTGTCTCGCGGGTGGTTCATTCTTACTTCTTAGTAGAAGTATTTCTGTACCGTCTAATTATTACCAGCCTCTGATTACAGCAACTTAACTGCGGATGGGGAATACCTTACAGCCTGGCAGTAAAATGATCTAACAGGCACAGCGTGGTAAATAAAATGAATACACAGGAAGGGTCTTTGATGTCAGTAGAGTGGATATCTTAAATATGAGAATTAAAAGGATAAATAAAGAGTCAGACACTAAGTACACCTTTATGAGGTGATCCGTAGTATTTCAGGTGCTTTTATGGAAATCACAATATATACAGTAGATATGTAAATGTGGGGATGAACTGAGCAGATGGCAGTGGGTAGTCTATAAAGAGATTTAAGTCAGTGTGACTTCATTTTTAGTTTTTGGCAAAACATGATATCTGAAGCAAAATGTGGCTACATTAAGTAAGTATTTAAACAAGTAAGTAATGTTCAGGGATTGTTGCTGCAATTCTCCTCGTTTTTCCCTGGAAAAACTTTTTAACAAAGATATGCGCTCCTTCTAGAAAATGAGTTCTCATTCCAACAATAGGGCAAATATAAAGACTGCTTATCAGTTAGGATTCTGAGGTTTCTCAATGGTACTGTTATTCCATTTTTTGCCAGAGCAATATGAACAGAAAGAGGACAAACTTTCAAATATTCCTTGCAAATGTATCGAAAGCAAGACTTTCATTGAAAGAGTCAAGATGCACCATGTATCTTTTTGTCCTTTTTTCTGACAGGCTTTTTTTTCACCAGTCAAAGACAGATTACCCTGACACAAGTCTACTGTGGTGAGAGACTTCCTGTCCTCTATGTGTGTTTGTTCCTTATTGTGTCTCAACCATATGCCAAATAGCAGAGGAAGACGTCATTGTCTAAATTTGGACGTGTCCCGGTTTATAAGTAGTGTTAATAATAGTTTAGAACAAAATACTGTAATCAATCTGAAACGGTGTGCCATAGGTGGAGAAGGTGAGCTCTGCCACACAGAACGCAGGAGAAAGTTTTATGCCTGTACTTCTCTTGATACTTTGGGGAATTTTCTAACACCAGGTAACCGTTTACAGCCTGAGGTAAACATGTTTACTCTTTAAGCAGCAGGCTGGTACTGCTGTGCTTTTCAAGAAACTGTGGTTGTGTGATAATGGTGCAATTGGTACAGTATTTTTTTTCCTCTAAGGGCTCGGCAACTTTACAGCTCCAGTGTGTGAAAACACAATATCAACAACCTTGAGACTCAATATAAATACAACATAGCAAATCAAACAAGTGCAATCAGGGAATACTGGAATTGGTAAAGAGACCATGCATGCATTTGCACATGGAGCTGTAACTTCTAATGTTTCAGATGCTTCAAACTAAAGTGACAACACTTTGGTTGTCATGGCATTCAGCAGCTTAATACTGAAAATTATAACCGCGCAGTTTAATCTTAATATTTCTTTCACATACAACACAACATACTGAACGATTACTATTGCACTTATTTAGCCTTGAACTACCTTTCTAAATGAGGATCTTTGCACCATTCTACTCTATAGTCAAGGGGAATATAAAGTTTTACCTTGCCTCTTTCAAAGAAAACGCTTCATGACTCATTGAAGGTATTCTGACTGATAATGCATTAACTGAACATTTTTTTTCATGAAGATGTTTTCACCTTAGATTCTTTTCAGCGTCAATACATGCATAGCGTTGTATTGTTAGTGACATCTTTTTAGTACGTGAGGGTTGGTGTGTGTGTGCGTGTAGGTGGTTTTCAGCCACTTCCTTTTGTAAAAAAAATCAACCAAGGACACTATGTACTGAGTATGACTGCTTTCACTTTGCAGAGCAGCCACAGAAAGGTCGATGACGAATGTGCAAGCGACATGTTTTCTGTGAGTGAGAGAGTGGCGTACACTTTCAATAATGAGGCTCAAGGTGATCTAGAGAACAACGCAGTGACCTCTGCTTATTGTAGGCGATCTGTTTTACACAGTCGGATTGGTTTGTGTTCCCATCAATGGCAAAAACATCAACATAGAAATACACGGGGACGCATACCAAGGAGGCCTATACAAAAACAGACCTGGAGCCGATATAAGGTTTGTCAGTTAGCTTTGTTAATTCACACTGGTTAATTTCACGACATTTCATCCTACAGCTCATTTCCCGATTTGTCTCTAATCTGCATTGTCACCAAATGGATGGTAAACAAAATGTGCTTCATCCTAACGGTTTGTGGAAGATTAGTGATACAGCGAACAAAGGCTGGTGTTTTGGCTGACTGGCAAGGCCTTTCATGGGTTTAGCGGTGGCTGCTCTGTACATTTTGTTCAGCTGTGGGATATGTCTGCTGACAGCTTTGGCTGCCTTAGTGGTAGGTGTCATACAGCCAAGCCTCGTCTGTGCAGCAGCCATACTACTGAATCTTTCTCATGGATCATTTACTGTTGTGAAACCTAGTAAGCATTCTTACCTTGCAATCAGGTATGTCAAAAACTAGAAAAACTGGGATTTTGGTTACAGAACTGGTTTGCTGCCATGAGGTTCCCATTCAATTCAGGGGACATATAAAACGAAAGAAGAAAAAGAAGACAACATAACCTTAAAAGCTAAGTTTAACTACTGTACCTAGTGAATAATGCATAATATAATTGTAGGTCAAATACCACAGCTGCTCTGTAAGTAATCCTTTTTTTCTCCACAGATTCCCTCTGCTTCTAAAGTGGAAAACACTCACACACACACACACACACACACACGCATCTGATTGGTACGTTTTGATATGCAGTACAGGATAATACGTCACCTTTAACTGAACGGGCTGATGCTTCAGTCACACTCAGGAGCAAACAGGTCACACCCAAATATCTTGTTGAGCGACCATTAAAAATCATGTATGCGCTCCACCAGCTCCTCCTCACGTAGACACCCACATTATCCCACTCCTGCGTTGTCGCTGTTTGATCAGCAACACTGATAAAGATGCCTAGACATACACGCACACATGCACACATACACACAACAAGAAGCTTTTATGTAACTTTAATCTTCTCAGAGCTGAAGTTGAACTTTCAGTGCATTTACAATATTTTTTATGCACTCATGTGCACAGTAACAATGAGTACGAGGAAATACACGGTGGAATGGATTCGCTTTTCCAAAACAAATGTGTCCAAAGCAAATATTGCGCTGTAAGTCTGCATGTATTCAAGTGCTCTTTCCCCTTCTCACGTAATACAAATAAGTGACAGACACAGTCACAGGGCTACTAACTCTATGCTTGTCTCCATTTTGTACACGTTCTTGTACAGTGACGACAGAAATGTGACAGGTGACGGATTACAGTAAAAGGCAAAAACCTGAAACATAATGGATGCGGATGCTTCCACAAAAGCGCGCGGCATCGTACAACTGAGCAATTACCATCCAATCATGCTCTGTGACATGTATAAAAACGCTGAGCAGGCCCAGTTCGTTCTGATTTTGGATCAAGATGGCAAGAGGAAAAGATGTGACTGTCAAAGAGGGTTCATTGTTTGAAGCAGGGATAATAGGAGCTTCAGTCACAAAGGCTGCTCAAATGGAGTTTCAATGGGAACAATGTACTTAAATGACATCTGCATTTAGATCCGTTAGAAAGACAGGGAAAGAAATTGTGCTCGACAGCAGGGATTTAATGACTGTACATTAATGTGATATGCATAAGGAAAAACAGAAGTGAGACTCTGTGTCAGGTGACTGAGAATGTGGGTGCAGGACATGATCAGACTGTCAATAAGAACTGTCTATTCACAGTTATGTAGTGGAGAATCTTATAGTAGAGTTCAGACCTGTAGAATAAAGGCAAAGGCACATTGGAGAGTTTCTGGACCAAGTGTTTCCATGGTTTTCCCCTTAATTTGTCGCCTTAAATTGTCATGTTTCTCTGTATCATCAGTAACTAGAAAACTGAAGGACTCCAACTCCTTTAAGTACAGACTCTTAAAGGTCCTGCTGTTCAGATGGATCTAAATAGTTGAGATGAAATCCTGTGAGTTGTGTGATATTGTACAGTTAGACGGGTCAAGAGGATCAGCACAGTACAGATCTCAGAACTGCATCCTATATATGAGCTGGAAAATCAACTTTTGATGCCAGTTCAACACAAAAATTCAGTTTACTTCTTCAGTAACAGATCAATTGTTTACATACAAGAGCGCATTCTATTCATTTTCTGCAGTTCATCAATCTGAAATATGCCGCCTATGTGTTTGGTCTCAGTTGAGTCGTTGGCCTTTAAGCCACTTAAAACGGCTGACCTCATGTGAGAAAATGGGGAACGATGGATGAGACTATAGAACAAAATGTCCCAGACACTCAGAGCTGAAACTAGGTCAGAAAGTTTGAAGGAAACACGTGTGCTTCCTCCTACTGGCCAATGTATGTAGTGTAAGTGGCTATTTACTATGGGCTGAGAAACCAAAACAATGCAACGGAAAGTGTTGGAAGTTATATACAGCAGTGAGACTCATTTATTCTGTTGTGTGTTGCAGAACAATAACAGGAGATGCACACTAAAAGGTGATCTGGGTATATTTCTCTCTGTCTGTCCTTGTCTTAGCATATCTAATAATTGTTACATGAGCTGTTTGCAAAAACAAAAATAAACTAATATACTATAATACACTAAACAGCAACAGTAAAAGCAAAATACATTTATATTTATAGTATGCAGGTATTTAAAGATGTGTTATATAAGTTACTCTTCTGATGTGAACAGTGAATGTATAAATAGATATAAATAGGTCCTCTGCTTATTCTGACTGCAAAAGGATATAATTTATGTACAGTATGTTATAAAATACATTATGCTGGAACCTATGCAAAACCAAAGTTCTGTATGAATATTTTAGAGAATACAGTTTATACTTGGGTGGATAAATATTAACATATATTGTCATATGTTCTGAAACCTGCATTGCTTTAAATTAATTATCCTGACATGTTAAGTGAGAATACCTTAAAGTTATTGTCAGCCTTAACCTGAGCCTTTGAATTCCATCAACCTTGATTTCTCAGTTTCCAGCGTGCAATAAAGTGATGCAGTGATGAGCGATGTGTGATATAAACATTTGGTTAAAATGGGTTTATTCATGTTTTGCACCACTTTAAATACTGACTGAAGGATGTTACTAATTAAACTGATAGTAACATAAAGTCAAGACCAAATATTTTGACTTTGGAAGGTCGCATTATCTGAATTATTATAATCTAAATGATGATGCCAATCTATAATTATAAGAGTAATAATAAGGAGCTCACCTGAAACCCTCAAAATGGACCTGTTTCCTCATCAATCTGATTATTTTGCTACAGTTTTTGTTTCTTTAGAGTAAAATAATTAATTAATGGTGATGTTTTTATGTAATTCACAGGCTGAAATCTATCTCAAAATATGATTTATCTGCCTTTAAAAAAAAAAAAAAAAAAAGATTACTATTATTATTCTCTCTTTATCAGTTAATATCAATTAAAATTCTCCCCAGGTAGCTAACTGGTCTAATTCTAAAAGAACATGGCCTCTGAGTCTTTTATATTACCTGTTACTGATGCTCCGGTTGTCACTTCTCTTTTTGTTAGTGGCATGAGAAGGCCCAAAATGTGTTGACATAGAGCAAGCTATGTAAAGAAGAAATGATTGTAATGCAGTTCTATGAATGTGTGCATATCCCACTAATGGGCTTTTCCACCTGGAAGCCTAACAAACAAGCCCGACAAATATTGGTAGGGACGATTCTGTCAGTCCAAAATATTTGCAGGGATATGTAAAAATAACACACTCTTCTGTATGTATCTATAGCAACATATCTCACAAGTGTGTCCATATTTGAGGCGCAGTGGCTGTTATATATATATAACTCATAGTGCCAATTATTTTTATTTTTTCTTTTATTATTTATTATTTCTATTCATTTTTTATTAGGTTTACTCAGTAGTATATTCTACACTCAGGTTGAGCAGCCAATGAACCCTGTGTCCTTTCAGTAGGGAAGGAACTCACTCTGATTATGACAGTTATGAAATGTTCTTGAAAACCATTTTATGTTATCTGGTATCTCCATTTCATTTCTTTTTCTGGATAATTGTGCATCACTTTGATTATATATTAAAGCAGTATTTTATTCCTGTAAATATGTACAACTGATCATAGGAAAAATACTTGTCTTTTTTGGTAGTGCCATATAAAACTGTTTGTGACAGAAAATGTAAATGAAATGTAAAGGCTGTTACTGCAAATTCTATTTCTATTATAGGTACAGCAAAACTGAAAGTAGTCATTTCTGTATTCAGCTTTGCAGAGTATTGCCCTTAACAGTGTAAATACAGGCAAACATGTTATCTTCCTTCCACTAGATGTGTTAAAAGCCATGTCCTTCACTGCAGGAATGCTGTTGTAAGTGTGTGGGCATGTACACATTATCATGCAATCTTATCGATAAAAACACCTTTATCTCTGATCATATCGCTCGTCAGAACAGTCTCACACAGACACAGTGTACTTTTTTATTCCAGCAAAGAAAAAAAGAAAAACAAAAAGTATCCTTGGAGGCTTTCACTTGGATGTCAACTGTAAACAGATACTCAGTGCTTTCATATAAAGCACATATTCTCATCTCATTCATGCTGAGATGCAACAAATGGTGTAATAGCAGCTTGTTCTGACTCTTTTAAAGGACAGAATACATAGTGAATTTAAAGAAATCGTCAAATGAAATGTATTAACACAAGTAGAAACCCATGTTTTACATCTGCCTGGAAATGCTGTTTCATTTTCTAGCTGCCAATTTGAGGTGTGAGCTTTGTCACAATGTGTTATCTCTATATTTGTAATATTATAATGCCTAAAAATACAGTGGTGTCACAGACAAAAGAGGGAACTTTTCACGGCAACCGCTATTCAAAGAACCTGTTGCCTATCTCCTGTGATCATTATCTAGCGGAACGAAGAACTGTGTGGTTCTGGAGGAAAGTTTTTCATCTGAGGAAGAGACGGCAGGAGGAGAAACTGACAGTGGGAAGAATCTATTGTAGTGGCAGAGATACACAGGGAAGTGAGATTAAACTGTCCCTGGCCTCCATCCGAACACTTTGTAGTGCTGACCTGCACACGATCTCGACTTAGAGCAGCTGAGAGGGGTTAACAAGGGGAGTAATTAAGGAATAAAACTAACTGCCAGTACCTTCTTTCACTATTTCTCTCTGTGACTTTTCCCTCTCTATCTCCTGACTGTCTCTCCTCCATAAACTCCACTTCCCCTCTCCCAGAGCCCTTTGTTGGCTCTGCACTCTGCTCTAATCTGGCATGCCTTTCCCCTCCTAATTTGGGGACTCATTACGGGAGTGATTATCTCACTGCACGCTGTTCGTGCTTCGAACCGTGATGGTGTAGGTTGCTGAGCTATCTCAGTGTGTGTGTGCAGCTTCTGCCTCTGAACATATATATA
>JAPQRQ010000002.1:19884169-19895128 GCA_037367365.1 Apogon talboti
TTTCTTTCTTTCTTTCTTTCTTTCTTTCTTAATCCAGCAGTAGGCAGTAATACAACATTCTGAATTGGAACCATTGACAAACCAAAGACAATGACTCAATAACACTAAATGCATACTGTATACTATAAAAACAACAGTGAAAATATGCTGTATCTCTACCTAATTTCAAACCTAATACACACTGATATAGATACTTTTCTACATAGATGTTTTCCTCTCCTGTTGACAAAATGTACACAGTAGAACCCACCAGTAGAAACCAGTAGCCTATTTATATGCCATTTTTGTTTCTGTTTGAGGTGCAACTTCATTCCCTAAATCAACAATGAGCATGTGTGAAGTTGGATTTTGACATGATTATTTCTTAAAATCACTATTTTCTATGCAGATTCACACAAAGTTTAGAGGAAGTTATGAAATAACTGTATAGAAACCTGTGTAATGAAGGTAAGGGGTTCTGAGGTAAATGCTTTTAATTCTTGTACAAAATATTTTGTCTTTTCCTTTCAGAACTTGTATGATTTTTTTAATGCGGTTCAGACAGTATCATCAGGAAACCCACAATATAACCTCACATTCACTGTACTCACGGCGCTAAAAGTGAAATTTCAATAAAGAGATTGCAGGATTGGAACAGATTGGATTTGACTTGTGCTCCCGTACATTCTTGCTGAATTAGCCATGAAGCTGCAAAAGAACTTCTCAGGCATTATGAGGATGTTCAACCTATTGTCAGATTAAGTATTAACTTGATTTATCACATGGAATCCTTTCTGAATATATATGTAGATCTAGTGCAGTCCACTGTGGTCCAGCATACTGATGTGTAGCCACTGGTGAATCAGTGACCTCGTTTACATGACCATAAAAATCAGATAACTGGGAGTAATGAGATAATTGTAATAATCGGACCTGATGCGTTTACATGCACTTCCGAAATGTGACAATCAAAAAACCTTGGTTTGTACATTATCAGATTTCTTTCTGAGTACATACAGTATGTATGGAATGACGATAGACTCAAACATCCAACTGTTGTCTTTTCTTTTTTCTTTTTTTTTGCACATACACAGACGTAAAAGAACAAAATAAATCAGATTAACGGGTATACATGCATGAAGATATCCAGGTGTGTTAATCCAATTTCTCATAATCAAATAACTGCTGTTATCTGATATAAGATTATAGTGTTTACATGGTGACTTGAATAATCTGATAAATCCAAAAATCAGATAATGATCAGAGTTTTAATGTATGTAAACCGGCTCAGTGTTTCTGACACTGTCCTCTGGTAACATGGTGGTATTTTGTGGCTGACCATTTTTTCCTACAGTAATCTAACATTAAACTTTAGCTCATTAGGAACTTAAGAAATTTCATCATATATATAATATTTATATTTTTTCTTTCTGTCTTTCACCAGAAATGAAAAGACTTAATGAGACAAGGTTGTGTGGATGAGTCGATAAAAACTGCATGAAAGTACACAAGGGGGAACGAGCCACAGTCAGATGAATCTAAAACCTCCAACTTGTTTATTTTTTACAGACAATCTGAGCCATCATGTGTAAGTACAGACAAAGGCATGGAAGTACAGCATAATGCGAACACATTCTGTCACTGTATCTTTAGAAAGTTTGTATAATGTCAGAGAGATAACTTTATAACACAAGCACCTCATACTATGTACACTAAGTTGTTTGATGCATTTCACAGGAACCCTGAAGGTCGACATGTTGTACAGTGCTTCTTTATAAAAGTACTGCATTACAGGCAGGGGGCGGATCAACTGGCCCAAATGAAATGCCCTAAAGACAATAAGAATATGCTTGAGGCTGTGCCTTAGGGTGCCTTACAGGGCTGACCATTGCATGTGTTCTGTCTAATGAGTGTTCCTTGTGAGCAGCAAGTAAAAGAAGAAGAACAAGATAAACCATAAGAGTTACAAGTATTTAAGTAGTTGCAGGAGTGGACTAAAACATGGGCAAGTGTTGATAAAGAATGTGTTGCAACAGCGACTTTCTTGCCGTCTTGGTAAAGTAATTATAATCTAAATGAGACTTGGACATGGTGAAATTAAGGAAAATGAAGCGGATGGACTCTGTGGATGACCAACACTGGCATCTGAATACTGCAGTGATTAAAGTTTGGCATTTAGAAACAGGTGCATAGAGATGGGTATGTTGAAGCACCCACTCAAAGTCACGTGCATGATCCTGAGTGTATCGTGGAATAAGTTACACCTCCACCAGACAAGTATGATACATGTCAGCCTTGTGATAAGACCAATGAGAGTTAGTATACTGCACTGCACATGGCTTGATAAGTGTGATGTAGAGGGATTTGGAAGGGATTTGGATAGATGTGAGGACTGTATGTAATCTTTCTCACCCTCTTTCAAATGAATCCTTTATTCCTTTAAGCCACATCAGATGGGACCTCAGCGGGCACTCAATCAAAACCCTCTTTCTCCTTCATTCTCTCTTCCTAAGAAAATTCATTCAAGCCTCCTCCCAAGACACTGTTTGTAAAATAACTTACACATACACAGTACAGGAGACAGTACTGCAGACATTAATATGCTTGGCATGAGTGCTTTGTCTCTATATTTTTATCTCTCTCTCTCTCTCTCTCTCTCTCTCTCTCTCTCTCACTCTCACACACACACACACACACACACACGCACACACAACCACAGCCTACAAACAGCCAGGTCATCACTTCTCTTCAGGTGTGGCCATGATAGCAAATACTGTACATTCCACCTTCTCCATCCCCCCTACTGTCCTTCCTCTTGGAACCTATACAATAGTGTTTTAACACTTATGGAGACTGACCTAATGTCAAGTTGAGGCAAAGAGCATCACCACCCACAACAGTGCACATGCACGTGGACGGTGGCAGATGGGAATCCTGAAAAAATGACTCATGGTTGGTTATATCCTGCAGTAGATTGTGGATTTCATATAGTCGACTGTTTTTAATTTGGGATTCTGTTAATGATTCATGAAGGCATTAGTGGGGGTTTTTACACTGAGTCAAGGTTTTATCATAGGGCTTAAACAACATGCAGTCTGATAGAAAGAATGGGAAAAAGAAAGCACGCAGTATGGCGAGTAACAGCTTGTTTCTAATAGTTTTTCCATAGTATTATTTGCATAAACCTGGCATCTTCTCCAGAACATATAGGATTTTTGTTTGTTTAAAGACTGTCAGATTTATGAGCTGTTGTGGTAATGAATGCCGAACACTTTGAAGTTCCTCTCTCTGGTGAGATTTGAGCAATTATCTGGGCAATGCTGCATGAGAGAGAGCTTTAATTTACCTGTGTGGACGACATGCTGTATCTATTCAACAGCCTCTCTGTACATCTCATTTTCAGAAAGCAGTGAAAACATCAGCAGCAGTTGTCCTTTCCTGCCTTGTTTTGAATGATCGGTGTGATGTGTTATTAATGCAGTAAAACATTCTTTTATTGAGGAAATATGCCCTTACAAAATTCTATTTCTTCACAGATCTAAAGCAGCCCCGTTAGAGCTGCTCTCTGTGGCTTTGTAAAAAAAAACAAAAAAAAACCATCTTTCTGATTTCCCATTTAAAAGTGATCAAATGCACACACAACAGGTATAAAATTAACATTTCAGAAATGTAATTCACAACTCTGGGTGTTTAATGCAAAACATTTTTCTGGATAAAATATGTTTCATTACTGTTGCAGCAACTGTACATATCCTCAGGGCTTCAATAAAAACACAATTAAGGTAAAGTGTTCAAAAAACAAAGACTAAAACCATTCAATCAGAGTATTGAATATTAGGAAAGACAAATTGTTTATATGAATGTTTTCCAGCTACAAGCCCAGTAGCTTGTAAACATTAATATAAAGGAGGCATAATTTAAAACATTAAAGCATTGGTTTTGCTCATTATTTAGAGGGAAACAAATGCCCTATGCTAAACCTCACTGCTTAGCACTGGATTTTGGTGAGTTACACTGAATGTAATTCTAACTTTTATTTGTTTACAAGACAAGTCTCCTTGCCACCTTTGAATGACTGATGATGAAGACTTCAAAACAAGGGAAGTTGAGGCACACATTTTGTTGCCTATGATAACGTCTTTTTCTGCAGGTTTTGCAGCAAGTTTATGATAGATCTGCTTCTGGATCAGTGAAATAAATAGACTTAACAAGAGGAATTTAGGACAACACCAAAACAAAGCAGATACTTGCACCTGATAGAGACTGACACAAATATTTATCATTTTACCAGAGGAAATCAGTGCCACCTTAAATGAGTGGACTTCTATGTGACTATGTGGTTCAGTGGTTTCAGTGGCTAATTAAAGCAAGTAGTTTTTAACACAAATATTTCTACATTTTCAAAAAAAAAATGCATATTTTACCAATGTAGTTACAGGAACCCACAATCACACCAAAGCAATTGTTTAGTTCAGTTTTGGTGTTCAATTTAACCCACTGAGACCCAGTAATGCACTCTGAAGGGGACAACAAACAAACAAACAAACAGAAACGCTGTTCAATGCAAAGGACATTCCATAAATAAAAGTATATTTGAAAACAACTGTTGCATTATGCTGTTTCCAATCAAGACAATTATTTAATGTAAAAAAGCCAAACCTCTTCCATTCTTGGGTCTCAGGAGGTTCAACCAGGGTGGGAATGTTTCCATTTTCCATACAGTAGAGTATAGTCAAGAGTATAGTGCAGAATATTTGCATATATAATTTGAAAGTGAATGTGAGAGTGTTGTTTGTCTCCGTGTCAGCCCTGCGATGAACTGGCGACTCGTCCAGGGTGTACCCTGCCTTCGCCCTTAAGTAGCTGGGATAGGCTCCAGTGACCCCGTGACCCTAGTGAGGATAAAACGGGTTCAGAAGATGAATGAATGAATGAAGTTGAAAGTGTGAGTTTTGTTAAATACTGTCTGACCTGTGACCTCATACATGTTGTATGTGTGTGTGTGTGTATGTGTGTGTGTGTGTGTGTGTGTGTGTGTGAGGGTGTGTGTGTGTGTATTTGCGAGAATGTCGGTGACTGAGTCTATATGCCAAGGTCCATTTATGTGTTTTTGTACATCTGTGAGCGTATGTGAAATATCTACTGGTTGAAGAGCAGCTCCATGGGTACTGCTCCCAGGGCAACAGGGGTGCAGAAAAGGTAGAAACGACTACACACCCTGACAGCACACACACTGCTACACTCCTTCTTCTTCTTCTACCATCTCTTCCTCTAACTATTTCTCCTTCTCGTTCTTGTGGTCTTTCTCTCACTTGTCTCCTCTCCAAGTTCCCCTCAACAACAGCCAGGCCAATTAAGAAATGGCTCTTGAAAGGGTAGCAATTATTCTTTTGCAAGACATACATGGCTCCTGCTTGCCTCCACACATTATTATCTCTCTGGTATCCTACAGTGAGGTGCCCGGCCAACCATTCACCGCAACCCCTTACACTTCTGCCAGCCTCGCTGCTTCTTCTCTCTGTTTGGCTGTCTGCACTGATGAGAGCCAGATTGCATAGCATGGCAGTCCGAGGCTCAATGGTGAGCAGAGAAACACAAGATAATGGGCGGATTATTAAGGGAAGCCCTGTTGAGAGAAAAGATTTTTTTTTTTTTTGATATCTTTGCCACCACCCACACAACCTATATTCCATCTCTTTTCTTACATATCTAAGCTTTCCTCAATCTGCTCTTTTTTTTTTTCATGGCCTATCATTTTTTTCCCCTTAGTGATCATCCCTCTCTGCCACATGCAAATGAAAGACAGTGCTGTGGGTTTAATGCTAATCAATACTGTGCAAATATTCATTTAAAGAGATGGTTGCATATTGAGAAGAGGGACCTGACCTACTTGAAATGCAAGTAATTCCATGTTTTGTTCAGCGCATGGTCGTGGAAATGCACATATATACGTATGTATATATACAGAGATAGACGCAGTAAATCATTTACAACATCCGTCTCTAGAAGTGCCTCAATGAAGAAAATGGGAAAGAGGAAGAAAATGAGTTGGTAAAAACAGGAGTGATAACAACTGAGGAGACAAAAATGTGGATAGGGTTGGATGCTTTTAAATAACTGTTCCCTCTGTATAAATAATAGAAACCTCTCTCACTGTCATTACATAAGGCTTTTGTGTGAAAATTGTGTATTTTATGTACCCAAGAAAAAAAGTGTAAATGGAAAAGGCAAAGGGTGTAGGTGCCACAGGCGTGGGCTCGACAGTGGCTCTATCATCCATAAAAGCACATAAGTAGACACCTAAAGGGCTGGATTAAGAGCCCCACTGTGAGAAGAGCACCATGGGACATGTAAAACAGCCCGTTAATATGACTTCAGTCTCCGTGAGTCAATCATTCCGGATATTTGGGAGATGGGAAAACTAACAGTGCTTTAACACAAGCTGCATAAATGAGAGAGTAGTGACGACCTTACATCAGATCCCTTAATGTAAATGGAAACAAAGGTGTTTTACCATCACACGTAATTATCAGGAATTAAACTATAAATATTATCCTCTATAATTATATGAATTTCATTAGATCTTCAATAATAATGAGCAGTGTCGGGAGTAAAACATTGCCGAAGCTGCAGTTACAGTCAAGTAACTGCATGACTTACAAACTATGTGAACGTTACTAATTACTTTAACTAATCGACAACTACTAATAAAAGATCTGCGATTAAATCACAGCTCAGTCAGAAAAGTCAGAAAGTTTTATTGACGTAGCAAGACACATTTAGATTTTGGTGTGTAGACGTCTAGTGGATATTGTACAAATTGGTATTTTGTAGTAATGGTTAAATAAGTCCTGATTTAACCACTTTAGCAATTACAAAGGTCTTACATCTGACTACTGCCCAGCCAAAAAAAAAAGAGAATACAATCATGGCATTTTCATTTTTTTTGCTTTTTTGACAAATTTCATTGAATACTTTTCCAAATCATCTTGAAAAAAATCATTTAATTTAGACTCGTTTTCAAACTCAAGGTCCTTGTCCTTTGAAGTGGTCAACCATGACATTTTCTGTTTGTCAAGAGTAGTTAGTGTGCTTGTAATTTAGCTTTTTCCTTATGTTCATACAGAAGGTCCTCAGAGAAAAACGGATCTAAACCAGCCCATGGTCTAAACTAAAAAGAAACAAAAAAAAAACAGTATTTCACTGTGTGTGTAAAACACCTTTAACTTTATTATGTAATGAATTTGCCATCGCATTGATTACACTGCTCAATTCTCAAAAATATGTCACAGCATTCATACATGCCCATAGTTACATCGATTTTTGGCTAAGATCATGTATTGATGATGGGAGACTCGGACCACTGGGTAAAGACTTCTCCATCACGTCTCAAAGACTCTCAGTGGGGTCCAGGTCTGGACTCTGGCAGTCATTCAGTATATTCAGGTAGTCAGATGACATATAATAGGATGACTAAACGTCCTCTTTTGCCTGGACATGTCCTGCCTTCGTGTCCTGTCCTTAAGAACCAGGGGTAAACTTCAGGTATAATTCAAGTATCTTGAGGCGGAGCTGAGTCTCCACTTTTTTGGAAAACAAAATATGGTAGAGTAGACACCATATCCCGGATCATAACACTGCCCCCACAGGCTTGTACTGTTGGCACTAGGCATGATGGGTAATCCCCTTCATCTTCCTCTTTTCTCACCCTGATGCGTCCATCATTCTGGAACAGGGTCGACCTGGAACCATCAGACCACATGACCTTTTACCATTGAAAAACAGGTTAATCTTTATGCTCTCTATGAAACTGATGCTTCTTTAAGAAATGAGAATCTACTGCATCAGTTAAAGGGTTAAAGAACTTATTAATCACTGCAGTAATTATCCAGTGGAAGGATCTGAACTATTTGCCTCGGTGGTAACGGTTTTTGGCAGGGCTGTGTATAATTCTGGGCGAGAAGCAAAGTCACTGGAACAAATTCTAGTTCCAGGACGTCTTACAATGTCTAGACAGGTCTTATCCAGTATGCAGTTGGCAGTTCACAATCAATTTCAACTGGTTCTCTTGGTTGTATTCGCGCCATCTCTACTTGTCTGCCGGTCTAATCAATGCACATAGCTCTAAGCAACCTGAACCCGCGTACGCGAATGAGACCGACCACGCCGACGCAGGTGGCCGTGTCAACAGACCAGAATGCCGGAAACATAACAGTATCTGCCTTCACAATCATTACGGTACACTGTCGGATCCCAAATGATTTATATTCAAAATAAAAACTTTTAATAATAATATCAAACAAACCAGTGGGAGTACACTTCAGTGATGATTTGTAACAGTTTTATTGCTCAGTTTAATCCTTAGAAAACACCACAACGGCCGCCGACAACTAAAAAGCATTTAAAAGGTTTAATAACTTTTCAAGCATTCATTCTATCAATACATTTAAAGAATTCAGGTAAAATTCAATTTCTCAAGTTTTCAACAACAGAAAATGCATCTTTTGGATGTTCAGAGTCTCCATAGAAAAAGGTAGAAATTTTCTGTAGCATTGATTCACCAGTCAAACATGTAGTTTGACAAATGACAACAGCTGTAGATATTTGTTTTGATATTCAGTTGATTATATCTTTTGCTGAAAAGGTCCCATTTTCTTCAGTTATTTCTGTTTTGATATAATAACCTACACTAAGCTTGCATGAACATGTAATTGATCGTAAATTAAATATAGGAAAATACCTGATTTTCACTGGAATAAAGAAAACACTGTGGATAATATTATCCTAAATGGTGATAAATCACTTAGGAAAAGTTAAATGTAGAAGTCGCGACAGAGATAATAAGCTATACACTGGCAACCATAAAGTTGAAATAAATTTGTTTTTACATCTTCTCATGAAATGATTGTGACACTGTGATTTATTCTTGGTAGATAAAGTGTAACTGGGACTCAGTATGCAATCATTACTGATATGTATAAATTGGAATAAAAAGAGGAATGTGTCTGAAAATAAAATTATTCCAACTTTATTTGAAGAAATAAATGCATTTTAGGATACCTGTGATCTGTAATAAATTACATTTCAATACTACACTCCTTATCCCCACTCATAATAAATGTTAATAATAAGACAGTGACATTTCATTCAATTAAACATCCAGAGAATCACTGGATACAATGGTCGACCTTGAAAAACATAAATGCGACCCTGCTACGTTGCTATAATAGGGACTCTCTTGTAAGTTATTTCTAGAATTGCTCAACATAGAAAATACAAATGGGAACGACATTTCCCCCACATATCCTGCCTATGTATGGATAACAGGCTTTTATGTAAGCGTTTAAGTGCTGTACAAACTCCAATCGCTCACTAAGTTGGAACCAGTTTAAAGATGGTGGCTTTTGTGTCTGTTTTGTGTCATTAGCTGCTTTATGTTATTTCCTGTGATGTAAAAGGGCATTGGTGAAGCTCTTTGAGAAGGTGTGTGTGTGTGTGTGTGTGGGCTGTGAAGGCCAGAAGGAGAAGAGGTTTGAGAGTGAATGAGCAACACACTCCTTTTCATTTCAGCTCTGACAAATTTGAATTTTCTTTCATGTTGCTTCCTCAGACTCTTGTTTGGCTGCATCACAGTCCCTGAGAGACATCGTCCGATTGCCTGTCGACTGCGGACATCCACCCCCCACGCACCTCACACACATAGGCCTGTATATCCTCATGTCTTCAACCTGTCTACAGGAGTGGTCTATTGAGATGTTTTTTCCTCTTAAGTAGGGTGGTGTGGCTGCTGGATCTGACCCTGAAATAGAATCACTGAAAACAAAATAACAGCCCAACATTCCTTGTGCTGTCATTTGCAATAGCCATATAGCACAGATAGACCTTGTTTTACAGTACACTCCATCCAATCGATACAGAGCTTTCATCGTCTCCATGTTCCTACGGTTGTACCGGAGAAAGATTTCACACTCTTACAGTGTCTCTCCCTTTCAATCCCCCTCCCCCTCCTCCTCCTCCTCCTCCTCCCTCTCTCTCTTCCTCTAACCACATCCTTCATTTAGTGCCTTTTGTCTTTTTTTGTTCTCGTTTTCCCTCTTTCCCTCAGTGTCTCTGGGGGCACCATTCTCAAATAAACAGATTTTCTTCTTGCTGTCATTGGGTAATAGTAAGGCCACAGAGGAACTGGCTGCGAGATACTCAATCAATCAATGTCCTCTACAACCTTAGTTATGCCTCCCTAAAGTTGCTTTCCCACATGCTTGTCCCAGTTAGATAATTGTTTATTATTGGAGCCTAATGTGGGGATTGAATGCTGGCAGACAGCATAGCCACTTCTGCCTGAGGATGAAGACGGGTTATTAGAGATGGGGACTCGAGTTCGCCACATGGACTCAAGTCGAACACAAAGTGACCTGAGACTCATCCTCAACAGACTTCAGACTCAATATAGACTCAAGAATTGGCCTAGTGAACAATCTTCATCTGATTTCCATCCGGTGGATTAACATTAAGGAAATGGAGCTGAATGTCATTCCATCTCTTATTATCATGCATAAGCACTTGCACACAGTCACGGATGGCTGTACAGTGAGATGTACATGGCGGACACACCTGCAGCTAAAATGACATTTAACATAACCTTTAATAACTTCACATAAAGTCTAAACATAGGGATCAGTGAATGCATCATCTGCTGTAATCAGACAGGAAGATGTTTTAATGTTCAATGAATTATTCACTTTCCACAGAGGAACCATAGAAACTATGAAGTCTAGTAGGCTTTTTCTTGTAGCTGTTAAAGTAATATTTCTACAATAATCACAAACTTTATTAAAACAATTTGGAACTTAAACTTAAAGATAAGATGATCTTTATTGATCCCAGAACGGAGAAATTCACTAAGACAAGTGAAGTGAAGGGCAAAGAAATTGTGTATGCAGCAAAAAGATAATGCAACAAATTAAATAATAATAATAATAA
>JAPQRQ010000002.1:19926842-19943647 GCA_037367365.1 Apogon talboti
TCTCTCTCTCTCTCTCTCTCTCTCTCTTCACTCTTCTCTGATCTTTGTCTCTTCCACTCTTTCTTTTTGTTACTTTCCAACACTTCCTCCCTCTCTCTCTCTCCCTCTCTCTCTCTTCTGGTCGGGGAGGCATGAATGCGGGCGGCAGATGGCTGGGATGTTTCACGTCTCAGAGGGATCATGCTCGTCTCATTCCCCCTTCTCTCTTCCTGCCAGGAGGTCAGCAAGGTGGGCTGAAGAGTAATTGGCAACTGGCAGGGAGAGAGCTGACACAAGGGCTGTTCAGGGCAGCAGTAATTGACAATTGTAAATAACAAATGGAGCTGATGATTCAAATTACCTGTCCACATGATTCCCCTTATTAATTGTGTCCTGAAACGTGACCTAACATAACAAATGATTTTTAAAATTCTGTCTAGGCTAATGCCAGGAGTTTACAACCAGACAGGGGGAACGAGAGGAAAAAGAATAGAGGAGAGAGAGAGAGAGAGAGAGAGAGAGAGAGAGAGAGAGAGTGGGTGTGTATGAGCGAGAGTAAGAGAGAGAGAATGACTGAGAGAGAAACACATCAAGGAACAGATTGTTAATATCAGCCGTTTCATCTGGCTGATTGTGAAATAAATGGCAATGGGGCTTGCAGTAACATGGTGCGACACGGCGCGGCGTCTAATGGGACGAGCAGCTCTCCACCAGCAGGGACCTAATGAAGTGCGACATCGTTTTTCACCCCGCGACCACGACAATGTCAAGGTGCTGGAACATGCCATTTGTGAAAAGATGGTGGCAGGACATCACCTGCTCAGCTGATGGCGTTTGTGGACCAGCCAGGCATCAAGCCTCCAACAACACTTGGATGACTTTGGAAAATCAGGCATCAATACCATCAATCGACCTTCTGTTGACCATGAAAAAGACACCCCGCCCCCCCCCACCCCACTCTTCCCCCCTTGTTGTTTGGCCACACACCCACAGGACAACACAACTCAGATGGGAGACACAGGAGGCGACCTTGTCGAACATAGTGCACTGGGACATGTTTCTATTATTACAGGTCTGGAGGCAGTCATGCGCCAGAACACAAAGCATGTTTTACGGGGAGGGCTTTTGACTGATGATGGGGGGGAAAGTTGTAGAAAGGCTGCAGTGGCATTTGATTTACTGGCTTCTCGCTACACTGTAATGAGGAGTAATTCTGTCTTGACACCCCTACGTCTCCCTTCCCTCCCCTTTTCTCTTTTCCACCATTCCGTCTTCCGCTTTACCTTTGCCTGTGGCATCCCCCCTCTTTTACTGCGGTTTGTCACAGTTTTAAGACTTAGCCTCGGCTCACTCCTAACTTTTAGTGGTTCTTCCTCGGGCAAGAAAACCTGACATGTGTCTTATTAAGCAAAATGATTCTGCATGTATCTTCATTAACGGGCTATCAAGGAGAAGACATGCAAATATGAAGAAGTGGCTTGTACTTAGCAATATCAGCCCTGGAGATTAAAGATAGCTAGGGCTGATTTATATGTGAGGAAATGTGTGGTGTTATTTACTGCAATTTCAGAGGCCAAGCAAATACATTTTTCTAACAGTTTTTAAAGTATTTTGTGGGTGACAACAGGAGATATGGCCATCCTTTTTCCTCTAAACCACCTTTTAACAAACGTCTTTGATTGCCGTCAGTTCTCCAAGTTCAGCTTGAAAATGCCGTGTTTGAAAGCCAGCAGTTTTACTTTGTTCAGTCTGTTCTACACAATAGTGAACGTCCTTCCACAAAGACGTATAAATAGCACCTCACAATGAAAAACTCTGTCCGTGCCACTATTCATTCACATCCCATCACAAAGGGTTTTGGAGAAATAATTTACAAATCTAAATATGTAAAACCCCAAAATGTGGGTTTCAGCCTCGTGATTGTGTGCAAGAGGGAGCCGGTAAACAGTAACAATACAAACACTTAACCAGATCTAAGAGTGGCCACACAAGAGTTGGTCATGATTTCAACTGCCAGGTATGATCAGTCATGTGTCTGATAAACAAGGCTAATCAGACAAAGCTCAAAGAGTGCAAGGGTTCAAAGGGAATGCACAGTCAATGTGTTGTATGTGATTAATGAGGAGAACTGCATCAGACTTTCAAAGCTTTGCTGCTGTTGGTTTTCTTCTTCATATCGGTTTGCTCTCCCACTAGAGTGGAGGAGTCAGCTGTAATTTCTATCCTGCAGATAAATTCAAAATGGAAACAGACATAACTCTCTATCTCCGAGTCTCTCTGTTTTGCACTTTTTCTCTTCCTCTCCTACCACATTCCAAGTCTTAATTAGCCAATGCAAAAGCAAATACAAGCCGCTCTCTGGTAAATGCATCTATTTGAACGGGGCCACTGGAACAGGCGCCACAGATTTTTTTGTAGAGACTTTAACAAATTTTTCCTCCTACTCTGTCTGTGTTCACTTTAATTTAATACCTGCACACACCCACCTATTATCTTTATGACACTGTCCGTTGTGGACCAAGGAAAACTGAGACTGCTCTATGCTCATTAAAAACTTCACACTGTGGCCTGTGAGACAGTGTAAGACAGTGTGCTTGATTTACCTACAACCTGTATGTTTTTATGGACTTAAAGCAGTGTGTCCAAATAAATCATGTTTAAAAACTGAAAAAGGGCAGTTGAAGCTTTTTTTTTTTTTTTTTACCTTTATTTAACCAGGAAGTCCCATTGAGATTACAAATCTCTTTTGCAAGGGAAACCTGGCCAAGGTAGCAGACATACAAAGTCAAAACAATATAAAACATACATGATACAGAACAACAATTATTCAACCGGAATCGCATCAAGAAAAAACAGTGACATTCCTCTTTCACTGCATCCTCCATGACACTTTTAAAATCATTAACAGAAGCGAGTTTTTTGAAGATTATTCCATGGCCATGGTGCGTGGTAGAAAAATGTTGTTTTTCCAAAGTCTGTCAGAAGTCAGGGAGCAGTCAAAAGCAACCACTTGGAGGAACGTAGCTAACAGAAGGAAGATTGCTGAGGTATTTTGGGAGTTTACCCAGCGGGTGAACAAGAACCATAGAGAATGACGTAATGATATTCACTTCAGATATCCATTCCTGAAGTGAATATGCTTTTAGGTATTGTATTTCAAAATTAAAGGTAAGTAGTTAGATCAAAATATGAATTGAAAAGCTAAATGCTAATAATTATTAACAGTCAGTCACTAATGTTTCCACTCACGAAAGCAACAAGGTGCTGGTGATGCTAAGTTAGATCCAAAAGGGGCTGGAGTCAAGTGCAGATATGAATCATAAAATGTTTAAATCTCAAACTGTTCAACATTAATGAATGTTCATACAGCTTTACCTTTGTGAGTCCGGTTTGGAGAAGCGTTTGTAAACCCCGAAAGTGCCTCCGAAGGCTACTTTCTCATTTCTCTGAGCGAAGGTGATGCTGATCGCACACTTCATGGATTTGGGTCTCAAGATAAAGACACTGTGCAGTCTGGCTATTTCAGCACAATCCTTTCCCCCACAGGTGGATCAGATCCCTGAGGCACATCCCTAACCCCTTCTCACCCAGATGATAAATATTTCACGAAGAGAAATCAGTGGATATACGGAAAGCTGTAAAGCTGCTCTGTATGACTTGGGAGACTCAAGTTCACATTACAGGGATGGAGGGGAAAAAAATCTCTCTGGGGAGGTTATCACTAGAATTCAGTCAGTGCAGTTATCTGTACACTCAAGTACACAAAGCGGGTCCATGAATGCAGCCAAAGTTGTGTCACACCTTTATAGACAATGACGGGAAATGAGTTTCTGCTGCTATTTTTGATTGCACGCCGTAGATGATACTAATGAATTCAGATAACCCGAGAACACTCCATCTAGAGTGATTTAATTATTCCTTCACATATTTCAGCTAATTCCAGTGCTTTAAATATGTCACATCTGCAGCACATCCTCAGCCTCTATGACTTCACCACCATACACTGATGTAATTCTACGGTTATATATATGATTCACCCCAGCATCTCTTTACGGTCATTAAACAGGTTGCATGTGCAGGTCTACAGAGCTTTTCCCTCTGTCACTCTTTACTATTCAGACAGCACTGTTTTATTACAGTTACTAGAGCGCGAGCTAAAGGACAGCTCAGGGAACAGTCCATCCTCCCCGCGCCTCCATTGCTTGGTTCATGTGGAGCAGGTGAAGGTCAGTGTGAAGCTAAGGGGATATCAAAGCCACTGTGTGTGTTAGACCTCTCTGTCACTTTATGTTCTCTTTCAGTAAAGTCTCTCTGTATATCTTTCTATTTCTTCATACTCAGGCTTTCTCCCTGACCTAGCTATACCATTTCCCTCTTCCTCTCTGGGTCTCTCTCTCTCTCTCGCTCTTGGTGTGCCCGCCAACTTCCCCCTCGCTATCTTTTTTAGCTCTTCCTTCCTCTTTGTGTGTGTTACTGATTCAACATAGCCTCAATTCAAGTCACTTTCTCTTCCCTGTGGCACAGTCGGTTCAACTGCTGACGCCAGATCTTCACATTCAATGAGTCCCATGCAGTCTGCAGTCGACTAGACTTTAGCACAAATCACCTGCACCAGGAGAGAGATCATCGTATGGTCGACTGGCAAAGATATCCACAGTGGCAAGATAGCATAGTCTGATAATTCTTAATAATTGTAGCTTAAACTTGGGGGGAAAAGTTGTCATTTAGCTGTGCAAATTTAGCATAATTTTAATTTCAATATTTATTGAAAATCAGGGTTAGAATTAGCATCTCATTTGATCAACAAATACACTGTTGACCATAAAGTTAGAATAAAAACATATTTTTTTCCCCCTCTTCTCATGAACTGATTGCGAAAATGTGATTTATTCTTGATAGATAAATTGTAACTGGGACTCAGTATGTGATCACTGCACATGGTCAAAGGTGATACTGATGTATATACTGTAAATAGGAATAAAAAGAAGAATGTGTCTGAAAACAAAACTATTCCAATTTTATGGGAAACAGTGAAAGTTCCTGTTTCAGATAAGGTGCTCTAAGTTGTCAATAAATGTTACATTTTGGTAATTTTTAATGAATATTTGCATTTAATATGAATATTAAGATCTAACTAAGCTCTGATTTCATCACCATTAAGTCCCTGTATCTGAAAACCACAGAGATCACAGTGCGTTTCTGTCCAGGTGGTTCTCCTGTTACATATCACATGAGGCTCAGGTCTTTGATTTTCACTCTGGGTCTGTTGCTGCATGTCGTCCCCTCTCTCACTCTCCCTCCCACTTTTCTTCTTTCAACTATTTCTAATAAAGGCACAAAGAAGAAGAGAGACCATAGTTCATAGTATTTGACCCCTAGTGTTTCTTCTATTAAAACCTACCAGCAACAGAAGAAATATGAGTTCTAGATTTTTGTACAGTGGCTGTCTTTTACCGCAGTGATCTGAGGTGGTGGCAGGAAAAGAAAGGACCCTTTTAAAAAAAAAACAACTGCCATCTGACTTCACAGCCATGGATCTGTACTGTTATTATAGAGCATATCAAAAGTTTGGGTTTAAAGTTTTCCTCTAGAAAAAACAACTGTGAGGAATTTGATTGCTAAGTAAGATTCTCCAAAATCCCTACATCCTCGGCAAAGGTTTGTTTGGTATTCATGCATAAGGAATGTGAACATCCACATTTTCAAACACTTGTCTGAAATGGCACTACAACTACCAACAAAGCATGTTTTTGTGAAAGCAAACACAATGTTACTGTTGGATGAACAACAATCAGGCAGCGGGTGGCGTAAAGGTTAATATTTCTGCCTCACAATTAGAGGGTTTTGTGTTTGATTTCCACTTGGACCAGGGCCTGTTCTCTCTGCACTGCTCTCTCCATGTCCTTCAGTTTCCCTCGACATCAAAAACAGATATATATACATATATATATATATATATATATACACATATATATAGGTTAATTCTCCTGTCTGTGCCCTTGGCCAAGGTAATGATGAAGATCTGGAGTCATTGGCAGCTCACTGCTCCTGATGTGCTAATGCTAATGCTAATGCTAATGCTAAGCACTGTTGTGCATTATGGTGGGTAAAATACAGAGACAGAATTTCCCTTCTAGAATAATAAAGTGAGTTAACCACACTTAACTATTATTATTATTATTATTATTATTATTAAGTATTTGCACTGTCTTTTAATACAAGTGTGTGATTTTGATGTATATTATGGTTGTATTTTTAGATACTATTTATCTATTATTGTGTATCTGTTTTATCAGTTTTAGTATATCTTATCTTCTATATCTATATATTTTAATTTGTTTTACTATATCTTTTATTTTTACCTATATCCTTGTACAGGACTTTGGGCACTTTGCATTGTTGTAAATGTGCTATATAAATAAACTTGACCTTGACCCAACCTTTAACCATAACATTCACAGAATGTAAGGTTTTACACTGATTAAAAGTCAGACTGATTTTGATTAGATTTTTAGTGATTTATTCCAAACATGCAATGAAAATTAACATTAGGGTTAAAATCGACAATCAAGACAATCTTAGAAAGAAAAACAGCACAATAGATTCATTTACATCCCCAAAAAGGGGTGGGAAGAAGTGCAACTTATTTAATCCTGCCCCATCTCCATAAAATATTGAGAATATATATTTATCTCCCTCTTCCTTTTACATTACTCTTTTATATTTATCTCATACATCTGTATGCACATACATACGTACAATCATATGCTTATACATATACATATACACACGCAACATACAAGTACACATACACATACATGTATACACATACACATACACATACAATCTTTTATCTTTGCATTTCTTACTTGTGCTGGACTAACTTAAGATACCTCGACCACTTGTTTCATATCTTTGCTGCTTAAAGAGGCCTCTGACATTCCCAACAAAAGCATTTTTCCTAAAAGAGTTGGGGAAGATACTTTTAAAACATAGCTTTACCAAATATTAAATACTTCACATATCACAACAAAGGCACAAAAATCTAAGGAGGAATATTTCTTGGTTAGTTAAAAATACCACAATTAGTTCAAATTACTTTAGAAAGACAGAAAATATTCCAGTTTAGTAAAGGGACAGGGCTGACAAAAGGGCTTTAATTGCAGAGAGAGAGAGAAATAGAAATATAAAATTAATCTTTTACACAATACAACCTTGATATTATGCTTTACCAGAAAGTGAAATGGGACCTTGTGTGCACCAAGACTCAACTAAGACTCTGTTAACAGATATCTGCTGAGGATTCTGTTTTCACTGAAAATATTTTATTGGCCTGGACTTTGCAGTTTGTCATTTTAGTAATAACTACACAGAAAAGGGCAAAAAAAAAAAAGTTGACTACTTGAACCATTATCCAAACTATCTGCAAGTTATTGTCAAATAAACTACTAGTTCCAGTGCATGTAGTTCAATACTCCTGAACACTGCCAAGAGGAAACTGATGTCCTTGTGCAGGAGGTCCATATTCGCCACAAGCAAGTAAACAGCACCCTAAATTAAATTGGCATGGGAGTAGAAAACATATGTTGCTCTGGTCCTTGGAGAGCCGTTGCCCAGTGGAAGAAATAGCTCAATGACACTGAGCATAGAGCCCACCACCACTGGGCCACACAGCCAGCAGCTACAGGAGGGGTCGTTTCATCTTGCTCACTGATCCATATCAGTGTATAACTGCACTGAGCTTTATAGAATCCTTCTATAACATTAAAACGAGTGACATTTAAATTTGTTTGACTTTGTTTTTAATTGATTTTTAAGCAAACTTGAAGAATATCACACATAGAAAAAGCACATGGTTGAATGTTGCCAGACAACACTTCAACACTCTTAATATTAACTGGGGTCTTTTGGTGGCAAGGACGGCGAAGAACATCCATAAGAAACTGAAGAATAAATGAAGAGGGAGAAAGTAGGGCCTAATGAATTTAAAGACGGTCCATTCAGTGAACTATAATAATACACATTTCTGTGTGGTTGATCTGCACAATATAGAACACTTATAAAATGACTTCCCACATGTTTCTGGTTTTTCATCAGGTTTTCCAAGGTAAAAGCATATATTTCAGAGCTATACCCTGTAAATGTAACTGTGCAAACGCTATGGTGCTAGTACGCTACATATATACCTATGACATGCGCTTTTGACTTGGCCCGTGAAGGTTAAAAACCCATCGCTATGAAACTGAATATCCCAAAAGAGGCAAATTTTTTTTATCCGTTCAGTGCATTAAAAAGGAGCTAAATTTGGCACAATTCGACATAAATACCTGATTCTCAGATCATGTGTGATGGAGAGATTAGCTTATTTTACTCACTAGCTTTTGATCTGATTGATTGCTGGCTGCTATTAAGTATCCTCATTCCTATTAACCACTGCTGAATGAGCTTAGTCGTTTATTCCCCGTGCTTGACTGCTTAACCGAAATAAACCTTGGGATAATTGCTATAGGAGTGTATGGGGGTGGCAAATTGAGGTTGTGCAGTGCCCTACAGCCTATTTATAGATGTTCAGCCAACTGCTTTATGAAATAAAGTGAGAGCTAGTTTGTGTACTTGTGTAGGTGCTAATATGTGGGTGAGGGTGAATGTGGGTGGGAACCTGGATATGCGGGGGCGTAAATAGATGTGCGCACACGTGTGAGTGTAATCGTGTGTAAAATATGTGCGTTGCTGTGCACCTGTTTATGTTCTGTGTATTTGAGTATGTGTTTGCTTTGGCAGTATTCGCGCCTGTGAGCATTTGTGAACTTGCGTGTAATGTTTATTGCATGGACTTCACAAGGTCATATCTTTCAAAGGCACATGAAGACTTCACTGCCAGGCTATAATGGACGGCCAAGCATTTAACAGAGATTTTCCATGTGTATCTGGGAAAAAAAAAAAAAACATACTAGTAAACTCATGAAGACTTTATAAAGTAGGATTGTATGATGCTGAAAATTTCACAAGTTTGCATCAGTTCATGAAGTTATCTATTAGGTTTGAGTGAGCGATTGCATAGTTGTGTTTGGGTGTGCTCCAATCAATATGTCATTTTACATTTCTGAGGTCCAGTCCAAGGCTAATCTAAAATCATCCCAAACTCAAAGGCAGCAGCAAAGGTGGAATTGTATTGTAAACACTCAATAGTTTATGAGCTACACTGACTTTTTCTCTGTTATCAGTGAAGTTGTGTGCAGTGGTATGAATACGGCAATGAAACTTTTTTCCAATAGGCCAATATTCTTTTTTACACACCATTTCATTATTCTAGTAACTGCAGTTGACATGGCTGGACTGTATCTTGAGCATTTTGACACCAAGTGCTGGTAAGGGCATTATGCAACCAAAGGAGTGGGTCTTTGCTGTACATAAGACACGTTCTAGTTAATCTTTCCGTGACCCCATGTGGCTGTGATGACAACCACCCACTCACACTTCACACTTCACACTTTTAGCTGAACTTTATCTGACACACACAGGCACACAACGAAAACTCGACACCGCTCGCCCCTACACCTACACCTACATATTTTACAATTCACATTCTTAAACTGGCTGTAAAATCAGGTCAGATCTTAGATTTTCCATCTCCTGTGTCTTGTCTGTGCTCTTAAAATAAAAAAAAAATAAAAAAATTCCCACTGTCTCCCAGTTTGGATGTCTATTATGGGCCAGTCACAGAAAATATCGGAATGTTCATCCTAAATTGTCTCTGCCTAACATTGTGAAGCACTTTTATGATGTAAAACATTGCAGTTGCAGAACTATGTCGTATGAGATAATAGGAAATCTCCTTTCTTCCCTTTAATCTACACTATATGGACAAAAGTATTGGGACACGTTGAATTCAGGTGTTTCTTTTCTAATGGGTCTGGGCTACAAAACAATAATGACAAATATCATAATATAGTTTTATATTATGATAAATATCATTGCATAGCATTGTTAGTTTGGTTTAAATTGTTATCTTTACTTCCAAAATGGATGTTTATATCTTAAATCAGCATGAACAACAGCCACAATATGTCCTAATGATTTTGTCTATACAGTTTATAAACATCAATAGTTCCTTAAAGTTTAATAGAAGAGTTTTCTTCCTAAGTGAGATGTAAAGAAAGTAGATGGTTAGTTGTGGTGGAAAATTACTATGTACAGTCACAACACAGAAAATATTTTAGACATTTAAAGGTAGAACATTTAAAATCATACTCATGGATAAAAAAATAAAAAAATAAAAAATCAATGTTGAGAGAAATTAACTAAAAAAAATCGATCTCTGCGGCATTTTGGAAGCAACTATAACAATTTAAACCAAACTAACCAATGCAATGATATTTATCACAATATAAAACTATATTATGACATCTGTCAGTATTGTTTTGTATCCTATACCCCTGTTAGAAAAGAAGCACCTGAATTCAATGTGTCCCAATACTTTTGTCCATATAGTGTACTTCTGCTTAGAAATAATAATGTACAACTAATGCATATATTCTCTGCACATAGAGTAAAATCCCCTACCACATTGAAAAGACCTCCACATTTTCAGATCGTAAACCCTTCAACACTTCTCTCCATTAAATCTTGACGTTTAACACAACTGCTTTCTGTTTGATTCATGCTAAAATTAATAAAATAAAGTAAACTCTAATTACACGTCTAAACTCACATAATAGATACACACGGGAACGCGACAAATATACAAACACCAGCTGAAATGAAGCATCAAATGAAGGTTCCCAAACATCTGCCTGACTCTCTTTGCCAACTCCCCTGTAAGGTGTACGATAATGAAAGCCACTGTTCATCTGACGTTAATTGATCAAGCAGATCCCATGGGGGCATTTATGCGAACAAAAGGAACAATTGCATTATTCAAGTCTCTTGAAAGATTGAATCAATTAGTTATGTATCAGGCCCTGTGGTAGCAATAATAAAATAAATGAGAACGGGAGTCCTTACATTTCTCAGACAGACGTATGAGATATAGGGCCTTAAATATACACTCTAAATACATCTATTGCTGCTTTTAATAAAGATTTCCCAAGATTGTGACTGTAAGGGGACATTTCTGTCTATGCCGTAGTATATTTATATCAGACACAAGCATCACAACAGCGTCACTTCCAAATCTATTTGGCAGCAAATGTGTTTCTCCTAAACTGTCGGGGCATGGATCCCTGTTTGGGATTATAGTTTAATGGGGCTTTTGGGGCTGAATCTGCTCTCAACAAGGCTGCCTCCCAGCCCAGCCAAAGCACCCCTAGCTAAAACTGCAGGTGATTATGCACGGCTGTCAATTCCATTTAGCCTACGGTTCCTAGCTTCAAAAATGGACATGAAGCCTTCTAGTTTGTGTTTTGCCCTGTCCATTCAGATGCTGCTGTTTACTTACCCAATACAGGACACCAGTGTGTGTGCCTTGGTGGTGATAAGGCGTAATCTAGAGGATACACATTTGGCAGAAATCATTAATGTGCTAGTGATGGTCCATGACTCAATTCATATTTCATTATCCCCACTCCATGACTAGCATTTTTAAGTCAGGGATATGAAAGATTCCACAGAGTGACATATCATCCCTCTGTTCCACAGTTCATTTTCTAAACCGCAAACCTAAAGCCCCTAGAAACATTTCCAAGAAATCATTGTTTAAGGCGCTAATTTCAGTGGCAAGCCTTGAAAAATCTTATCGGGGTCCGCTGTTATTTGACATTGCCTTGGGCACTGAATATTTAAACAATCTCCCTTCTGCCCTCAGACAAGAAATGTACGAATAAAAAGCTTGAGTAGCTCGAACCAAATTAATTTTTATCTTCTCCTGTTGAATGCTAGCTGTCTTTAGAAGGGTTCAGGTCAGAGTTGTCATACGGTTATCATGCCTTTATCCCGGAGCTCGGCATGATTTACAATGACAAAATGAAATAAAATAAAATAAAATAAAGTAACGGACAGTAAAGTAAAATAAAATAAAACAAAATAAAATAAGCAAAAGAAAGTAATTGAAAGTAAAATAAATTCAATTAAAATAAAATAAAATAAAATTAAATTAAATTAAATTAAATTAAATTAAATTAAATTAAATTAAATTAAATAAAGATCCAAATCTTATAGTAATATCTACAGTAATTTACAGCCAGGAATTTGCTTTATAGGTAAAATAAACAACCATAATTCCAGGTGACTCCAAGCACGGATATACTGTATGAGGATATATTTTACCTTTGGAAGTCAATTAAAGTTTCTGAGTTTAAGCAGCAGCTCTGAAATGCTTTTTTTCTTTAAACCTCCATTAATTTCATTGACTATTACATTTAGTTATTAAGTCATATTCACCAAAACTCCCCTTACTGCCTTGAATTCCTTTTGTTGCCAATAAATGTAAGATTATTTTATCATCTATCCAGAGGCGTTGAGAATGACTCAGACTTTTAGAGATTTCAGACACAAAACTCCTCCATGGCTGCGATTGTATTGCTTAAGGCACATCTATTTAGTTTAATATGCGCAACATAAAGCATGGACTCCTCCAAAGTCTTCTACACGAGCATATAATATAAAGAAATGAATCACATACCACCCAACGTGTCACAGTAACAATGTTTTACAGTTAGAGATTTGTATTATAATTAAATAAAAGCAGCTTTGAGGCAAATCGATGAAAACTGTGATATGAAATGTAAACATTGTGTTTATTATCTGACTCTCTCTGACTATTTTGGGACTGACTGGTAAATTGGATTTGAGCTGTTGTTACACATCCAGTTATTATGCATGATGATGTGGCGACACACTATTACTGCTCTCAGGCTTCACTTGTATTGGCACCTCAATGCCATTTCATAAAAGAGAAGGAATAATACGGAGTACAAATAATCTGACACAATAGCTCCTTACAGTCTCATTTTTATCTGATGAACCGAGCATGAAGTGAAAATACTGAAGTTTAGTATCACCGAGCTCCTTGGCTGCATTAGCACCAACATGTTGGCGTCGTTCTAGTGATAGAGAGTGTCTTTCTGAGTCGCTTGAGAGACAATATTCTACAAAGAGGAGACTGAGATTGTCCAGCCCAGACCGTGAGACAGGAGCTTGTCACCTTGTGGAAGGTGCAGAGAGCAGAATTGGGCTAGTAAAAATGAGAAGTGACAGGATATTGATTTGCTTATCGCGGCTGTGCAGACACACAGATGTGAAGGGCAAGAGGAGGGGGGGTGTGTGTGTGTGGTGGGGTGGCAGTGGTTATCAGGCTTTCACGTCTGATAGGGAAACTGAAAAAAAAAAAGAAAAAAAGAAAAAAGAAAGATTTATCAGCTGATTGCTTCGCCTCAATTTTTGTTCCACTTTCTTCATGCGCTTTACTGTAATAGGCACATACTTTTTGAAAGTAAAAAAGTGTCCTTGATTATTTGGTCAGGTAGAGTGCAATCTAAAATACATATTGATGCACGTCATCAATATTCTGTGTACTGTAATTGAAAAATATAGATAGAGGTGTTAATTAAATTACACGGTACCATCACAGTGTGAAGTTGACAAAGCCTATTTCATGGTGTTTCAAGTTACTAGCACTTTGAGATTGACTTATATAGGACACACAGCTGAGATTCTTTTCCAGAACTTGCAGTATGAGTAAAATTAAGTTCAACTCCTGTTCTTATATAAGCAAGGATTACTTGGGTCATGACTACAGTATGCTTCCCTTGAAGTTTTCATGTGGCCATGAAGTCATTGTGACTCTAATAGAAAAGAGCACAAAGGAAGAGATGGATTGAAAGGGCACAAGGATTTTTTTTTAGTACAAATTGGTGTGAACAAAAAAGTAAGAGACAATGTTATACATGTTCTTTTTTAAGGGATACGGCAATGTGATGAAAAGCCTACATACTTTAACGCCTGGAACACACTGCCTGCATCTGGTGTGTGTGTGTGTGTGTGTGTGTGTAGTGGCATGTGTTGACAGTGTGCTGCACGTTCACCGCTGGAGCCCTGCCTGCCATACGTCTGCAGCAAGTTTCCAACTGATGTTTCATCAATAGATTTAATTTTCGTCATAAATACAGTTAAAGTGAAGAGTTCACGCAGCCACTTGATTATCATTCAACCTCCAGAGCAGCAAAGAGAAAGAAGAAAAAGCGGCAGAGATCATTTCTTTCTCATTTGTGACATATTAAAGCATTGGTCTTCAACACTTCAGTAAAATGTGTCAGTTATGTATAATACATTTCTCTGTCAATCACATGTTTAAAAAAAGCATCTGTTCTATTTCAGAAATTACGTGCTTCTCCACATTGTTTGACCGGCATCTGACACACACCTGTCACACAGCCGGTGCGGCCACAACACTGGAAATAAAAAAATCATCAGGTAGCGCAACTGCCATATATGTGAGAGTGATAACCGGTGTGTTCCAGATGCCACACACTGCTGCTGTAATGGCACGTTGTAAATATCAAGTGTAAGAAAAGCAAATGTGTCAATAGCCTATGAATGTAATTACAAACAGAGGCTTTTTTCAGATTCACACCTGATTTCTACCCGAGGTGTCAAAAGTATTCACAATCATTATTTCAGGTAGAAGTATAGGGTTTAAAAAGACTTCAGTAGAAGTTGAAGTATAAACTCAAGTCAAAGTGTAAAAGTACTGGTTTCAAAACTACGTACAGTATAAAAGTAAATGTAAGGGGGAAAAAATGCCATTAGGACAAAAGCTATAGTACACAACCCCAAGGTTTTAACAAGCTAAAACCTTGTAAAATAAATGATATGATACACTCTGATCATCTCAAAGACATTTCTTTTTATTGTGTATGTAAACCTGCACATACAACAACAGTAAACCGGCGAGCAATTATAACAAATCAAGTTGCTACAAGAACAAATATAAAGGCACAAGTCAATATTATTTACCAAAAAAATCAGATTTCCCAAAATATTTTGATGTAGATACTCAAAAAACTGAAGAAAAATTCTGATAAATACAATTATTTGGCAATAAAATAAATACATTCAAAATAATAAGTATCAAATTAAATAAGTAAACTGTAAATAAAATTTAAATAAAGTGCAATTGAAAATATTACCTTATAACCTGCTGATGAATTTGACAATTTAGCAGTCTTCATTTTTGCTCTACAAAAAACTCAAAAATTCTCTACAAACTCTACAAAACTGTGACAAATGAACATTAACAACAGTCACAACAGTCCATTTTTTAACATACTACAACTCCCATTTTATGTTGGCCTCTTAATGAGACACTTGGGCCTGTCTTCTTCTGCTGCTGCTTATTGGAGCGTGTTCAAAAACTGAATGACACCTCACTGCCACCAAGTGGTGGGAAGCTGCATTGTGGTCCCGTGGCCCTTGCGACCCACAAGTGCGGAACTGAAAGTTTTTCGTGGCCCAGTAGTTGGTGCCCTATGATTGAGAATCACTGCACTAGGCTACCTGTTTCAGCCCACTGAAAATTAATTTAGTACCATGCAAATGTATTAAAGAACCATATATGTGTCCTATCATTAGGGATGGGAATCAAGAACCGGTTCTTTTTGAGAACCGCTTCCTGGAAGCTTGATTCCTTGGAATCGTTTGCCAGCCCGCCTAACGATTCTGCTTATCGGTTCCGCCTTCGTTGCACATGCGTGATGACGTCACATGCACGCTGCATTGTTTTGGTTTAGAACGTAGCCAACATGGCGTCGAGGCAGAAACGCTCCGAAGTATGGCTATATTTCATGGGTAAAGATGACACCAGGTCCACTTGGAACACTTACAAAGCTTCCATTTCTTCAAAGGGGGGAAAATACCTCCAATATGATCAAACATTTGTCCACAGCATGCAATTCATTTGCAGGAATGTCACGTGTTTGATACGCTGCCTGGCGACACTTGTGAATCTAGTGGCAAAGCAAACACCAGGGCGTCATCCGGACCTGGTTCTAGGGGAGGCAACACACGTCCTGCTCCCTCAAATAAAAATTTCTGAAGGTAGGGAAAAGAAAAATGAGGTGCACAACAGCGGGAGACATAGAGGAATTAGTAAAGCATCTTAAGTTTCACTTTCACTTTGTACGGTCGTATGGTGCCCCCCTGTCACCGCTTCCGTCACCGACATGTGCCCCCTTAACATTCTTGATTGCCACCACCGGCCCGGTGTCATCTGTTATTATTATTGGTACATACTGTTATGTTATATTTTCTGTCCAGAGAGAAAATGTAAAAGACAGTTAATGCAAACAAACCCGTTTGTACTCTTTTATTCCCTCACCCAATGAGAATCGATAAGAGAATCGATAAGGAATCAGATCGATAAGCAAAATCGATAATGGAACCGTAATCATTAAATTCTTATCAATTCCCATCCCTACCTATCATGCACACGGGTTGGCTGGTCTTCTGCTGCTACCGACCTCCTCGCTGGTGCTTGGTTGGGACATTTCGCTCGAGTTCTCTTGAGTCTCTGCCACAGACATCTTCATACTAGGCTACATACGTCTGTTATGTCCTTGCTGGAGTGTGATGTGATTTGTGTCACGTGCAGGTGCAATAGATTGCGTACAAACTAATAGGATGTCGGAATGGTATATGTTTATACTTCTCATCCAACCACAATCAAATTCACTCTATCCAGATGGCACCATTTATCTGGATTTTTTTGTTTTATTTGAACGATGACAAGGCGGAATGAAAACAAGCCAAAATGAAATAGGAGTAATGAGGCTATTTTTAAAATGTGAGGACTAAAAGTAAAAAGTCGGCTGAAAAATAATTACTCTAGTAAA
>JAPQRQ010000002.1:19943747-19956103 GCA_037367365.1 Apogon talboti
ATAGGAGTAATGAGGCTATTTTTAAAATGTGAGGACTAAAAGTAAAAAGTCGGCTGAAAAATAATTACTCTAGTAAAATAATTACTCAAGTAATGAAGTATTTGTGCTTCATTACTTGACACCTCTGATTTCTACATTGATTTATAAGCTCATCCTCACTGTGTTTTCTCCCAAACCAAATGACAATTATATCAAAAGAGAGTAATGAGTAATAAAAAAAACAAAAAAAACCTTTATATTGAAAGCAAGTTCCATCTGCTTTTTCTTTACTGAAACCTGTAAAGACCAGTAAGCTGTAAAGTGTACTTTTTGAGCACGTCCTATAGCATTACCGACACATTCCTCCACTGTAACGTTTTTATTAATAAAGTGATCAAATAGCCCCTATGAGACTCATTTGAATTGATTAGATAAGTGTAACTTTGGAATCTCTGCAAAGTTCAGGTATCATCGGTGCTTTTGGAAAAGGCTAATTTGCCACAGAGACTTCATTAAAACCCCTGGCGTTTACTAGTGTCTCATCCTGTTGAACGGTGAAAACGGACAGGGAATGGAAAAAGTTGTTGGCAGATTCTGACACGCTTTGGCAAAGTTCACATTCAAACAAGGTTGAACCGAGCTTCTTTTGGCGCTGAAGGAATAGAGTTGTCAGCTTAGTTAAAAAAAGACAATCTAAATTGATCTCTCAACTTCTCCCTTTAATAGAAAGATCACACTGTCACATGGGAAAAAGACAGAAAAAAAAGACAGACAGGGAAGTCACGAGAAGGGGACTGATTAAATTGTCTTCATTTACTTAACTGGCTGCTAATATTTCAATTAGAACAACTGGAGGCAGTGACACTGTAGGGTTAAAAATGGAACAAGGGGAGAATTAGTCCAACTGATTAATAGGAGGAAATGAAGACTTTTGCACACACAGGAGACATCCCTCTGGCGTCGTTCATCACTGACACCACCCTCTCCACATTTGCATCCGTCAATTCACAGCTAAAAAAAGCCTTTTTTCCCCTCCCCCTATTCGCTGTATGCGGACCACAGAGAAAGTTTGTGTTATACATGAATTGTCAACCTGTGAAGGTACACGCCGAAGCTGCTGCCGGCAGCAGGGGCCAAGCTGAGGCTGAATTTGACAGAAAACACATTGGAGACTTCCTCTCCACTCCTCTGCCTTTTCCCATTACCATAAACCCACTCACTCATGATAACCATTAATGTAGCGTCTTATTAAAAACCTATCAATACAGCTGCTGCCAGTGCACTAATGGCCAGGAATCCCTCTCAGTTAAATCTCGACTTTGGTCTTCACTCCGGACTAATGAGAGCCATCGCTCAGCATCTCTTTGGGCTAAATCACCTTTATTTGTATCTGCCTTCTCACGCTGCTGGCAATTTATAGAACAGAGTGCAATGAGCGATGCATTGCAGTGAAGCCTAGGGGCCAAGATTTGGGAGAGGGAGGGGCTGTTGTTGCCAGTTGTATTAGTGAGCTCTGGGACAACCTCAACCAAAGGGAAAGTGAAAAACAGAGACCGGTCTTACCTGAACCATTGTAGTATTTTGTGCTGGACACCACAGTGAGCTGTTAATTGTTCAACACTGGAGCTCTGGCAATAAAAGAGGGCCCCTTTGCTGCTGCCACTGATGACGCATTATTGTCTGGGAAAGTTTATCTCCAGTGCCAAGTCACAGGGAGGGCACGCTTGATGCAGGAGCACCACAGGAGTTTGGCCTTCTAACTCAGGGGAGGAATTGAACATTGCTCTATCAATCTAAGCATTTTACAGCTCGGGCCTCCCAGCCGTGAGAAATGTGGGGGAGTGTTTATACTGCAGCTTATTGTCCAGGATCTAAAGCAAACACAGTGTATGGTTTGGGAGGAGTAACTATGACAGTGGCACACTTCTGCACCATCAGATGGGGATTTTATGTCACAAACCACACATTTCCCTCAAGTAAAGGACAAGTGTATGGCTTTGCTTTGCCAAAAAAAATTATCTCATATCTTAGCACTTTCATTATATTTACACATTTAATTATTTATGTCAGGGGTGTCAAACATATGGCCCGTGGGCCAAAACCGGCCTGCAAAAGGTTCCAATCCGGCCCCAAGTGCAAAAATGACACTGAAGGGATTAACGCTTTACAGGGCACTCATAGAAATACTCAACCTTAGTGTGTGTGAATGTGGCCCCTAAAAGAAAATGATTCTGACATCCCTGATTTATGTGATATTTGTTTTAAAATGTAGTGCAAGTCATAGCTTCTATGAACAGGGTTAGGGTTGAACAGAATTCACATCAACAGCGGTGCTACAGCGAGAGTAAACCAATGTGTGGAGCAATTATTTTCAAATCTATTCTCAGTACGGAAGTGTGATGAGCACATATGCTCTTTCTCCATCAACGCCCTCCTTCATGCTCATTTAGATACACATATTCACACGTTTTAACTTCCAAGTAAATGAGCATCTCTAGTCTACCACCAACGTCTCATCAATCAGCTGATACCCACCCATTTGCAACTTCTAAGGTATTTACTCTTTGTATAGATGAAAAAAAAATCAGTCTTAACCTTCGGGTCAGGACATTTGTACTATATAAAGATGGAAAATCCCCCTATTTTTACATCAGTTGCCAAGCAGCTTCAAAAGTAGAATATCTATATAGTATATTATAATGCAAAAATGTAAGATATTTGGCTGCATCACGTTAAATATTTCTTATACTAAGTCTCTTACACTTAATTTATTATATTCCACTTAATTTACCCCAAGAAAGCACAGATGTTATGGTTTGGTTATTTACTGAAAAAACAATGCTTGTAAATATTTTCACATGCTCAGTTTATATGAGGTCATTGTGCTGAACTGGAACTTACACGTAATATTAAATATGAAATAAGATACTGGTGAGTGTATGAAGTTTATTGTAATATGAGTGAGTACACTCGCAACACAACGACCCCCTGCGTGACTCCCACCCACAACATGTGGATAATTAGATTATCTAAGCACTGATAAAAACCTAAAGGAAGAAGTAGAACAAACATATGTTATAGATACTTGACCTCTGTTAAAATGCTTAAAATGCTCCAGCAAAGAGGGTGACTACTGTAGGTACATGAAACAGCATTAAGTGATTCTAAGTAAATTAAGTATTATTTGTGTATAAACCTAACCTCTGCTATATCATAGTCACAGTCAACTGTTATGTGGAAAAGTACATCATCGTTCAATTCTATCATTTTGTGAACGAGGATGAATGATGTAAATCTAAAACCAACTGTAAAACAACAAATAACACACAGCAGATTGCACTGAGTTGTTATTTATCCTACAAAAATTAAACCAAAATGGAGAAGCAATGTGTAAAAGATTAAGTACACATCCATAGCTAAATTAACCAAACTAACTTGCACTAATCATGATCAGTGTGATTTGATTCTACTTTGCTGTGGGAGACTTTTTTGCCAACTCTTCTTCCCAATGTTACTTCAGTTCATTGAGATTTATGGGTTTTTATGCAGAAGTCTCTTAACCCATAAAGACACAGCACTACTTTTGTGTCAGTTCCCAAATTAAATTTTCTCTATATTTAATCTTTCTTAAGAGGTTTGTCACCATTTATTATAATATTATGCTCTGTATTTTGCATTTTATCAGTATAAATCAGATATATTCCTGTATTTAATTCACTGATCATGTAGATGTTTATAAAAGCTCAGATTAAAGTTGAGGGTTATTATATCAAAAGCAGAGAAAACTGAAGAAAAAGTGTATTTTTCAATCAAATATATCATTAACTGAACATAAACTAAGCATTTCCATCCAATGTTACTGATCAGACCCCACAGGTTTTACTGGTGAATGTTGTAGAAGATGACGGTGTTTCCACGGTAACTACGGAGCCTCTGAACAAGTATCTGATGACCGTGAAATGATGACAAACTGCATTTTACACCAATTATTTACATATATTGATAGGATTAGTGGATCAACAGGTATTAAACAGTTTAGATCAGTCAATGCTTTTGGTCGGTGATGGATGTTTGGGTCTTTATGGGTTAATGTCCTCCCACAGTATTTTAGTGAGGATGAGGTCTAGACTTTGAATAGGTCACTGCAACACCTTGATTCTTTTCTTTTTCAGCCGTTCTGTTGCAGAGTTGTTTTTTTGTCCTGTTGCATGACCCAATTTTATCCAAACTTTAGCTGTCGGACCAACGGCCTCACATTTGACTCTGGATACTCTGGTGTAGAGAAGAGTTCACGGTCAACTCAATGACTACGAGGTGTCCGGGTCCTGTGGCGGCAAAACAAACCCAAAATCATCAACCTCCACCACCTTGTTTAACAGTTGGTATGTGTTGTTTGTGGACAAATGTGGCCAAAGGACATTGCTCCACAGTTCTTGTGTTTTGCTCAGATGCATCTTCACAAACCTAAGCCATGCTGTTATGATCTTTTTAGATAGAAGAGGCTTTCTCCAGGCAAACCCTTCCAACCATGACTGAACAAACCATACTTATTCAGTGTTTTCTTTGTGGTCTGACCTTGGGGTGAATTTGGTGGGAAGTTCAGTCCTGGGAAGATTGGGAACCATCCTGAAATTTTTTTCCAGTCATGAATAAACTGTCTCACTGTCAAATTGTTTAGAGATGACCTTTGAACCCCCTCCTGGATGGATGGACAGCAACAACTCCTACTCTAAGCTCATTGCTGATGTCTTCCCTCCATCTTATCATATGTGCACAGTCCTTTAATCCTCTTTTAAAGACGCACCTGTCTGTATTGGCTTTTAACACAAGTGTGTGACTTGTATTTGTTTAATCTTCTGGTTGTGTTTTAGATGTTCTTTATTCCATTACTATGTATCTCTTTTTTTAATCAGTTTTAGTATATCTTGTATTTATTCTTATTTTACTAATTTTAGCATATTTTGCATTTGTATCGGCAGATTTGTACAGCACTTTGGGCACTTTGCATTGTTTTAAATGTGCTATATAAATAAACTTGACCTTTACCTTGACCTTGGTATTGTGTTTATACATACCTGAATGGTCCAGGCCAACAAACTGCTCAAATGTCTGCATTCATTGAAACGGTCATATTTGCTGATGATCAATAAATCACCTGGCTGATACTTTTCACACACTGCTTCTCCAGGTAAGGACCAGATGATTTTTTATTTTATTTTATTTTTTTTTATGTCTTGATGTAAAACCACATCATTCAAAGAGGAAGTAGTTTTTCCCATGAATAGAAGTATTGAAATGATTTTGTATATTTCAGGGTGTCTGAGCAATTTTGTGTCATTTCACCTGCCACTGGTAGCACTTTTAACGCTGTTGTAGGTCAAATCAGAAAGTAAGAACAATATATTTGGTCATTCAGGTTGGAGGACTTCTTGAATAAACCATCTGTAAAAGTGATGCTGTGGTTGAGGTTAAATGTTTAGTTTAGTGTCACATTACTTCCTCTCAGCTCTAACAAAGTGATTGCACTTGATACAGATACAGATACATTATAATGGTACACTGTAATAATACCAGTCGTGTAAATATTATGAAGCATTTTTGAGGCAAAATATTTATTATTAGCAACACAAAGAGTAGCTAACAAGTAATTCCTTACTCAGTGATGATAATCAACAGTTATTAACAGTTTCCATATTCAAATATCTCTTTATTTCTATTATTATTATCCTCAACGCTGCCATTAGAGCTGTTGTTTCATCCACCCCTGCAATAACACAAAGAGTAACCAAACTACAAAGGCTCTGCATTCAACAGATACATCGCATAAGTAGTAATGCACTACAAAGCCCTTATTCATCATAGAAATCTAAACTCCTGAGAGGCATCTCTCTTTGAAATGTCCCCTACTGTCACCTCTGTCAATAAGTAAAAAGCTAAACAGCTACAGTATACATGACAAAGGCTGTGGCTGGCAGCAAAGGTAACCAAGGGCAGAGAGCCATTTAATATTTATGACACATGTCGAATCACTGAAATCACCTATTCATTAGCGCCTATATACGGCTATAGCCCTGAAGAAGTGGGGTTGAGGAAGACGTGTGTGTGGGTTTTTGATACACTTGTAATAACCATCACCAAACAAGGCCAATAACAGTTTTTATGTTATAGCCATCGTAATCATCGTCAGTCTGGGAGGCGCTTCAGCCTTAACCGCCAGAGAGGCCTGCCTGCCAAGAGTGCTAGTAATATAAATGCACTTTGAAGAATAGAAGGGATGGCATGCTGCTGGATGGGTGCCAGCCACACATCCAAAGCTGCAAAATCACAGCCACGCTGACTCAATGGCAATTTCTTACTCCTTTCCTTCTCCCCGAACTGGCCCATGAAGAGCAAATAGCACTTCAATGTCTGTGTTGCATTATGTAAAAGGTATAAACAAATTACACTGTCATAGTTTAGGAATGAAATGTGAGCTATTGAAAAAGGGCAGCTTTATTTTACACTATGTTTTATTACAGCCACAAATGACAATAATGTGATGCTGGGTGTTAGCTGCATGCACTGGAGGGCAGTATTGCTATATGGGGGTATCTAACTTTGCGCATACAGACTTAAATTAGCCGTGTTGGTTATGAACTGCGGTGAAATAACTAATCTATCAGTCAGAACACAAAGACTACAGATGTGAAGACAGGGAAAAAATGTATTCTAACAGGCTGAACAGACTGACATTGTGATCCACCCAACTGAGATTTGCTTCTAAGTAGCTCCCCTGGTTTGTCTTCAGCAGGCTACAGTGCACTCATAAGAGAGTTTGATTCATTACAGCATAACAAGTAGATGAAAATGTGAGAGCTGCTAGCAACGGTAGCAGGCACTCATTAACGCTGATGTGGACAGTATGCTTACAAAGAGTAGGAAGAGGGGAAGATAAGTTCAGAATTGTGACAGGTTTCCTCTTAAAATAAAGCTAATGTTAGACTGCATGAGAGACAGAGGACCGTAATAAGTATGTACCGCAAATAATTGTTTAATAAGTGTCTTGGGATTATTGAAAAGTGAGAGGTTTCACCGGCAGCAGTGTGTGGCTTTGTGGAAGCGTTCACTATTCTCTACCAACATCATATCAACCTGTATGTTACCTAAACCACCGGCCTCGCTGATTGTTAAAGAACCCTTTCATAAATTCATTCTTCTGTCATACAGCCTCTTCCTGAATACCCATATGGAAACAAACACACTAAGATACAAGGACAAGGTCTACTCTGACAAGACAGCAATGCCTGAGGAGCTTTATTGCCCCTAAAAGCTGCAAGACTATTCCAGCATGGATGTTTGGAACGCTGCATGCGGATGAGACGGATCGGAATGTCTCCTATGAGTGTCGTTGCACCCAGTAAATGTCACACAAGCAGACAATATATGGCTGTCATGCAGAGCTACATTAAAACACAAACTGCTACAAATTTACTGGACTTCAGTGCCAAGTTTAGTGTCAAAAATTAGCATTGTCATTTTCTGTCAGCATCCATAGAATTTATTGCTTTGGATTTATTCAGAGGCAGGCACATTTGTTTCCTTGCTTGTGTTTGTGTGTATGAGGAGAAGAAAAGAAAACACTGGTGGAATAGTAGGATTAAATGAAGTAAAAAATATATATACATGTATATATATATATATAAATGAGAAACAGACCAGTCTCTTTGTACGAGTCTATCAGTGTGTCTGGGTAGGGCACATGTGTGTGATTCAGTTGCCCTGTGCATGTCTGAGTGTGTCAAAACTGTGCCACGCTCCCATCCAGCTCACATCGCTCCAGGTTTGTATGCCTCCAACTGCAGGTCACAAAGTGACATTGTGCTTTTATGGCTGCTCTCCATGGTGCTTCACATAAGCCCTGAAATGACTAAATCCCTCAGCCAGCGTCCCTGACCCCCAGCATCCCTGTTAGTGCTGCTGCATTCACACTCTTTGATGTGGCACTGAATTGGAATCGGTCATCGGCCTCGTTCCAGGGATTGATACCGCCTCTGCTGTTCACATGTGTACAATTGTGCAGAGCTCAGTGGTCAGCTCGTGTCTGTCTGATTGCCTTGGCTTCTGTCTTCTCTGTAGCATTAAAATAGGAGGAGTTTTTCATTAAGTGCAACAACCTTGACAAAAGATGTCCTTCAAATTTGTTTGTGTATAAAAGAAAAAAAGAACCCTTTTCAATAAAAAAAAAACTGTTGACATATCATAAATATCATTATATAACGTTATATTTCCTTTAAATAAAAGTCATTAAGTGCAAAAGAAACAATGAAGCAAGGTTACATAGTAAGTAAAACAAAACAAAACAAAAAGATTAATGGTGGGTGGACATGCACATATTATCCTATAATGTACACACACACATACACACATCCGTCAGCCATGTAGTGTGTGCCCATGCTGAGTGAGTAATGTCACCGGTAATGTGTCCGTTAATACTGTCACACTTACATCCATCAGTACAGGTGAAGCCCCTATACATCTCTAACAATGACTACAACATTTTAAAAAAAATATATAAAACAATAAATTATCACGTGAAGAAAATGCAAAATGAAGAACATGAAGAACACTGCAATTATTGCTCTCTGGTCTATTATTAAATTTTTTCCGCCGCAGCTGATAATTGAATTTAATTATTCAGGGTCTGTCTTTTTAATATGTTTTCCTCATTTCCTGGTAAATTGATTGCGTATACTAATCTTCTCACGTCTTCTTTTTGCATTCCTGTATCTATTGCCATGGTAGACATTAGGTTTTGATTGTTCAGTCATTCATTTATTTATTCACTTTACATCAGCCTATAAAATGTTCATATGCGTTGTAAAATTCTGTTGGAAAACACATGGTCATATATTCCCAAAATGTCCAGTATGCTGCACAAATAGTTAGTATCTGATAATGAAGTACAGAGCAACCTCAGAAGTGTTAAATGAAATTCTACAGTGTTAGACTCATCTCTTGCCTTTCAGACCTGCCTCTTGTCAGTAAGGTGAAAATGAACCTTCTCCTTATGGCACCCACAACTAAACTGCACTAAACGCTCTCCTTTAGTCTTTCTTTCTTTTTGGTGTTACCACTCAGCCTCAATATAGAGGACCAGGTGATATTGACCTAATTTTTTGTTTGTTTGGTCTAACCCCTGAGCTGGCCTGGTCACGGATGACAAATGCATTATTAAACAGCAACTAAGCCAACTCAAACTTCACGTTCATAATGAAATGCAAGCAGAGGTGAAAGTAGGTGGAGTTGCTTAGCAGCCCGCAAAGACATCTAGGAGATTTTAGATAGCTGTGAAACAGCTCAAGGGTATTCTATATGAGGCAGTGTCCCCCTGAGATTTGCTCTGGACTCAAGCCGGGCTGCTGTAGAGATATTGCTGGATACAAGTGTTAATGAGAATATACTTATCACAGCCAGAGGTGTTATCTGTCGGTTGTCTCATCTGAGCTATGTTCAGCATGTTAGGAAACATATTGTAATATGCAAAAAAAAAGAAAAAAAGTCAGACAATCAGAAATTAATATTGGGTTTATTCAACAGTGGGTTTAGTTTTGTGCAGTTAAATCGTTGTACTTTAAATTAGAATCAGAATAGCCTTTATTGTCATTGTGTGTGCAATGAAATCAGGAGTCAGTGCAACAATATAAATAAAAAATAATAATAATATGTAAGAAAATAAGAATAGAGCAAATATAAATTTACAAAAACTAAAATGTAACATAACAATAGAACTATGAAATAAAAATAGACATAAAATATGAATAGACACAATAGTAATAATATTAAGAGTATGTATATCTATGAAGTCTATAAAATAGTGTATTTATGTTTGAATAAATATTGCATTTTTATTGCAAGAACAGAGGATTTTGCACAAACTTAACGGGCAATATATACAAAATGCCTTGCTCTGACATACAGTCTTTGGATTACTGTACCCTGTACCACCTGTCCTTTCCAGTAAAGCCCAAATATATATATATACATATATATATATATTTTGAGTATCATGGAAGGGGGTTCTCCTCTATACCACCTTTCACCAGATCCCTTACTAATTGTTTCTGTCTCCAAGGTAGCATGGCTGCTCTTTGATGTTCAAACCCCTTCCTCTTCACAAAGGAGACTGACGGCAGGAGCAGAGAGAGAGGCAGATGGGCCGCGACAGGATGCTGCGAACCTTACGTCTCTCTCCCCCTTTCAAGTGCTCTGGTTCAATCAGCCCTTGCCGCACAAGCTGTTGTGGAGCACCTTTGAAATCATGGTGTCTGCACAATAGTCTTGACTGTTAATGACTTCTTGTAAAGTTCCAAAGCGGCTCTGATTACACACCCTCATGCACACGTACATGTAATGGCAAGTGCAGACAGGAGAAACAATGTTGTGCATAAACATGTGCACTCTCACAATGTCAGTCACACACGTTCACAGCACTCAATCACAATAAGCAGTTTATGAATGCTCCAAACCATGTTTCATCTCGTAGGCAGCACCATGGAAACCGGTGTTAGGACACAAGTGGCAAATTAATATGTTAATAAGGTGGTGAAGCAGGTTAACTAGAAGGTGTTAAATATTCATTGTCCATTGTAGAAGGGCCTACCTTATGTTATTTGTGTAAATGTCAGATAAGGGGAAAAAATGTTCATGTTTTTACAAAAAATTACACTTTTACTGATACTTCACCATGAAACCAGTGTCCTGGCTTTAAAATATTAAGTCTATATTAGGGGGCACATATACTTGCAAACTCTGTCTTACTTTGATTTGATGCCACGGTATATTTTGTTATGGGCTACCAAACTTTTTCAGCCATTTAAGACAAGTTGTATGATGCAAGATGTCAAACATGCAGGTGTTCACCTCTAAAAGTATGGCACCACAGCTAATAGTGTGCCTTCAAAATACAACTAACGTATTGGACTGCTTTAAAGGAGATGGGAATCGCAGTTCTCTCTAGAGCTGAAACTGCTAGCTCTGGCCCCTAATTAGGCGGTGGGCATACAGAAACTGGCATGCTGAGGTGTGTATGTATGCGTGTCTTGTGCATGTGTGCAGGAAAAGAAAGACAGTACAGTACTATTCTCTGTCTAAACTGCTGAAACCTATTACTCAAAAGTGTTATCTTGCTTTCAACACCGGCAGGTTACTCTCTGCACCGGTCATTGTAACATGTAAAATGTTCTTACTCTGGTGGCTGTGTTACATGTGCAGGGGTTGATCGATGCCGGAGACCTAATGATTAAATCAACATGAACTGGAGTTTCTGCCTCTGAAAACTGTGGCTTGTATGATGTTTTTGAAAATAAATAAATAAGTGAAAAATTGTGCTCTGCCTCCAAACTGTAGAATTTCATTTCACTTCCATTTCCTGCCTGTTAATGATTTCAACTGTTTAAAGTAGTTGAAATCATAATAGGTGACATGGCCTTGCAGATACATTGTCTTGTACTGCGATTCCAACTAGTTGCTAATGAAGGTCAGCCGGTGTTGTACTTTGTATGATCGAATGCCTTTAAGGGCATTTTTCATATGTGTTTTGTCCTTCTGCCATCTTAAGTGCCTTGAGTGATAATAATAAGTACTGAGGAACAGGGTGGAGGTTTGTCAGCATACAGAGGCTTCATTAAATGTCTGTTGTCAGTCACCCATGCAATTTCTGAATTCTTTGAGTATTGCCAGCCATTTTCTGACCTTATTGATGACGACGAATGACAGAATCGTCGTGTTAAAATACAGTTTACAGACATCTAATCAAGATCAATGGCCCTTTTTTTTTTCCTGTAGGTGTATGGTCCAAGGTGCAGCTTTGCAAAAAAAGTAATGGAGTACATGAAATGAATGAATGCACATTCATTTTCAATTGTCAATCTGTGCCTGTAATGACATTAACTGTACAGTAAGAAACATGCTTTACCTTGCTTGATTTTAAATAAGTGAAAAATTGATTTTTACGTTTGAGGAACTGTAGTGAAGTATGAACTCTTCACTTATCAAATTAACTAGATTCATTTTTTTAAATGTTTGGATCAAGATGGAATAAGTCATTAATGGCTTTGTGTGGGATTAGATGACAATGGTTAATTTCTTTCAACATTCTTCAGTAACAGTGTGCAGTTTAACCCTTTATGGGGCAAGTGACTATTTTTGGTCATTTCTGCATACATTACAAGATAGTGATGGCAACAAATACAGTTACAGTGAGTCAACCATCTCAGGTCAAACATGGTCTACATGGTCTGCAAGGTCCACCTCTGCAGTGAGCAGTGAGTGTACCTGCTTTGTTAGGTACCATGAAGTAATGGTACTAATGTATGTAATGATGTTCAAAGGGATAATGT
>JAPQRQ010000002.1:19958679-19994329 GCA_037367365.1 Apogon talboti
ATCTATCTATCTATCTATCTATCTATCTATCTATCTATCTATCTATCTATCTATCTATCTATCTATCTATCTAGCTGGTTTATAGGATGGACATTCACCAACTTAGGCCTTTAAATCCTCCACTGTTAGAACGATTATGGAAGCTCCTCATCTTCTTCTATCTCTGTTTGTATAGGCACTAGTGTGTGTGTCTGTAAGTGTAGGTGCATTCGTGTGTTTGTTTGACTTCCCTTATTGGGACACGCTGTTTACACAGTCACTTAAGGAGATTCTGCCTCCTTAAGGGAATGTACGATGTTAAGCCTAATGTTAATGTTAGAGCCAGGTTCAGGGATTTTGCAGTTGGGGTAAACCTTAATGTAAAGCAACATAAGTCCCCCCAAACACATGTAAAAACAACGTAAGTGTACATGCCCATGTGCGTTTGTTGTGTTTGTCTGTGATGGCAGCAAAAGCATTTGATTAGAAAGCTGCTTTTCTCCTGGTCTGTCTTGTAGACCAAAAGCGTCTCAGTACTAATGACAAAATGAGGTTAGCATTGAATCTCAGAGATGATGCATCGCATCCCACTGGACATCCCCTAGTCCCTGTCTTTTTCATTGTGCCACACGTTCAATGCAGACAAGCAGAAGTGATTGTGTTCTGTGTCAACATGATGTGACTGCAGCCTTGCCAATGTTTGTGGCAATAGATGGACTATGCTGTCATGGGAAATCAATTCCATAGGTGTCAACACAGACGATTGAGATGGCCAATGTGAGGTGGAGCAGGGTGGATCTGCGTGTGTGTGAGACTTGTGTACACACACATTCATGTGTATGTAGATCATTCACATTCATGCCTTTTCTACATTCATGTCATATTTTCTAAGAACTGGGCATGTGATCAGTACCAAGGGGATGGTTGTGATGTTTGGTAAACATTATTTTAGATATAACTAATGCACTCTTTGGAATCCAAAACCACACACTTATTAAGTTAAATTGCAGGTCTTTGGGTTAATTATTCTGGTTTAATTATGCATTTGTACTGATGAGGTTTACAGTGTCTGCATTCTGTTTAAAGGCCAATCTTACATAATATAAGAAAAGCTGATACAAACATTATGTAACAGTTAGAATATTATTGTTTGCTGTTTTCATAATGCAATACTAAATGAAAATGCAATGAAACATCCAGTAAGGCTTATCTAGATCGCCACTGGCAAGACTAATAATAGAGTAACCTTGGTCAGGATGATAGTGCTATAGTTTAATTGTGTTTTGTTTTTTGTTTTTACAGAACTAGGGCTTCAACACATAACCAAAATGACTGTGGTGTTCACTGTGGTCAATCACATATGACTTGACAGTAAACACCTCTGCTGAACAAGTTAGCTTTTATTAATACATATATATAACTAGCACAATATGTAAATTTTATTGTACATGTAAGGTCTTTCTCCATAAACCTTCAATATGAGTCACATTTAACACATATTTGTTCGTGGATGATGTCTGCATCAACTGATTACACATTACTAGAAAAGAATAGCTTTTTACTGTGATAATGATGATCATTAAGTAAAGTAGGATAAATGCATTCACGCAATCAATCATAATTCTGTGAAGACCTTCAATGAAAAAGCACAGAACACACTCAAAAAAAACAAAAACATTTAGACATTGATAGCAGATGTTCCTACAGCTGTAATCTGCAACCAATTAAAAAAGGATACTTTATCTGAATTAATGTAATACCAGAGCCTATACTGATCACACTTCAATGGCTTTTGATGACTTCCTATTGCGTCTTTATTGTTGATTGTGTACATATGAATGGGGTCAAATGAACCCCCAATGTGTTGAAGCGTAAACTACAAATTACATTCATCGTTAAATTAATTTGCATTGTGCGCACAGTGACATTTTTACATCAGTGTTAAAAAAAATTAAAAATCAGAAAATCAGTGAGACCAAACTGGATTGAAAAGTGAGAAATCAAAGTACAACAGTGATGTTGCAGAAAACAGGCGAAATTCGATAAAACACCTTTAAAAATGTCATAAAGCACCTTGTAAAATCCTGATCAAATCAGTGCTGTTCTCTGGAGTCCAAACACACAAATGCACTGTTTCTGCAGTTTTTTCCCCCTGTAACAACATAAACTGACATTAGGGCAGGTTTCTGTGGTTTCAGTCACACTAAGGTCAGGATTAAAATGGATCAGTGAAAACCACGAAGGTAGAAAACTATTGAGTTTACATCTCATGCAGTTACACTGTTGAGTTGTTGAGTAATTGCGTTAGGGCACAGGTGTTGTTCTTGATTTATTCTAAATCTGTTTGGTTTTATTTTATTTTATCTAGGTTTACAATGTCGATGAAATGCATACTGTTTCTTTTTTTCCCTTTCTCTAAAGCTCTGAAGAAAGAAATGCTTAAGTTACTCGGGCAACCTATTGTGGATTTTTTTTATTGCAAGAGTGATTGTTTTTTTTTTTTAGCACAAGAGGAAAGAAACAATGGGGCCATCAAAGTACCGAGTACTTTAACGTCTCTATGGTTCCTCAGCTGTATTTGTATTATGAAAGGTGCATAACTGTGTGGACGTTTTGCATTTATACACCCTTCACCTCACTGATTGTTGTCTTTTTATTGGTTACACTTCAACATGAATGCGTCATTTGCTCAGTTAATGCCCCTCTCTGCTCTTGATTCTTGAGTGTCTTGAGTAAATTGAAGTATTCAGTCTATTTTATGTATGATAGGTCCATATGCATATTGCAGACCTACATAGTTGACAAAGTTGTGTGTGAATGCAAAAAAAAAAAAAAAAAACCTGCTTAAATTTGAGAAAATGTAATTGCTTTGTGTCTGTGCTGGACAAAGGGCCGGCGCTGTGCAGCAGCGTTCTATTTCTTATAACAATAAAGTGGGCTGCACAGCAAAGTGTTTGCTTAAAAAAAAATTCTAATGCAATTTTATTTGTGATCGTGGTGCAGTATATGCTCTACTTTCTTTGACGGGGCGTTAAGCTCTTCTCCCTGCTTTATGTTGTAACTGCAGGAAAAGAAACAACACACTCTCTTAACCTGCAGTCTTCTGCCGACAGATTTGTTTAGTTTAGTTCTGCCAGGGCCTTATTAAAGTCTTCTCCATATAGGCGTCGAAGCATATTTTTTGTTGTATGAAAGCCCAACCTACAGCAGATTTAGCTTCATCATGCACAGGTGGTGATTCTCAACACCAAATTTGACCCAAATACTTAAAAGTATTTTATGAGCGTATGAACAAATATACCCACCACCTCAACTGCGGTATCTGCCAGCAATTATTTGGAGCAACCCCACAGGAAGAGCCATCTGTACCTGATTTTAATTTCCACACACACAAGGGGATGTGTGCCTTAAAATCTTTAATTGAGATAGATTGGGTCATCCAATTAACCCTAACACACTTGGGTGTCCTTTGTGCTGTTGAAGCCTTTGCTTTGGGGTATTGTCACAAATCTTTAAGTCAACGCAGAACTAGTACACCTGTCCTCACTGTCTGTTTAAAACGTAATTGGGTTGAGCTCTTCCTCAAACAAAGGGCGTGTGTTTTTTTTCCTCTTTGCTTTCGTTCACATCCCACATTGATCAAAATGGTTGTGTTAACATATATAGAACGCAAGAGTGGCATTGCGGTGTGAAAGGCATTCACCTGCCAAGAGGCTGATCAAGGTAGTGGATGCAGATTTGTCACATTAGGTTTTCACACTAATTTGCCGTTGTTAGATGATTTCAAAAGATTGACTGTCGGTGTTTTCATCAGCAGACGATGAGATTACACTTTGTTTCTTTATCTTACATGTGAACACATCAAATGTTACTCGGTGCAGTAGCAACATGTGGCAGATGGTGAAATAATTTTTTGGTGGGCTGCAGTATCAAAGTCAGTTTTCAGCTGCGCTATAAGGATACACCAAAGTACATGCACAACTATTTTAAAATATTAATTAAAATACAAATACACAGTATGTGTTTTCAGTCATGTATTTTTTATATGTATGTTTATATGTCTACCCTTCCATAGTCCTCATCTGTGGCATCGAGTGAGCTTTTGTATATCTCTAGTATCTGTAGTTTTTGTAGTTTTAGTACTTTAGTAACATACATATATATTGAATATTTTATCCTGTGGCTTTTGGTACATGCCCCATTTTTTAGCATTCTGGGTGATATTTTTATAGTCTTTTGCTGCTCAGTTGATTTCATTGTTCCTGTGACAGTGACAATAAAGACCTATTCTATTCTATTCTATTCTATTCTATTCTATTCTATTCTATTCTATTCTATTCTATTCTATTCTATTCTATTCTTCAAACATGCACATTTTCCATGACTATATTGTTAAAGTCAGACATGTCCCTGACAAAGTGACTTTTCCACTGGTAGTATAGACAGTGTATTTAGACCAGGGGTGGAGGTACTGCAGGTAGATCGGACATCATTAAAAAAAAAAAGAAAATAAGGGCTAAAACATTTTGGCAATACCAGTCACGGTGGGAATAGATCCCTCAGTCTAACATAATAAACCCAGTTGTGTTAACCACTGAACTATCTGGCCTCTCAGTTATGGCTCAGTAGGATTATTAATGGACCTAGTCATTGATTCCATTTTTGAAGAAGGTCTTGATCCTTATCGGAATGTGGCGTTTACTCCTGTGGGTGGTGTTTGGGTGCAGTTTTTTGCGCTCCGAGGCTCTCTGTCTTGTGTTGGAGGGGGTCCACTGCACCATTTATAACGAGAGTGTATTATAGTACAGATGGAAATTAGCACTGTTGCTACAATCTGGCATATTTATACCTGCAATTGATGTTGATGTTTATTAATATGTACTGTCCCTAATAAATAAATAAATAAATGAATAAATAAAAATAGTAAATGGATAGCATCGGGCACAGATTTTTGTGCCTCAAACAGGAAACACGTGACTTGACTCACTAAATGACCAAAAACATTTTAAAACTTGAATGCATATTATACACAGTACTCATGGGCTGTATCATGTATAGCTCACTTATTTAAATATTAGCGGTTTTGTAAAATTATTTCAGGTGATTCCTATCGTCTTCTTCTTCATGTGGGGCGGCGCCCTAGCGCCCTCTATTGACGGGGCACCACTGGTAGCAACATCTGTCCCAGTGGTTATGAGTTGCATCAGGATAAGGGCTGGTATAAAATAGAATTCTTTTTTTACGTTAAAGTGATAGGGTTTGGGCTACATTATCATCAGATCCACAACCTTGACCCCAATGCTTTCAATAATTCAGCATGTGATAGGCATTAACGAAAAGAAAAAAAAAAAGTCACAACACATACATTTATTTGTTGAAATACAGATAATAAGACCTGTCATATTTAATTGTTTAGAGGAAGTAAAGCAGACTCATATTTTGGGGCAATTTAATTTGAAACGCACTTCTTCAAGGCAGGGAGAGCAGCCAGAAGTCATGCAGAGAAAATAGTCTTAATTGTTTAATCCATATCAGTTATGCACCATATGGGAGAAATTACAGGTGCTGTGTGATGGGATAAACACTACGACTAAACAAATGTCTGAGGGGCAGTCTACACTAGTTTGTGTCTTTTAAGATCAATTTGTCTCGGCTCTTCCCCCCTTAGACCAGCTAATAATATGTGCATGAATTAAAGCAAAGCGGTTCAGCTTGAAAGGTTGTGCTAAAAGCTCTGTGTATTCGTCAGTATCTGTAAAATAAAGACGGCAGACTTTGGAAACATGTATTGTTCACCCTTGCCATTATTGTGACCAGGCTTCTAATATGGTTTGCATGCATTATCAGGTACGAGGAGCACATAACCTTTTACAGAAATTATATGACAAACACAGTATTAACAATCGACACTAACAGAGTGTTTACACACTTTTTAACAATACTCTGAATAAGTTTGTCATTTTTATCATGTTATAGAACAATGATAATACAAATTGTTGATCCCACTACATTTACATTGGCTTAATATTTTGCAGAATCTAAATAAATGTGAATTTTTGCATGGTTCCATCCACTGTTGTTATGCAGATATAAAGAGCTGTTTCCTCCTCATCAAAGTCAGTCTGTTACAGGTAATATTTCATACAATGATATATTACATAACTTGTTCATAGACAGAGGGTCTGTGTACTTTCAGGCAGTTATTTAATATTTGTTGTATTAATTCATGTTACTGTTGTGGCTTCCTTATTGGTCCACATATAAAAAACACTGTTTTCCATTATAATTATATATGTACAGTATAGAGAGAGACAGAGAGAGCAAAAATGGAGCATTTATATGCAGTGAATGAGAGTTAAAATGTATAAATGTGTGAAATAGAAAATAGGATGGATGCAACTTTTAAAATGTGTGAAAGTGAAAGGACACTGTATGAATGTGTGAAATGTGTCAGTGTCTTATACAGCCCATCATAAAAGTGATCTTATCATATATTCCTGTCTATATGTATTCATTTATGGCTTCAGAGTCTTGGCTGTGTATATACAGTACATGCTGGGCAGTGGTACCACAACTAGTGGCAACGTTAGTATTTTAACTCAATTTCTCAGTATTGTGATGGTAACATCACTTTGCTCTATATCAAGTAGCTTTTCAGTCATCAACTTTCTTCCTTGACTTGGTAGTGCAGTAGTGTTCACAAAATGTACATCTGCACAGTGACCTCGAACACGGCTCAAGTTGAATTAAAGTAAATAGCATAAAACAATGGAAGGACATGTAAGTATTTAGTAGAAGGCAAAACAAACTGTAAATCTGTACTAAATCATAGTGTGGTGGTTTGATAACATAATTTTCTTGAAATTGACGTACAGGCCACTAATATAACTTAATAATAATCATAATGTCACGTAAATAAAGTGTATTAATAACACCAAAAGGAATGAAAATGACAGAAATGTAACAATAGCCACTTAACATAAAAATACAAAAACACTGAGGTAAAATAAACAAATAGATTTAAAGCCTAAATAATAAATAATAAGTAATAATAAACATATACAATCATAATTGACTCAATACAGCAAATGTAAAAAGTCACGTGTGATGCCATGAGTATGACTTAACATAATGTTTATTTAAAGTGTAGTTAAGCTTAATTTAATGTGGAGTAACTGGTTGCTTAGTTCACGACAACACTGCAAGAAATCAAAACGTCACATAAATACCTTGCACACTGCATGACGGTAGGTCCTTGATATGGACTGAACTGTATTACTGTAAAAGCGAGTGCACAAACATCGGCCGCCCACACAGAGAGGTTTACAGAATCCTCCAAATTATTGCACTGATGAGTATGAGGTCGCAGAAGCCGTATGTAAACAACCAATGAAAAGTTGTGGATAATAGGTTAGAAACATTTAATAAAAGTGTGTAAGTGCATGTCATTATGTCGGCGTATTCAACACATAAACAGATCAACAACACTACAAAACCTTTTTGTTTTCATGCACAGCTTAACCCAGCTTCCTTTCATTTTCCACCACTTGCTCTTTTCCAAAGTCCAGCTCTTCCAAATTAAGTACTGATAATGCAGTTTACTAAACATGTTTTTTTTTTGCTTTTTTGCCCTGGACTGCATAAATCCTTGTGGTTTTAGATGAGTCATTTCAGACAGACTAGAAAAATAACCAGTACCCAACAAATATAGGCAAAGATTTAAGATGTAAAACAGAGCAATGCTTTTTTTTTTTTTTTAATGCACTAGAGAATATACAAATAAACATTTTGCTTTCCTTCTTTTTTTCTTCTTCTTCTTCTTTGACCAAGCAAAATCATGCAATCAGCTTTTCGAGCTCCTCTCAAATTCCTTGGCCTCAAAAAGGGGTTTTCATTTGATAGCAGCAATTCTGGAAAGGTCACAGGCATCAAGAAAATAGACGGAATGAGCCAAGAGGATTTCAAGTTGTATTAATGAGGACCCCCTTGGCCAGCACCCATCTTAGAGGTCAGGCCATCACCTAAAATGATAAAGATTTATCATGGGCAGGCGAGACTGGTCAAAGTGTTCTCTTATCTCAGCCTCTGCCTTTTACAGCCGCAACCACTGTCAAGAGTCTCATATGGATGAAAGACTTGGCTACTCTCCACCACTGTTGCAAACCTCCAGAAATCTTCTGACGTGGGTAAATAATTCATTCCCCATATTTTGTACTCTTTGAGAATTTTTGAGGAGGTGCGAGTGCATTATGCCATGCTCTCAACACCAGGAGACCCCTCCAAAAGGTGGCACATATAAAGTCAACCACAGCTTGAGATCAGGACAATATTTAAATATTTACTCTTATGTATTCACTTCACAAACCTGTCATTTCTAAACATACACAAGAAAACTCTTGCTCATAAAACTTTCTCTTGGTAATGATGATTGCCATGAAATAGAAAACATATAGCTTTAATAGTGAGGGACCTACACTAGTAACCAGGGGCTGCTGCAAAACCAACTTCAAATGTATACAGTGGGTCATGTATATGTATTTGTCTCTACCAAAGGATCCTGTAATATTTGAACAGCACTGGCCCCTGAAGAGAAAAACATTGTTGATATGCCAGCCATGAAATTCAGTTTTTCAGTTAGAATCCTTTTTATGATTGGGTCTGTGTGCTGCTTTGGAGAGAATATTCTTAAAGCAGAGGTCGGTGTTTGCCATGATTTCAACCACAGGCAGAACATACAGGATGTTTGATGTTAAAGGAGTACACATACTCAAAGACATTTTTATCTTTATCATCTTTATCTTTTAAACAGGATTACTCTAACAGTTGTACTTGTACAATGTAATAAAATCAACTTTGCTTCTTTTTTTTTTGGTCTTTTAAGGAGCCGGATCATTCTGAAGCACTCACTGATGGGATCTGAGTTAAGATCGGGAGTCACTTGAGTCAGAATTGCATAATCACACCCAAAACAAATCTGAATCAAGACAACACGCACTGTAGCGGATTATCTCTGTAACTGAATCTGAATCAGTGGGAGTGAATCTTGGGTAAAAGTTCCAAGTTGGGATTCACTCTCTAGCTCAGACTGTTGGGTTTATACAGTATATAGATTTGCTTCAATCATTCCCTTTCCTCCCAATAGATCAACTCTTTTCTGTAATTTCTGGGATTTTTTTTGCAGCCTCTATAGGGGTATCTATTCTTATTAGGCTGTAAAAGTTGCAAGAGTTTTGGAGTCAACTGATCTGAGTCAGTGAATACACAGATCCATGAGTCGTGATTCATTTTAGAGGTTCTGGTGAAAGATCCGAGTCGGAATTCACTCTGTAGCTCAGACTGTTGGGTCAACATGTAGATTTGCTTCAATCATTCCCTTTCCTCCCTATAAATCAACTCTGTGCTGTAATTTATGGGGTTTTTTTGCACCCTCTATAGGGGTATGTATTGTTATTACATTGTGAAAGTTGCAGATCCGATTCAATGAACACACAGATCCGTGAGTCATGAGTCATTTTAGAGATTAGGTTAAAAGAACTGAGTAGGGATTCACTCGACTGTCTCCACTTTGTCTTAAACACCATAAATATTCTTCGGGGAATGAGCCTAACTCTCAGTAGAAACAATCTAAACATCACATTTCTAATGACCGTGTTATGTGTCCTCATGTCTGCTTTGCTCTTGAGAGTATTTTCAATTATGATTAAATGTAACGGAGTGAATTCAAGTGACAGTATTGCTTGTCAATAATTGTAGTGTTTTACACAAGAGACTGTGGTCAATACATGGATGTAGAAACTATATCAATGCAGACGGGGGGCAAATCAAAAGAAACATCAAGTGTCTTAGTGTTGTGTTGGGTCACCATCTATTTGAGGCCATCATTCCTGTTAAGATATTCCCCTCATATGCTGTTTTGATGATGCTGATGGAAAGTAACATCTAATATGCTGGTGGGAAATCTCCAGTGGTGTTCAATTAGACTGAGATCTGGCAACCGTAAAGGCCATATCATATTCATACTCATCAAACATTCAGTTACCCCTCGTACAGTATGGATAGTGGCATTCCACAAGAGACTGCTCCCATCCGGTTTTTCCTTTAATTTGTCACCCGTCCATGTGTGGGTTATTTTCATTCTTTAAATACTTAATTTATTTATTCTCCCAGACTGATGTCATTAAAGACTACTCTACATGCTTAAACAGATTTGGCTCCGGTATCTTTGGCGGTGTCTTCCCATTCCCAAACCGTGTGTGTCTTGGAAATACAGTTTAGTTGGATGGAGTAGCCATCACAGGCCACACCATCCGCTAAATGTTTAACTTTCCTAAAGGAGTCATTCAAAATAAGAACGGGAACTTGTCTATTGGGAAATACCTCCGGATTAGGGGGGCTGAAAGATTGAAAAAGTAATTTGAAAAATAATGGGCTTTTTAATGACTAAACCTATGGGACACCCAGATGTGCTCTTTGTTAATTTTCACTAGTGTAATGTAAAATTCCAACTGCTTAATTACTCTAGGACACACAAAGCAACTGGTTTTTAACGAAGCAATTATGGGAACAGCTTCTACTACACTGCACCACAGCTTCCATTCCCCACCAGCTCCTTCCTTGATGAGCCACCACTTTTTGGTACAGAGTTATCAACCTTTTCATGTCTTAAGCAACGACAGAAAATCCAGAGTATTTTTTAATCAAAGGTTTGTTTTTGCTCCCATGAGCTCCAACTATTTGAATATGGCCTAATTCTCAATTTCTTACATAAACGTAACTTAATAATAAATGTTTGATAAATAATAGTGATATTTACCAGTAATTTCAGTTTTTTGGAGTGGCAGAGGAGATGCAAGGAATGCAATCATTTAAACAGTTTAATGACATTATTATTATTATTATTATTATTATCATTATTATCATTATTATTATTATTATTATTATTATTATTATTATTATTATTATTATTAGTGGAATGGGGTGGGAGTTATATATAAATATGTATGTAGGTGTTGGGTGTTAGAGGTAGGTAGAGGTAGAACATTTAAAATCATATTCATGGATTAAAAAAAAAATCAGTGTTGAGAGAAATTAAGTAAAAACCATCTCTAAGGCATTTATCACAACATAAAACTATATTATGACATTTGTCATGGTTGTTGTGAAGGCCCGACTCCTGTTAGAAAAGAAACATTTGAATTCAACGTGTCCCAATACTTTTGTCTGTATAGTGTATGCATGCGTGTATATGATGTCTATGTGTTTGTTCTCTATCTTCTTGTAAATATTGTACATTCATTATGCTTTTTGTTTTTTTTTTATTCTTGTACTGTTACTTTCACATGCTTGAAATAAATGATCAATCAATAATCATCATCAGTATTATTATTATTATTATTATACCTATATACAGCAAATATGCTTAATTTACTATCACATCTTCTCAAAGTTAAATGATATATTTTCTGTAGTCTTTTAAGGCACAGAATTACTGTTAAGAAAAATATCTTCTGACATTTTTCCCCTGCCATAAATCAATAAAGAAAACTACCCCGACATTAAACGTGCCCCCACCCCTCTACCCCTTGGGAGTAGCTGGGGAACAGCTGTTGGTAAATATCATTACAATATTACATGCTTTATCGTTGCTTTAATGGTGAAACATCAGATGTCCCAGCTCAAAGGACATTAACATTTAGAACAATCAATATAAGTTGCACATTTTACGGGAGACATTATCCATCTGATGGAGGAACTTGCGAGGATGCCTGAGGTGTCATTCATTAGCAAATGCTGTAAAGATCGTTGTGATTTGTGGTTTTTGGAGGGAACATGAGTCTCACATGAACCCGCCGAGCACGTACCTGGGTGAAAATTCATAGTGTAGTAGAGTAAGGACAGTATGTGAACACACAGTGTCAAAGTCCCTCTGATTTTTATATTTAATTGATTATTTTTCCGATGAAGTTGTATTAACTTAGTCATTCACATGCTGCACAAACAATAGATTCATATTTAAATGGCATTGGCATCAGTGAAATGAAAATTGCATTACCATCCCTTTGTTTCACATCAATGAGAATGTCAGTGTAACCTTTTTAATAAATTATACCAAAGGTTCAACACTTTCACAGAAGGATTGCTGTATTTTCATTTTTTTCTTTATTTAATTTACAATTGTTAAAATACAGTGTGTTCGCTCAGTCCCCCTGAACATAAAAGTAATAGAAAACACAAAAGAGTAGGAAAAAAGAAACCAACCTACCTCAGTTCCAGACCAATTTCAGAAATTAAAATTGTGCCTTTGAGATGCAAATGCTTAACCAATATTCTTCATGTTGGATCTAAATTGCTAATGTAGACAGTATATAAGCCCAGTGTCCCTTTCAAGACTGGATATCTTGGAGACATGGACCTGATGGTGTTGGTGTTGATCAAAGGACTGGTCGTGTCATGCCTCTCCCTTAGAGACTGAGGAGTCATTGAGATGCATTGAAACATGCTTATGTCTTGTTGTAATTGTATGTTATCTAATGGCTTCAAACTTGTGACTGCTCAAAGTTCAAGCAGGATAGAGAAACTGAAATATAATTTGGCTAATGTTTTAGAAAAAAAAAAAGTAGGTGATGGTAAAAATCAGGCAAATTGTTTTCCATTTGCATACGTTATTGCAGAAACAAACCTACAGCCTCATCCAAAACTTGGCTGAAATCCGTATCCATAACCTAAAACAATCCTTTTAAATTCAGGCAGTGTTGCTGTGACAGCAGGCTACTTCTTTTGATCCCGTACAGGGTAGCACCTTGATAGCCCAACTATATGGATTAATAGCACTAGTTACAACACAGCCTTAGGCCCCCTATATCTGCGTTAATAGAGCCTATCCATTCCTGTCAGCTACTGGGGACTGATGGAATTGCAGGGGTGGCTGTGTATCCACACGGCAAATCATAAGCCTTCAGATATCGCTTGAGCTGAATGACTCCAATTTTCATTTAAAACCGAATATAATACAGTGAGATCTATCAAACACAGTCAGACAATTTTCTTTTGAAAAGTGGCCCCCTTTTCTCTCCCTCTGCCCTGGACAAGAGGAATAGCTTCTTCATGTTAGTTGCTTGTCTTCATTTCCAGGTAGGTGACCAGCACATGTTCACAGGTGGAGTCCAATCTGACAGACACTAACATTTGTCCTTGTGTGCCATTGTTGTAAAACCTAATGTATCTGAGGAGGAAGAGACGCCGCACCCCCGTCATAATCTGTCAAGTCACAACGTCTGATTTTTCTGCACAGAATTCCGATTACTCCTCTAATATTCCAGTTGACCTGCAGCTGTGCATACACCACTAAAATACTTTTTGATGTTTTTCCCTCCAGTGATATTTGCTCTTATATGTAAACCTTTTGCTATCATCTGTCATAATGTGGAACAGTAGGTGTGCTTCTTTTTCGGACCAGAAATGTGGACTTTTCTTTGGAGCGGGGGGCCACGGGTCACAACCTGGAGTATAACAGGCAAAGACTCCTCATATAACCAGATGAATATCAGCAAATCCCACAGGTCTGAATCAGGAAAAGCCCTATGGAATGCATTGTTTACATGACACCAATCAAACTGAGAATAGTGTAACATTACTGAGCATGTATTAATGTACTGACTGTAGCACTACCTGTTTGATTTGAGACATGAACTGTTGAATATTAAAGGAGTTTATTCAAATTAAAGGGGTTCTGTGTAGTACTGGTATTACAAACCCTCAACAGCAGGGGGAAGTCATGTACCAGGACACCCTTAGGACTATCAAAACCACCAATGAATTAACGCTATGCCTCTGTATAATATATGTATGTATCGGTTATAAGTGTAAATCTGTGTTCAGTGCTATACAAATTGTATTATGATATCATCAAGATTTCTTCACACTAAAACTCTTAGCCGCCCACTTTTTTTTTTTTACAATTTGTCAAAATAACACTGTCTTATAATGTTCATGTGCTGCATCAGCTGATAGTTTACATTATAGCTCTGTTAGGTTAGCTCTATTTTTAGACAGAAAACAGACACAGTAAAAACACAAAAGATCTTAGTTTGCTGTACAGTTTTGGTTGTCAATAACTGCACTAAAGATCTGTTTGGAATTGTCCAGACAGACAAATGGCAAATTTAGGAAAGATAATAACAGTAACATTACATAATAATAACTTTATACTTTCATAAGCTTCATAATCAATCTCACCCGTGTAGAAGGAATCAGCATCAAACTCAATTACTTTTATTTAGAGCCATGGTGAAAACAACAACAACAACAATGCTTCCATTTTTTATCGCATTATCTCTTTCTTTGACTCTCAAAATTGTTTCTTAGTGGTTCTCATCCCATCTCGTCATTTTCTGATGGTTTGGTTAAGGTCCCTGAAGCGTTTTTATCACATAACTCCACCGGGCTGTCAGTATGAATAGATGCAGTTCATATCTCTACAATCCAATACAATAACATAATCGAGTTAACTTCATAGCTCTTCGTTCCAAACACTCTAATGATAATTTAAGGTAATTTTTTAAATATTCGAAAGTAGAAATACTATATATGTATCCCCTTTAAAGACTGATTAACAGTGATTTTAAGACAACAAAAAAAAGACTGATGCTGATGACAAGATTTTTCAGTATCATCTCTGTATAAATATATTCCTCAGACTATACAAGAGAACAACTTAAAAATTAAAATGTTTGAGGTTTGGCCATGGTTAAGTTAGAAAATACTTGGCCAAGAAGTTTTAAATTTAATAATTTACTGACACTGAGGTAGAGAACTGGGTTGTCAAGAGGTGAAGACAGATGTATCCAACCCTCCAATGCCCGGACCACAGCACTTCCCTCTCACTCCTGCTCTAGTCTACAGTACACTCAAGTAATCCCAACACAGGGAAAAAAAAAATATATATATTTCTTTCACTCCTCGTGTGTGCAGCAGATATTTTAAGCAGCATTGTGCTCATTTCACAATATTTGAAGAGACTAGGTTCTCAATTTAGTCAATAGAAGTCATATTGTGCAGAAAATCTGACACAACTGCTATGCTTTCACCCTCATGTGTTCCAGTTTATACACATAGAACACAGCAGACTGACACAAAAGTCACTTCAATACATCCCTTTTATATTGCCAGCTCATTAATTATCATTGCTGTCCAGCCTGGAAGAGCATGTTTAATGTGACATTGAGTTACATAAATGCATAAATTAAATTTTTTTGCTAATGAAATGATAGATCACAGGCAGTAAACAAAGTCATCAGGACAAACTGCACATCAGGACTAACATTCATTAAATTGGTTCAAATACTTTTATGGCTGGTTTCAAGAAAACTGTCTCTCAGTGGTGAAAATATTGATCACCAGAGCCTAAGTCCTGCAGAAGTGGCATACTGCATCTAAAAAATGTCAATTAAAATGGCAACATTAATACACTTGAAGGCTGGTAGATTGTAAGCATTTTGACAGGAAAAAGAGGACACCTTGAGAGAAGAAAGCAGAACACAATATTCACTTTTGTCAAGTTGCATATTTCTCCCTCCACAGCTAATAATGACAAGGTTGCTCTTTGATGCGGGCGAGACAGTTTTTCATTTTCTTCCGACTTCAAATTCCAGGTATTTAATCCTCACTGGAAATGCCAAGCTTTGAGGATGTTACCCCAACTCTTCTTCAGAGTTCAGTGCCTCAGGAGAGCAGCGCGAATATGAAAAACAAAGCATTCGAAATTATTTCCTTCTTGTTATTTTGGGTTCAGCTCTTGTTTTCTCAAAAGTTGGCAGCTGGGGCTTATGCTCATCACTTAGTATGAACGTGACTCAAACCCACAGCTGGGGTGTGAGGAGAATCTAGAATGAGGAGGACCTTCAGCCTCTGCCGTGATTAGGGAGCGGTGAATTCTGGGAAAGCTATAAACATATCCGTGCACTGCCATCCAATACATTCAGACTCCCACACAGGCACATTCATGAACAACCACGCGCATAAGTCAAAAGACAGGCATGTACAGACACTCATTCACACACAGATAAATGTCGACCTATTAACCCTTTATAGGGCACTCATAGAAATACTCTGAAATTCAACATTTCAACCTTAGTGCGTTATTGGAGGATATAACAAGACTTTATTACTTTTGTAAAATGTTTAAAAATGTGAAGTTACCATATTTGGTCCCTTACCCATAAGTAGCAAAAAAATAAAAAATCCAAGACGTAAATATGAAAAATAAAAGAAAAACACATGTAAGGTGAAAGGAACATGTATTTTAAAACATTACAACATCACTTTTAGAATGTTACAACAACATAAGTGCTGATCCAGACACCTGTCAACATCCACATTATCCCTTTGAACATTATTACTTACATTAGTACCATTACTTCATGGTACCTAACAAAGCAGGTGCACTCACTGTTCATGCAGAGGTGGACCTTACACACCCTGTAGACCACATTGGACCTGAGATTGTTGTCCTCACTGCCCTCACTGTAACTGTTGCTGTCACTGTCTTGTAATGTACGCGGAAATTACCAAAAATAGTCACTTGCCCAATAAAAGGTCAAGAAAACAGAACAAGCTTTACTGAAAAAAAGTAGACATTTCTTGACAACAGCCTTATCTTCTTCTGTCTGATACTGTATTTTCTGTATCCGACAAAGTAAGTTTTCTGCATATTATACCGGCACTCAGGAAGCCCAGACCATTCTTTTAGTGTTCCAGTGACCGTCGGGATCATTCAGGCACGCTGAGGGATCATTCAAGACCCGCCATTCAAACCGTTTCAAGTTAAAAGCTTTTCTTCACCCTGCAGAACTGCGTCCGTTACAGCGTAGAATTAACAATGAAACCCTCAATACTTCTCATTCTCAATAAGTAAGCCCTAAAACTAAGAAGCAGTTCATGATGACCATGCCTTATAGCCATGCTCCTAAATGATGATTCGAGGTTGGCTCAATCAACCCTATCTGCCTGCTGCAAAGGCCGATGAGACTTTGATTTAAGAGCAGTAATTGGTTTCCAGTGCACAGTGTCAGTTTTCTATTCCCTCGTAGCCTACGTGCACAGTTTCAGGACATGGCTGCTTGTCACAAATGCAGGCTTGACTGGACAGCGAGCAAGATATCCACTGGAGACACGGCGGCTCTCCTGGCACGGCTCTCTGTCCGTAATGGCCTCCATTCACAGGCTCTTCATGAAAGGTTTTACATGGGAACTCCAAAGGCTAATTGGCCCATGGAGATCAGGCTTATTGTTAGTTCTGCATGGCTTCCAACAGCCATGGCTGCCATATGAGTGCCTAATCACCGCAGGGCTCCACACCTGACTAAACAAAGAACACTTTCTTAATTCTTCAAAAAAAAAAAATCTCTCATTCTTTATCTTTCCTCTTCTTGCTCCACCTACTCTCTCTCTCCACCCTTCTGTCTCTCATGTCATGGTTAAAAAAAAAAAAAAAACAAACAAGTCAGGAATTACAGCTTTAACACCTATGGATTTTATTTTTAATTAAACTCACACTATGCTTGGATGCTTAAAGCCAGTCGTCAAATGATTCCACTAAAAGCCCTGGAGGTCAAGCCGGTTACTTATGCATTCATTCAGTATTGTTACAGTGTAAACACTTAGAACTATTTGATTGCTCTGTTAGAGGCACAAAATGTCAATGACCATAATGGATTTTTCAGGGAAAAAAAAAAAAGTGTTTCCCATATTCTAAACTTTTCTCAAGAGGCGTAATGAGAGCTGGCACACACTTCTCATCTGTTTATAGTGGACACTGTTCCATTACCACATATTACTCTCAGCACAAAGTGGCATTAAGTAAATGATGATACAGTTTTCCCAGGCTGCAGATGTTACCTGTGACGACTCAGAAACAGTGAGATTCTCAGGAGGTTTCAGCTTAAATCACTGAATTGCAGTAAAAGCTACTGCAATATTAAGGTTTCTCAAATGTCATTGAGCTTTAATATTCTTGTCTGTCATTTTGATCTGAATACACACCTGATTGTTCCACACCGATAAAGCATTCGACTGCCACGGGGCTGCGGTGGGTAGGACACTTCAGCCTGCATGAACACCGCTCTTGACGTGAGCAGAAGGATGTTACGTGTGCAGATATGCCATTTCCTAACATCTTCTATTCTTTCCACGCTTTTGATAATCTCCTTCAAGGACCCACTACAATTTGACAGTTTCCAAAACTGTTTTGTTAGATTGACTTAATATACGTTGAGGGAGGACATAAATTAATTGTACATTTGCATTTTTATTGAATTATAATAGAATATGACATCTACTAGACATTTTTACATTAACGCTGAGTAGAGTTGGATGTTAAAAACCTGCAGAGAATGTATTACAAACACATTTCTATGCCTAATGCCGTCTGTATGCATGTTCATGTGTAATAGTATATAATCAGCCTCTTTACTAATTGATGAGAGGTGTTGTTTTCATACTTCATGTTAGTAGATCATGAGACATGCAAGAGACAGGAGAGGTCCTGAGACGCTAAGTAGCTCATTATGTGATGAGGCTCCATTTAGATAGAGACGTTCTGCAGGAAGAGGTATGTTTAGTCCTTTAACTATTGATGAGTCACTCACTAACCCCATTGATCCATGTATAATTTAATCAGTGCTGCTCTGATATTTGATCATTAATATTTATTGCAAATGTTCTTTAAAACTGGGTAAAGTAAGTCTTAAAGGTGAGAAGCGTGGCAAAAGTGACAGTTTTTGATACCTGATTTATTTTCTCTGTAATCAAAATAAATATTTAACAGGGGACTTTGATTTTTGTGCTGACTTCCATGCAAAGGGAGCTGCAAAATAACAGTTTTTTGTTTTTTTTTTAATTTTAGAAGTGTGTGTTTGGGTCGTATTTGGCAAATGAAAACAAAAAATCACCTTTCCCATCTCTGTTTGAGCCCGTGTTTTTTGGCCGGCCTTTAGTTAAGAGCAGATGTTACTCCGGTGTGCAGCTTAAGCCTGAAGTCGCAGTTTGAACAAGGACGGTGGGCAACAGAACAGACACTGGTCGTAGCCTGTGTGCTTCAGTTACATTTAGGCAAATGTACAAAGTCAATAGCTGAACAACATGAGACACCGTCAGCTGCTGTGGAAGCAATAATAAGGCAGTGATGCATCACCAAAACATCTAAAATACAGTAATTGAAAAAAAGGGATGGCAACATAATGCTGTTTTATAACACAAACAAAGAGATATATTTAAGTTGGTCTGCAATTGAATACTCATTAAGTTCAAGTAATTTGTGACCTAATTGGTACTTACTACACAATAGTGCCAGAAAATTACTTTTGGATTGAACAGGGACATTAAATTAACACTTTAAAGCAACACAGGGGATTAGTACAGTTCAACAATAATGCATTTAAAATTATATTAAGAAATGATTTTTCATCTTAATTGTGCAGTCATCTTATTAATGAGTGCAATAGATGACCTACATAGAGAACAGTGGCGTTTTTTTGGATTTTCTTCTTTTCACATAATGAGGATAGTCACCTCAGCAGCACATGCATCTTATCCTCTCGCAGCTCTTTCAGATAGTAGGGTATTTTTCTGCCTCTGTTCTTGTTCACTTCATACACAGGGAAACATTTTTGCTTAATGAGCCACATAATCTTGAAAACATTGTACAAATCATGTGTAAGTAAATTACTCGGGGTAAATTCTATAGTGACCTGTCAAATTCTTTAAAATCCAAAGTGTATGCAAGGCAACATTTGCTTTGGGTAGATAGTGATTTGCTAGACATTTCAGATGAGTATTTGCACATTTTCTTTTTTGTTTGATGCCAAATCACCGTGGTTTATTATCAGTTGTACAAGACACAGTCACACACACACACACACGCACACACACACACACGCATACACACCCTCACACACACACACACACACAGTCCGCATTCTATCTGATGGGAAAGCATATTCAATTATTAACTGATCTACCTCTGCTGGTGCCCATTTCCTCACAGATAAAAAGGCCTATTAGACTTATTTCCTCCTTGTAGATAGAATGAAATATCATGTCTTTTAATGGATAGGCCTATTTTAATCTCCTACATTAATACTTTAATATGCAGGATATTATTGTTCTGTACCAATGACTATAATTAGTTTTGTTTAATAATCTCTGTCAATCCTAAAATTGCTCACTTGCTAGGTTCCACATCTTACATGGGAAGACCATTCATTTCAGGGTCCTTATATGTACAGTAGAAGGCCTCCACTTAGGTTCAATGGATAAATTTAAGTGACAAACAGATTATAAGAATACAAAGCAAGATTTGTGTTTCTTTCATTTATGGTTTCCACTTGATTTTCTTCTCTAGGTATACATTCAATAGCTGTCAGTATGTTCTATATGTAATTAAAATAGTAAAACACATTAGAAAGTAATGAAGGAAATAGACACTAATCAAATTAAATCAAGGTAGTCTACATTTATTTATTTAATATTTTTCAATGAAGATAAAACATTTAGGATACAGTCTGATCTCTACTGTAATACAGCATTTTCCCTCAAGCATTATATTGTTTTGTTCTCGTATTTAGCAAACAGATGTGTCTCGTTTGGCAGCAGGGAGCGTAAATACTAAGATATGCATGACCTGTAAAATGTTCAGAAATTTGTAACAAAGTTATGCTAAGAAGTCAATTTGTTTACTTCAGCTTGGTGCCACGGGAGAAAGTCTCGCTAAAAATGTCAATGTGTTACACTGGTGCCGTGTATTGATTCTGTCTAGCGTGACTTTTGTTAGCTTATGTAATACCTCTGCTTGTAATTACAGTGAAGTTAAGTCATCAATTAAAAGGATTGATAAAGCAATATAACATGCTGTGGGCAGAAGTAAAAGAAAGACTTCAACTTTATATTAATTATTTGATGATAATAATAGTTGAAGTTACCAGGTTCATTACAGATACACACACACACACACACACCTACTGACATCAAGAGTACATTTTCTTTGTTTTTCATTCGAGTTCTACATCTTTTCATCTGTAAAAAAATAAACCAAAAACGATTACTTATAATAGACAGTATTAATTTCCAGTGCATTTTAACACCTGCAAATCCATTAGGGCTCACACACAATTGTTGTAAATAATCACAAGGCATGATGCAGCTGTCTGCGGCGCTGCCTCACAACAGCATCACCACCCCTTCTGTCTTCCTCTCTCTGCCTCGGCCCCTCTCTCCTCAATGGCAAAGTCAAAATGGCAAAGCCTTCCAATCACATTACTGTATACCAGGGAACATTTAAATGCTAATGTTATAAGCTCACATGCCTAATATGATAAGCTGACAAGCTTATTATAAGCTCTGAAGTTTTAAGAGTTTCTTCCATTAGTTATCACAGGAGGCATTAAATTGCATCGCTGCACTGTGCCAGAAGGTATGGAGTTAAATTCTCTTGCAGAAGAGATTATTTTGGCTGCCTTCTGACAGCACTATACAGTGGCAGGATTGTACATGATGGTTTGTCAAGAGACGGGGAGGTGCACAGGGAGTGGAGTGCAAGTGGTTTGAGCTTGACGTGTGTGCGTGTGTGTGTGTGTGTGTGCACATGTGTCCTATCTTCTACTTTCTACAGTGTATGTAACTATATAGGCTAGAGGTTAGTTTATCCTATGGAGAGCTGCACCACAGCTGCACTGACTGTCATTCTTCCACTTTGATGACCTGGACAATAACAGATAGCAGTCAGCACCGTCTACAATTATGTCACATGAGCACCTCAGAAAAAAAAGTCTATATTTACAGTGACTGCTGGCACACATTAAAAGGATTCACACGGTCATAAAACATAAAGATTAAAAACTGAAAGCAACAAAATCCTACATTTTAATATTAGATAAATAGTCTAAATTTAGTCACAGTGTATTGTATTAATCAATAAGAGATTAGACTACATGCTTAATCAAGAAGATGTTTGCATCTCCTGAAGAAAATGTCTGAGAACTGAGATGGATGATTTGGAGATTAACATGACATAAGCATCAGAATAAATCAGCACAAACTTCAACTATCAATCCAGCACTTGTGACATTTTTCTTTTTTTTTTTTATCAGCTCCCAGCTTTTCAGCTGTGAATTTCTCTCCTGATTCCCACAAAAGCCTAAATCATTTACCAAGACAACTCGAGAGGAAACCTTGTAATTTTCTGTGATTCAATTGAATCGTTTACATTTGGGGTATTTACATTTTAATCAGGTCCTCTGTTCCGCAGCAGTCCCATTGATTAACCTTATCACGGGATGATATACTTCGGACACATTATGAATGACGGGATGTGAACAACAGGCATGGGCCTTGCTCCATGAACAATCACTGGTCTCAATTAGTTAGTGATACTGCATCTGAGTAACAGCTGGCAGCTTCTGTCTGTCTAATCTCTCACTGCAGCTGTGCTGGAACAGGCAACATGCTAGCCTAATTAGCCATGCTGTCTCCATGGGAAAATAAAGCCTTGGGGTCCTAGATCAATGTTGCTGTCCCTTATTCACTCTCCTCCTTCGCCATGCATAAACAAAAACGCTCTGAGCCCCCTCACTGAAAGATACAATGAAAGCCATTGTTGTCACTGAAATGGTTTCATTACCCTCAGTGAGGAACTGTCATCATGTTGTTTCTCCCTTAGTGCAAAAAGATGTTTAGATATGTGGCAAAATTAGACACTCACGTCTCCCCTCACTGGCACACTCATGTCAATTTTCTGCTTTGCTACAGATGTGATTTTAAATTGACTGGACTAGATTACTTCTTTATCAGGTTTTCCAGCTAATGATTTGTTTACCACACCAATAACACTAACTATAAATGCACACACACACACATACACACACACACACAAGCGCGCGCGCTGAAGCAGCTGAAACAGTTCGATGTTTCTATGTTGAAGAGACTTTCTTATCTTATCACTGAGTTGAGGAGACAGGGATAGGGACTCGGGTTTTGCAGCCAACACTGGCAATGCTGGTGTGACACTTATTTGACTAGCTGGCTGTTGCAAATGTAGGTACTGCAGGGAAGAGTCATAAAAGCAAGGATTTATCGGATTTCTTTTGCTCAGAACAACAACTGGAGCGTGATGTACAATTTTTAGACAGGAGTCTGATTTTGATACGCTTGTGGCTCCGTGTCCGATGTTAATGAAGAAGGTGAACTGGAAGAATAAAAAAACCTACAAATTGAATGGATAGGATGAGAGACGAATACATTTTCACTTTTAAAAATCAAGGTATAACACATAATCAATCTGTTTGACAAGTCAAAGGTGTTAAAAAATCTTCACTTACTAACTTAAAAAAAAAAAGTTAGCAGCAATTATATTGTACTGTATGGGGTGTCACCTGCATCAACACATTTATGGCACATGCTTGGCAGCCTGATATGCTAACTGTCAAACTGTTAAATTTCCTGTTGGTTATTTAGGGAAGGCTCAGGTAACATTTACTAGATATGATTTACTGTGATTGCTGTAAACATAAAAAGACTAAATCAGACAAGTATGTTAAAAATAATTAAATTGTTATATTTTTAAAGGTGAAATATATATTTACAAAAAAATACATATATACATACATTGATTGTGGTTTTCCCTCAAGGAGAATCAATTTTAAATGACTAAAAAACATTACCTTACTTGGATGTCATTACACTACTATTGTAAAACATTTATTAGTGTTTTAGTCATTACATAGCACAAACCTAAACCCACTTGCAGACTCTGAATCTATTGCTTCAGGGACTTTTGGAAGTTTTACTTCCGTTAACGGCTTTCAGCTTGTTTTGTTTGATGTCTAGATGCATGGTGTCATTGCTACGACCCCTGTTTGCTGTTACACCACCCCCCTCCTGCACCCCAGCTCAGCAGGGCCCAGTGTGGGTCACAAACCTGTAATAAACAGGAGGGGCCGAGGCTCGATTTGGGAAAAATGGGCGCTTTCAATGGCATCAGAAAACGTCTAGAGTAATACACTAAATTATTGGGGTCAGTGACTCCACCCGCTCTGTTGATTTGTCTGTGGACACAGAAGGCTCACACTGACATTGAAGGACATTTTTCCACCACCAAGGACTGTAAATTAAGAGACATGCCTGCACTGAGCAGCTTATGTGAGGCAGCCAAGATTGAAGCGTTTTACTATAGACGAGCCCCGCTAATGTAAACCACACAAACACAACACTTTTGGGGTTTAAGGTTAGTAGTGTGCCTTTACTAAAAAGATACACTGAGGAAATAACACCATCTATTTAAACAACAACAAATAGACATGTTTAACTACAGATTATACATTTCATTTGTCATTTATCCTAAAATATACACACACGCAAAGCACCAGGAGTGTATTTTTAACCATCCGGCATCCACAGAGTTGCACAATTGCAGCTAATCAGCCTAATGAGCCAAAGATTGCAGCAGTAATCAGGCGTCATTAGGTTTATGAGTATTTATTATCTGTGGCACGGAAATAATAAAGAAGAGCACCTCTTGTTGATGGCTCACAAAGGAGTGACGCCCTGCAATCTGTTTATTAATGGAGCTCTGTCACCTGGCCACCACAACTCAACAGGCCAGGTCATCCATCATTGCCGGGCCCTGACACACAGAAGATAGATGTACTTCCCTGTTCTGACCTGAATGTTAGACATTTCAAAGCTGGCACAAAGAGCCACACATGGTTCAGGGTATCGTGTAGGTGGCCTCAGGCAGAGTCGTCCCCCTTGTTTTCCTCCTCGTTGTATGTCTACGTGCACGGAAGCGTGTTCTTGGGCCGTGGCAGAGAAACAGAGCATATGCAAGTGTGGAGAGTCGATTTGTTTGCCTCCAATTCTAAGCGTGCCTCATCTCGTTTGCCTGTGAGCAATGTTTCACGCTGGTTCAAGCCAGTTTGGGTGACTAGGGGATGAAGCCTCCATGCAGGTCTCCTCCATGTTTTCCTCCCTTTTATTTTAGCTGCTTGCAAGTGATGTCATGCTTGTTAGGAATCAAATCACATACACTCTCAAACAGGCTCACCCGGTCCATCTTGTTTGCGTTCTGTTTAAAAAGCATTTTACATTTTCATGTCAAAATTGGATTCAGAGCTGTATTTTCTCAAATGCTTTTACTGTGTTTGCTGATATACTGGTGAAAAAAAAAAAAAACAGTGTCGGAGAAGGGTGTGCGTGTTAGAGAAAGAAACAAGGAGAGACGGAGACGGGGGAGAATTTTCTATAGAGAAACATGAATTCAAGCAACTTGTAACTGTGTGAGAAAGAGAACCTGCTCATTGTTTGTGTCATCTGATGCCTCTAGAGAGTGAGCTACACAGCGATTAAAAAGGATACAGAGAGAAACGGGATTTATCTGTACCTGTTATGTGCGTTTCTGTACCACTTGGATTAGTGTCCTGCATCCCCTTAACCCACAAAGACGTTGACATGGTCAAGCTCCATTCAGGCAAACATGATTGTTGCTCCGTATATTGTTGTCATTGTTTGGCTATTCAGTGCCTCTTTACTGAAGCACACACTTACTACTGAGAGACAGTTTATGAGTTGTGGAAAGTCTTTTTACTATAGTCAGAGCGTCTCAGGACGAAAACACAAAATACAAAATGAGTATTTATTTATTTTGCGCTGTTGCTTGGCTTTTAAAAGTATGACAGGTAGAATGTAAATTTGGCCTTGTTGATTAACCCTTTATAGGTCACTCATAGAAATACTCTGAAATTCAACATTTCAACCTTAGTGTGTTATTAGAGGACATAACAAGACTTTATTACTTTTGTAAAATGCAAAAAAAAAATAATAATAAAATTGTTGAGTTTTTGACATGTAGAAAATCAAGGTCAAGGAAGTTACCATATTTGGTTCCTTACCCATAAGTGGCAAACTAAAAATAAAAATACAAGAAGTAAATATAAAAAAAGGCAGAGTAAAAAAACATGTAAGGTGAAAGGAACATGTATTTTAGAACATTAGAACATCACTTTTAGAACATTAGAATGCAGTAAGAGCTGATCCAGACACCTGTCAACATCCACATTATCCCTTTGAACATCATTACTTACATTAGTACCATTACTTCATGGTACCTAACAAAGCAGGTACACTCACTGTTCATGCAGAGGTGGACCTTACACACCCTGTAGACCACATTGGACCTGAGATTGTTGACTCACTGTCCTCACTGGAACTGTTGCTGTCACTGTCTATTCATGCACGCAGAAATGACCAAAAATAGTCACTTGACCGATAAATGGTTAAAATGGAACTTGATGTAAAAACCTGGGTATTGGCTCAGCTCATTTCAACAGGGTCCCAATCTCTACGGCAATAGGGGTTCTTACCCAACTATTATGATGTGACTTAAGCACAATATGTTTGTTTTTTTGTCGCCGTGCCCACTGTTTGAACATGTAAAATGTTGAAAAAAATGTAAGCGCTCCTGCTGGGATTCACACATCATAGACCATGGGGGGGGGATTGGGTTCTACTGTACATAATCCATTTATGAAGAGAGTCTATATGTAACTCAAAAGTAATACAGGAGTCATGTAATGCATTACAATTCTGTGACAGTAATATTGTAAGGTAAGGAATTACTTTTAAATACCAGTTACAATTAATCTGTAATGGATTACAGTTTGGAGGTAACTTGCACAACACTGGTTATGGCGGCTGCGTCTGTCAGATTTATGGCTCTTGTTACATGTCAGGATAAATCATTAAGGGCAGAGAGAGAAGACCCTAAGGGCATATCAGTAGTACAGTAGGTGGACTAAGGCTAAGATAACAGTAAGAACTTTTGATGTTCTGCACACATTAACCCCATCAGATCAGTGTTTCTGCGCCAAAAAAAAAAAAAAAAATTACAGTCGTGCTTCCACAGCCACAGATCAGGCTCACTGTATCTGAAAACAGGCTTACATTAGCCAAGAGCTATTTCACAGGGACAGCCAAGCAGAAAAATAATTCAAAGGTTTGCTTATCAAGAAAGCTGGTGTGAAAGTTCAACAAATGATTATTCCAGAGTCATTGTTCACATAACTGGTGGTCTGAAATGGGAATGGATGTCAGATAGAGATTCTGATTCAGTGAATTAATTGTTATCAAAATCAGCTTGGGAACACAAGTCGGAGGCCGCCGGCGCCGTAGGGATCGGCCCGCAGGATTTTCAGATGTGACAAACAAACACAATCAGGGTTGGAGATGATTGGTGAAATCTATTCCCCCCTCGGTTTGCCCCATACGTATGAGGAAAAAAAAAAAATTGCTGTATTGCTTTATAGACACAGGAGTGTTGAACTGAATAGTTTTGCTGAAAGGAAAAATGAAAAACAGTTTCATCTTTACGTTTTTTTTTGTTTTTTTTTTACATATTCCACAGAGGAATTTCAATCCGACACATTCAGGGAGTGTGTACTTTTATACGGATACAAAAAAAAACACAGTTCCTTTTCAGTTCTTGTCTACTCTATTAGGGAGTTGTGTCACAGCTATTTTTTTTCTCATTTCCATTTCATTAATCTGTTCATCACAAAGAAATGTATGAAGCCTTTGGTAATAAGTTGTTCTGCTAAATGTCTTGAAACTGCTGCAGTGGGAGTCAGGAGACGTATGCTGCAGAAACCAATGTTCCACCAAGATATTTTAAGTCTCATCAAGTGTTTTAGGTCATAGCGGTTGAAAGTGTTTAATATTACGTGATAATTGTTAGTGCTAAAGTGCACCAACTCATTTAAGTTGTAAAAAAAAAACAAACAAGTGAATCCATTTGGAGGATTTTTTTTTTTCAGTGTCTCTGTAACTGCAAATCTGTGAATTTTCAATGTATCTACCTGTAAATGGCAGATAAGAAAATTCTGATATAAAAAAAAGGAAAGCAGGAGGGGATAATTTTACCTGTGTGATAATCATACGACATAATATCTATTGTCAGATCTTATAATGTAACTGACACAACAGCTACAAACAAATGTCAAAAATGCTTTCTGAATTGATTCCACCACCGGCAAACATGTTCACATCAGGTGAAGAAAAGAGGAGGGGTGAAGAAACAAGATGAAGGGCCCTGGGTCTGATGATGATAAATGTCACACTTTGAATCATATGTTTTTACTAAAATTATCTGACAGACCAAAGGAAGATTTATGAGTCTGAAATATTTGTGTTTTTCTTCAGCTTCACCATGGATGTGCCCTGGCACAGTCAGCACCAATTCAAACACAGCTGGCCTGCTCAGGGAAATTCATCTACCTTCATTAGGAATGCCAAAGTGACTCTGAAGATGCAATTCATTAATCCTCGGCAGTGAACAGTGTTCTTCATATTGTTATGGAAAATCAATGTGATTGAGCTGGAGGGCTGCCAGCATGGGTTTCTGTTGAGGAGACATGGAACACAGCTTCAATTTATGCAGGCAGCATCTCCAGATCAAGGAAAAAAAAAAAAAAATCCCCAAACACATCACACAATGTTAGCCTTACTTAACCACGGGGTCGGCATCATCACAGAACAACGGCGCGTTCACAGTGCAGGTGGGTATCTGACAACGTGTGAATGGGGATGATAGATGATATTGCAGAAGTTTGCTTCATCCTGCAGTTTGTTCCGTCATGAATCTACAGGTCTTCAGCTTCACCCTCGCGCAATAAATGATCATAAGTGACAAGCTGTGGCTTCCAGAAAACCAGTGATGCAACCGGTTGCCTTTCAACTACATTTGCATTCATTACTTTTAATTACAAGTGGATATTTAAATATGTGGAAGAAATACCTCTTCCACTACTTGAACATATTTTTTCTTAAATCTGGTTATTTTATGTTACTTTACTTTTTTGGTTTTTGTTTGTTATTGTTTAGTATGACTATAGCATAAACACACACATACATACATACACACACACATACACACACACACGCACACACACACAGAGAAACTTTTCATGCCCTTAGAAGACTTCACATTGTTGGGTGGTACAATCATCTGCATATAAAACACATAGGTCTGAGTTTTAAAGTCAAAGAGTACAAATGCTGATCCACAGGATCAATTCAATTGGAGTGCAATACTAAAACTAATACACTTGATATTAAGTAGAAATATACAAAACTGAAATTTACAGATTTCAAAAATGTCAAGAGCTTGAAGAGCCCTTTGGGTATTCTTTAGTTAAGTCTGGAAAATCTGGCAGACATCAGTTTTACTTTCTGTTGCTTTTCCAAGATTATGTCGAGGATTATTTGAAGTATTTTCAGGGTCTTGCAAACTCTCTAGAATATTTTATATGGTGACTGACACTGTCTGGGAATCATTTTATAGTTAAAATTTTGACATTCAGAACAACATGTTGAGGCTGAAGAAGATGTATGTGTACAAGCGCCTTCTTTCATTTTTTTTCTTCAAATAAAATGCAGATAAAAGGTTCTTCTGACTGTAGGGAGAATAGTATAGAGGGCTTTAAAGCTCACAGCGCGGCAGAGAGTGACTCATACATGTAGGAGAAAAGAAAGACGGGCATGTCATTAATTTCACTGTTGTATTTTTAGATTTAGGTTTTGCTAAAGATTGCACTAAATACACCCTGTCACTGCATTTGATTGATCTGTCATATCAAATGAAATGGTAGGTAAGACATTTGCCAAAGTGTATCCTCAGTGTGGTGTATTTCATGTTCAGGGGACTGAACGCTTACATCTGACCTGTCAGGGAAATTTGGGATTCAGAAACGGTATAGTGATAAACATTTACGATCCGCATTTGCTTATTCTCTTGCGTCACATCATGCTGTAGAACACAAACATTACTTCCAGTCTAGTTACAGCAGGGGTGTCAAACATACAGCCCGCGGGCCAAACCCGGCCCGTCAAAGGCTCCAACCTGGCCCATGGGATGAATTTACAAAGTGCAAAAATGACACTGAAGATATTAACAGTCAAGGATGGTGAAGTCGTTTTAGTTCAGGTTCCACACACAGACCAATGTGATCTCAAGTAAAATAATAATAACATAATAACTTATAAATAATGACTCCAAATTTTTGTGTTTTAACGTGAAAAAATTATAATACACTATGCCTATAAATAATGACATCAATTTCTTTTTGTTTTAGTGCAAAAAACCCATTTCATTACGAAAATATTTCATTAACAAACTATCCATTAACAAAAAAAGTCAATAACCTGAACAAATATCAACAACCTGAAATGTATAAAGAAAATTAAGTGCAATTTTAACAATATTCTGCCAATTACAAAATGTTTTGTGCCTTTGTAGATCCGATCTGTAATTCACATGTATAAATGATAAGTTGAGGCATAATACTGTTAAAATTGCACTTATTTTTCTCAATAAATTTCATTATTTTCAGGTTATTCACATCCTTTTAGTTCGGATAGTTTGTAAATGTAGATATTCTCATAAATTAATATTATTTTTTTGCACTAAAACAAAGAGAACAATTTGGAGTTGACATTATTTACAGGCTATTTTGCTATTATTTTACTTGTCCAGCCCACTTCAGATCAAATTGGGCTGAATATGGTCCCTGAATTAAAATGAGTTCGACACTCCTGAGGTATTTAGCTGGTGAAATGAACACGGCCGGGTCTCTCCTGTCCTGCTACAACAGTAGGTCGTACTGTGTCCAGAGCCTGAGTCAGCTCACTGGCATCGAGTCAGTTCCATGCTGTTCTTGTTTTGTCACACATCAAAGTCATCAGCATGAGCCCGCTAGCGTCACACTACAGTTAACATGTCTTTCACATTTGGTAATGGATGATTCATATAAAAGACAGACGAGAACACATGTTTTTCACAACATCTCCTTAACCTGTCGGTAGTTTCAACATCATTTCAATCACCTCTCACCTCTGCAGGAGGGCAACGTTATGTAGAAAATGCCAGCTTGAGTGATTGATTTTAGCTCCTGCGGTGGCTATTTACCAAATATCAAAATCAAACTCAAATTAAACTCAATATCAGCCAGTGCCACTGATGCACCATGGGGATGTTCTGTATCTTCACAGTCAAGTATTGTGAAAATCCATTCTATATCCATTGCAAGCCAGCAAACATTGTCACAATAATGTAACAATAGAACCCCAGTGTTAACATTCAAAGACCTGTCGACAAAGAGTCTCTACTGATCTAAAATGTTAAATACCTTTTCAACCACTAATCCTATTAATACATTGAAGTAATTTAGGTAAAATGCAGTTTCACGGCTTTTAAGTGATATCACATATGACCATTTTGGATAATCGGAAATTCTGTGATTGACATAGAAACACTGTCATTTTCTCAAATATTGATTCACCGGTAAAACCCATGTAGTCTGACAGATGGTAGTGGTTGGAGATACTTGTTTTTACCTTCAGAAAATAAAACCTTTTAAAGAAAAAGCCACCATTAAGGCAGTTTTCTCTGTTCTGATGTAATAACCTTTCAAATTATTCTGAGCTTGAATGAATATCTACATGATCAGTCAGGGGATATTATTAGAATATAAAAATCACTTGTAGAGACACAAAAATAGTTATAGGATTTAATGATTAACAAATTAAAACCTGCTGTTGTTGCCTGATTTTTCCCAAATAAACTAAAATAAACTAAGTAAGTACATAAACAAATTATCACAAAAAAACATATCCATCCTTCTATTTTGTGTAAACAATCCTTTGTAGGGTCACAGAGGTCAGGAGGCGATCCCAGCTGACACTGAAAAGGTGAGGAACATCTTCGACAGGTCACTAGTTCATCACAGAGTCTGAATAAATATGAAAATATACATTTAACAAACAGAATAAGGCACCTAAGAAATATAAAGTAATATAATAGTAAATATCACGGATCATAATTTTAAGCAAAAATGTGTGCATTTAACGCTTTAACCCCAAAGACATTATTCCAGGTAAAGGTGTTGCTGTGAATCTGTGTCTGTTTCAGTGTCATAAAAGCTGCTGTGAGTATGTGCTTGTGTTCCTTTTCTTCAGTGGTTTTGTTTTACTGTGAGTTTTAGGGTCAAAACAGGGTGGAATAACGGAAAAAGACAAAGAGAGGGATTGACGTTTAGGTTTTTACTAAATAAGGCACTCAGGATGTACATCAATAACAGATTTAGGATGTTGAATATGAACTGTGAACTGGAACACACTGAACAACAGGTATTTGAATTTGGGCCCAGCAGTTTTGGTTTTGGGGCTCTGTTTTTTCTAAATCAGTCCAGCTGCTTTTTGACACCTGGTTGAACTCTAAAAAGCAGTTACACGGTCAAAACTCAGTAAAAACACAGTAAAAAATAAATAAATAAATAAAGGAAATTCACCACGACACTGCAAACAACAGTAAAAACAAAAACCGACAAGGAAAACAGTGCAAAAAGCCCAAACCGTTTATTTTCATAGCGAGTCGATCTCACTCACTGCTCTGTGTTTTGCCCCCCATTACACAGGCTGCGAGGGGTGCACTGAGCATGCTCAGATGTCTATGGAAAGAACAAGGTCTATTCTATCAACATGTTTTGAAGTTTTTCCTATTGAGCAAACGGTTGAATTTTTCTGAATATTTTAAATACATCATACATTCAGAACGCTCACCACAGACACGTCAGGGGTTAAAGGGTTAAAAGCGTTATAACAAGCATGAAGAAACTAGCATAAAAGTTTGGTTTTTTTTCTGTTGCTGTTTGTAATTTGGCTCAGGTGCAGGGTGTGTATAATGTGGTGGCACATGGCTCGTATCGGAGGGGAAAAATAAACAACTGCTGTGTTTGGGTCAAAGATAAGCCCGTTTTGGCTCCAACATCTTACGAAGTACATTAACGGTGTTGACGAGCCAAATGGACTCACCTTCCTACAGATTTCTCCACCGCCCCACCTTGATGATTAAGATAAATTCATAACCCTTCAATAATGAAATCATATATTTGGCAAACTGGTGTTTTCAACTTATTAATCACCAAAGGATGTCAGCCTTTGGCCTGTTGGCATCGTATCACTGGACTACTTGTGTATGTTTAATTAGTGTTGAGAACTGACAGGCCCACTGCTCCAAGTTCCTTGATGTTTGCTGGTTGCCTTTGGCACCACTGACCACATAATCATTGCTGGGCACATCAGGGACAGGGCTTGATTTTCAAAGCCTTTCGCTCCACTGATTCGCTGTGCATCCATGAGATTGATCACAGTGGTTTATCTGTGGCAACATGTGCTTCATCCCTTCAGATTTGGGAGGTGGTTGCCTGAAGGGGTTGTGTCCTTGCTTCAGCTCTGGCTGAGGCGCCACACAAACTGAGAAGGGGGAGGGACATTGTGACAGAAATACAGCGACGGCCCATCAGAAGTAGCCTGTGGCCCCCTTGTGATTAAAGCGGTGAGAGGCAGAAAGGGAACAGAAGAGATACACAGAAGGAGAGAGGGAGAGAGAGATGCAATCATCTGTTGCTTCTAAAAAAAGGACATTCATTAGGTCTTCAGTAAGATTAAACTGAAATTATTTTCTTATTCTTCCATTCTCTATCAACTGTAAGTATATCAAAGGGCTAAAACACCGCTGCAAGCTCAGTGGCAAAATCATATTATAAAGCCTGTGAAGGAAAACTGTAAACAAGGTCTTATTTGGGTGTATAAATTGTACAATATTTCTCTCACATTTAAGAAGGAAACAGTGGAAACCATCTCCACTGATTACAAAGCAAGAGCAGAATTTAAATAGATGAAAATAAATGTAGTGGCACTAAATCAAAGCAGGAGGCAGTTGCTACTGTTTTTGGTATTCAGAAGATGGTGCTATTTGTTTGAGTATGCATTGTATTCATGAATCTGTTTATTTGCTCCCTGTGGCTTTCACAGCTGCCCTCTGCAGAAAGATTGTGTTTTATCAACACTGCTTGACAGAGCCAGGAGTCCATGTTACAAACATATGCGCTTTCTTTATTAATTTGTTTGGGATTTACGGAAGAAAATATACACAAAACACGTTGACATAAATACTATACGGCTCAACTGAGTGCACCTTTTGTCCCGTTGTGTAAAAGGCATACATATTGAAGAGTCATTTTCATACAGAGAACCACCTTTAGTACTGTGCTGCTTCTAAAACACGCAAAAAATACATGCTGCTTCAATGTTTTCCTTGTTTTTAGTCATTGTTATTGGCAGTTTCTTCATGCTAAATGCATATATTCTAATTAAATAAAGCTTGTTCACCTCTGCCACATTAAATTTGCATGCAAGAGCTTTAACCCATAAAGGCCCAGCACTAATTTTGTCAGTTCCAGAGTGAAATTTTCTCTATATCTAACCTTTCTTAAGTGATTTATCACCATTTATTATAATATTATCCTCTGTATTTTGCATTTTAATCAGATATTTTCCTGTATTTAATTCACTGATCATGTAGATGTTCATAGAAGCTCAGAGTAAAGTTGACGGTTATTATATCAAAAACAGAGAAAACTGCAAAAAAAGTGACTTTTTCAGTAAAATATATCACTGATTGAACACAAACCAAGTGTGTCCATCCACTGTCATTGATCCATCTCCATGGGTGTTACTGGTGAATCAAAGTTGTAGAAGATGGCGGTGTTTCCACAATAACTACGGAGCCTCTGAACGTCCAAATGGGTCATAACTGATAACCATGAAAAGATTGCAAACCACATTTTACTCCAGTTATTTACATGTATTGATATGATTAATGGATCAACAGGTATTAAACAGTTTAGATCAGGAGATGCTTTTGGTCGGTGATGTAGGTTTTGGCCTTTATGGGTTAAGATTTAGTGACCTGAAGTTAAAGCCTGACTTTAGCTGGGACCGATCATGCATCAAAAACATGGGCCAACTCTAAAAGTCAAATATCAAACACGCATCGCTAAGAAGCCACAAACGTTTAAATTGATTGGCTCTGTGATCTCGTCTTATTCTTTTGCTTCGCTTCAGCACTTTGCACCAGTACCGGAGAGAAGAGGGACTTTTGACTGAGGCAAGAGAGGAAAGAGTTGGGGTAATTTAGACTAATTTGAGCAAACTCAAATCTCAGAGCCTATTCCACAGGAGACCTCAAGAGTACTTTCAGACGGTCAAAAAACTGTGGTAGTGTAGTCAGAAGAACAAGATCATTATTTCCATCGCACTTGTTCCATATACTGTAAGCCAGAGACAAGCCCAGAGGGAACAGAATTGACATTGATTTTTCTTTAGAAATTGATTTTTCTCTTCACTGACAAGAGTGTGAAGGCTTCAAAATATATCAACAGGAGTGAATATGAACAGCAGCAGTTCATAAAGTGCTTACTTCAACATTAAAACTTCTCATCTGGTCAAATGTTGGGCTGGAGAGGTCAAAATAAGGTGGCCATGCGTCACCTATTCAAAGTTTATAACTTTGTGCAACATTGTGAATTCCTTCTAAAAAAAAATAAATCAACCCTAAAGATTGTGAGGATTGTAAGCCTGTGTGCACGGACCATAAAATACCAGTGACTGAGAAAATGAGATAATTGTAACAATCAGATCTGACACGTTTACATCCACTTCAGAAATGTGATAATTGAAAAGTCCTGGTTTAAACATTTCAGTAATTTATTATATTTCTTTGGAGGTATGT
>JAPQRQ010000002.1:20004509-20027050 GCA_037367365.1 Apogon talboti
CCTGCCAGGATCTGAAGTTACCACTCTGAAGAGTCATTGGTAGTAATCTATTTCCCCATAATGGGGTTTTGGGAGAGGGAAAACCTTCTATTTTAAACATTTCACGTAGTTTATACCAAACCTGGATTGAACGGATTATTAATGGGTTGTTAGTTGCCCTTTTAATTGTTTTTTTATCCCATTTATACAATAAATTCATTGGTATCCCCGCTTTCATCTCTATCCTTTCAATCTCAAGCCATGAAACGCAGACCTTTTTAACTGATCATACTAGGTGAGAAGCTTAAAATCTGACCAAATGAGAATAGTAAGAGCTCTTTATTAATGTCAGCTAAACTCAAATAACCCCAAGTGTTCTCGCAAAGAAGCTAATGGAGCAAAGTGAAAGTGGTTGATGATGATGATGATAACTTCAGAATCGAGCTAAAACTGGCATTAAAAATTAACTGACTTACACATCTTTCACATTAGCTTCAGTCTCAGAACATTACCAGAGTGATTTAAAGTGCGATGGCATAGTGCAGATAGTTCCTGACCCTTTGCACACTTTAGTGTCAAGCTATCGGTTCACATCAGTCCGCCTGATCTCAAGTTCATTTGAGGGAAATTATCAACAGTTTTAATAAAGCTTGTTGCCCGTGAGGTCAGCTAACTGTCTGACCATGCAGATGTGAGGAATTAGCTGTAATTACTTGCAAGCTGCAGCATTATGACAAAGTATTACATCCCAAAAAACCTGTATGTGTCTGGAGCAGTGGCATGGCCTATTTGATAGCTCCATGTTAACACCAAGACCCCTATTTATGCATCTCAAGGCTCAGCGCATTTATGATTCCAACTGCTGTCTCCGGTGCAGACTGCAGGGACCAACATCACGTCCTCCATCATACTCATTTTTAACCCATAAAGACCCAAACATCCGCCGCGGACCAAAATCAGCCACGGAACTAAAATATTAAACAACTGTTGAGCCACTAATCCTATCAATATATGTAAATAATTCAGGCAATATGCAGTTTATCATCTGTTCACGGTCATCAGATATGATCCATTTGGACGTTCAGAGGCTCCATAGTGAACGTGGAGACACCGTCATCTACTGCAATATTAATTCACCTGTAAAAGCCATGGAGTTGAAGAAATGAGTGGTTGTAGATGCATGTTTTTATAGTCAGTTGTTGAAAAAGTCACTTTTTCCTCATTTTTTTGTGATTTGATATAACTTTGAATTTACTCTGAGCTTTTATGAACATCTACATGATCAGTACATTAACCAACAAAGACCCAGAGTTAGTTTTGTGTCAATTCCCAAAGGATTTTTTTTTACTCTAGTTAACCTTTCTTAAGTGATTTATCACCATTTATTATATTATCCCCTATATTTTGCATTTTTCACTATTAATCATGCATTTTCCTATATTTAATTTAGATGTTCATGAAAACTCAGAGTCAATTCAAAGGTTATTATATCAAAACAGAGAAAACAGAATCAATGTTGTAGAAGGTGACGGCGTTTCCACGTTCACTATGGAGCCTCTGAACGTCCAAATGGGTCATATCTGATGACCATGAAAAGATGACAAACTGTATTTTACACCAATTATTTACATGTATTGATAGGATTAATGGTTCAACAGATATTAAACATTTCAGTTCAGTAGATGCTTTTGTTTTCTGGTGGAGGTTTGGGTCTTTATGGGTTAAATATAGAGAAATATCTGATTTTAACTGATAAAAGCAAAATGCAGAGGGTAATATTATAAAAAATGGTGATAAATCACTTGGTAAAGACAAAAAAAACAAAGAAAAAACAAACATTTGAAAGGTGTGAGGAAAATAGTTGTGGGTCTTTAAGGATTGTAAATGATATTGCTTTGACATTTCCTGCACAGAAGCATCTTCATGTAAACCCGCCACAGAAAAGCTTATGTGTGCATTGTTGTTAATACTGAATATTTATCAGTAAATATATTTTTTTACAGATTATTAATCTTTTTCAGCTAACGTTTTTGCTTCCTATAAAAAAATGCATATAGCTACCAAAACATTAGTATATCTCTCTGTAAAGTATGAAGTGATGGGTGAGAGAATGAAAATGAGTACACCTATAGCCAACCTTTTATCAATAAATATTACATTAAATGAATATTCTAAGGATGTGCAATGGTTGGCTTTAGTTGCAGGTAAGTCACCTCTGCAAATACAGTGATATTGTATAAAGTTTGCTGTTAATCAATACGGGCACAGTGTGGAAAAAAAAAGCTATATATTGCTTTAAATTTTTATAGAGACAGGGCTTTGATACTGACATTAAAAATTAAAATGATGCAAGTCGAAGCCTATTTCAGTAGCAGCTTTGAAGTATTCAGATTATGTTCCAGTCTGGTACTTGTAGGATGTGTTCTAAATGTATATATCAAATACATGTGAGCAAACACTAGTTCTTTTTTATGAGACTATCCCATGATCAAATGAACTCTCCGTGCTCTCTCTGTGGCGTATAAGGGTGTTGTTGTTGTTCAGTTTCCCCGACATGGCCTGCTTTGGATTCCTACACACTTGGAATGGTCGGGTGGAAACGATGACCCAAACAGCTGAGTCAAGACCATCCCAGTTCTCTCTCTGCAGCTCTCCCTCCATTATGTCCCAGTTAGACTACGGTAAATGTAGGTTTTCAGTTTAGCCGTGCCGCTGCGGAGACATAGCGCATGTATGAAGTTTGCGAACACTAGGACATCCAGGACCGGTCTTTTGTAACAGAAGTGGAGAAACTATGTTGGGAGAGAAGTTAACAACTGATCACAGATTTCTACAGCAGCCATAATCCTCCTGTGTAAGCTGTGCTTTTTCTAGCATCTTCACGGAAAACACTTGAAAGACACGTTCACAGATGGAAACACACCACGGCATGGCAGTATATGGAAAGTGTTCTGGTCTTTGTCTGTTCTTGACGGTTTAGCATGTTTTATCTTTCTTTTTTTTTATATTTTATTTTGGATTTTTCATAGGACAACAATACAGTTACATACTTACAAAACAAGACGACCTCACTGACCCACAACAACAAGGCCAGAGACAACAGACAGACACACACGGAAAAAAAAAAAAAATCTTTCTGAATGACCCAGCGTAGTATTTAACATTTAACCCATAAAGACCCAGTGCTACTTTTGTGGCAGTTCCCAAATGAATTCTTCTCTATATTACCACTTTCTTGAGTGATTTATCACCATTTAGTATAATATTGTTCTCTGTATTTTATGTTTTTTCAGTAAAAATCACGTATTTTGTCATATTTAATTCACTGGTTATGAAGATGTTCATTAAAGCTCAGATTAAAGTTGTGGGTTATATGAAAAAACAGAGAAAACTGAAGGACTTTTACAGTAAAATATATCATTAACTGAACATAAACTAAGTGATCCAACTCCATGGGTTTTATTGGTGAATCAATGTTGTAGAAGATGACGGTGTTTCCACGGTAACTACACCAGTTATTTACATGTATTGACAGGATTAATGGATCAACAGGGATTAAACATTTTAGATCAGTAGATGTTTTTGGTTGCTGGTGGTTATTTGGGTTTTTATGGGTTAAAGACTTCAAACTATTTCTGACACAACTTCCAAATAATTTATTGTAGACATTTAACCTTCCTTAAGTGGCCATTTATTAAAATAGTTCCTCTGAATTTTGCATTTTTCAGTGAAACACATGTATTTTCATTTACTGATCATGTAGATTAGGGGTGTCAAACTCATTTTAGTTCAGGGGCCACGTACAGCTCAATGTGATCTCAAATGAGCCAGACCAGTACAATAACAACATTGAAAAAAAGTTAAATTAAATTCTGAAAATATTTACATCTACAAAGTGGAATTTTAAAAAATGTGAATACAACCACGAATAACCTAAAATTTATTAAGGAAAATATATGCAATTTTAACAATATTATGCTTCTGCTTCTCATTTACAAATGAGAAATAACTTGCCGATCACAGTGGATCTACAAATACACAAACAGGCAGAATATTGCTAAAATTGCACTTATTTTTATTAGGACATTTCTTTTTCACATTTTTTGTGTAAACATTTTCATGTAATTTTACTTTTTTTTACACTAAAACAAGTAGAAAGCTTTGGAGTTGTCACTGTTTATATGTTATTATGTTATTATCTTACTGTTTCAACCCACTTCAGATCATATTGTTCTGTATATGGTGAATCAGTGTTGTTTCCATGTTCACTGCGGAGCCTCTGACTGTCCAAATGATGACGAAAACCTCAGAAACTGCATTTACCTGAATTATTTACATGTATTGATAGGATTAGTGGATTAAAAGTTATTAAAGATTTTAGATCAGCGGATGCTTTTGGTCCCCGGTGGCTGTTTAGGTCTGAGGGTTAATAGAAAAGCAAAAGCAGGTCCATTTATCGCAAGACGTCTGACTGACTGGTGTGGAGTTCCAGATATTTAGTCTACCGAGTCCAGTTACTTTACTCCGAAACACTTATCAGGATATAAACATGACCCGCACGACACAGTCTCCCTAGACTTACTCTGACTGCATTTGTCGGTGTCACCATTTGTCACTGTCATGTTTATATTTTACGGAGAAGACAAATGCCTCAGCCACCTGTCCTCAGCCAGATGTTGAGGCAGACGTCTCCATAGTGGGCAAAGCTGACGGAACTTCCACAAACTGCTCAATACATTACAATCACAACTAAACAGTGTACATGTAAGCAATGTGTTTACGCGTATGAGCCACTGCTACATAAGGTAATATCCTGAAATGAACATAAATGAGCTGTAATTAATCTAAAATATACAAAGTGTTTTTTTCTCTGTCATGATGACATTGTTTAAAATATTTTTAACTAAAATGAAATTAATAATAAGTTCCTTAAATATAAAAGCAAGAGAATCCCACAGAAGAGGAACATGTCTCTGTAACCCCCAGTCTAATGGACAGTGCACAGTCACAACTCATGCACCTTGTTTTTAATTTCACCTTGTATACATCCTTTATTACCTGTATATTGCCCTAAACGGTGTGTATATTTATTTTATCTGTACTATAGAGTTAGCTTTTTGTATATTTTAGTTGTATTTTAGTAGTATTTATATATTTGAATATTTCATCTTTACAGTTTTTGTATATTGCCAATATTTTTCAGTATCTAATTTCAGTAATATTTTTATACAGTCTTTTTGCACTTTAAGTATTTTCTGCTAAGCAAAAAAAGCTATTAAACTGATTTTCATTCTTCCTGTGCCAGTGACAATAATTCTATTCTATTCTATTCTATTCTATTCTATTCTATTCTATTCTATTCTATTCTATTCTATTCTATTCTGTATTTAAAGTGCATCTGCTTTATTAATACTAACCATTTGTTAATTCCAACATTAGCATTGCACCTGAAATGGAATGTACCATTTTGGCATCCTTTTTATTTGTGGTTGAGTGATTTCTTTGTTAAAGAAAAATAAAAAAATAAAAAAATCTAAAAGAAGGACAAGAGAGAAAAAAAAATCTCATGAGATCTTTTAGTTTCATGCTGAACATTGAAGAAAAGTTTAAATATTTATGCCAAATTGATGCCATATTTGTCTACAGCAGGTATGTTGCTGTTTTATAAAACAGTTTCTATTGACAATCTATCTGTAAATATCTTTATATATGATACCAATAGAAGAAAGCAGGATGACGGAAACCCTCCTCTCTTAGTTTTATCCAAGGTTTTCTTCTCTTTTTTCAGTTAATGTTTTTTCTTGTTCAATTCAGAACTGTTAGGACCTACCCCTTGAGGCTATTTTGTTATTTGTGACTTTGGCAGGAGAAATTGGCTAAAATTGAAAAGAATCACAGACTTTGTACAACAGCACAGCAAAGTTTTAGACTAAATGGACTTTCTTAACATTTCACCTAAACTAACATCCACCGGGAGAAATGCACTGCTCTTATAAACTTGAATAAGTAGTAATTGTAAATAGTGTTGGAATTTATTCCAATCAGCGTTGGACATTTTTAACAACTGTTTAATCTGCGTACTTGATCTTCCACATTACTCACACTGCACTGAAAATTCTACATAATCGAACAAATGTTTAAACAGAGATGATGAAATGCGATGACATACCCATTTTATGTTCACTCTTATTCCTAATGACCGTTATTTGAACATTATTAATAGCAGATCTTCTCCTAATTGAGCGATTCTCCATAACATCTGGATGATAATGATCTGTGATTTGTGTTTTGGACGATATATGATGATGATATACTTACGGATTGACTTGGACTTCAGGGTGAAAGCCCATGTGAACAGTTGGAAGCAGAGGGCATCTGACAGCAAGGGATGTCTCACAGGTCACAAGGTTAACCGGTACTAACAAGTCATTTATTTTGAAGTTCTGCTTCAGTGTGATATTTATTTTCTTGTGAGTAGAGGCTAGACACATGACATACTGTCATCTTTATATCCTGTCAGCATGGTGCGCAGTTTGCGAGACATTATGTCATTGCGGAGGCAGTGTGTGCCTGTCTCTGCATAGATCGTATTTTTGTGAACACAGCAAGTCGGTAGATATAAAATAGCAGCTTTATGCTCACATCACAGGTGTTTCTCTATGGTAAACACAGTTTTGAATGCCTTGAAAAACAAACATGTTCTATATGTAGGACAAAATGTAGGACAAAATTGTTGATTCCGTAAAGTAGGAAGAAGAGCTGATATATTTACATCACAGGATGAGATCTGATTTGATTTTGAAGCGTCTTACCAAATACATTTGCATATAGATGACAAAACAGTATTTAGGAGCTTGTCTCTTGATTCATCAGCACATGTGAGAGTGGCTCATCAGTGACAAATTTGTATAAGTCATCACAAATTTGTGCAGACTCTAGCAAGTATGAAACACTAAACTTAAAACCTTAGCATAAAAATTACCAGAAATGATTTTGTACGGGTGTTTTTGTGTATCCTACCTAGGTCTGTTTCAAAGCTAACACGAGGGCATGCAGACGCAAACGCATTTGGACGCATCAAGACGTATTGGCCGCCGTGATGCGTGCTTGCGTCTCAAAATGTGTTGTCCATATTTTTGATATGCGATGCAGCGATGTGTGTAATACCACACGTCACCGGCAGGGGCAATACGCAAACATTGTAGTTTAATTTAACATGTTATATTTACAGAAGAAGAGGCTGCCTTCCTCCACAGACTACGGGAGATACGGCAGGAGAGAGAGAGGGAGAGAGGAGTGACATACATTTCACTTTTTGTAATTACCTGTGCATTTTTTTTGCAAGGCCTCCCACAGGAACAGAGCGCTATACTGATGCGCAACATCAAACAACTGATGCGGCACCACGACCCACAGGCATATAGTTCTATGCAGGTGGTTCTATTATGCAGGCGTTGTCGTTTGTTATTGGCTGTGTGTGTTTGTTAGGCCCATGTCATTGTCTGGTTAAAAGGAAGTTCAAAGAGGTTTCATCTATGAATTAAAATTTATTTTCTGGATGTGCTCACTATGCCACACCATTTCAATATCGTTACGGTTTAGGTAGGCCTACATATTTTTAAGTGTATGGGCGTGTGATGTCAACTCATGTGTTTATTACTTAATGAATGACAAAATAAACAAACAAACCTCTTTTTATATTGTTGCCTATATCATACCATCAGAATACACTCTTCTTCAGTAGCCATTTTGATCTGAATATCGCCTGGTTTGACATCCGGAATCCACCTGACTCTGCTACCTCTACACTACTGCGCGAGTGATGTGTTGCATTTTACACGTCGCCTGGCTCGCTTGTGTTCAATGTGTTGACTATGAAAGGAAATGCATTGCCAACGTTGCAAGCACGGACTATAGGCAGCCTAATTCAATCGACCAGAAATACAGAGTAAAAACCAACTAGATGTAGTTAAATTTAAAAAAAAAAATTCTTATTTAAACAGTACAGTACATTCTGTGCAGTGTGTATTTCAAACTGCTTTATGATCCTCTAAAATGTCCTGCAACACGCTTTTCAGCCAGCCCAAGGTTGTTGCACTTTAACGTGGCACACGCCATCTAATCAGATCTTTGTGTGTGAGAAGATGGCTGTCACAGATGTCAAGGAAAGGACGGATGACATAGACAGAGGATAAAAATAAAATAAATAAACAAAAAAATCGCACAGGCTTCTAATAAAAACATGAAAAGAAAAAGAAAACTAATGCCAAACTGCTATAAAAGGAATTAACTATTTTCAGTTGACATAAGCCCACTTTGAATTAAACATTGTTAATAACAAGTGTGTTTCTTTTGAAAGAAAAACTTGTGTCTTTGATTGAATAAGGCAGATAAGCAGGCAGATAAGCATGCAGTCTACATCTTGCTGTGTAATGGTTTTATTCTGATTACTTATCTACTGTATTTGTGTCGCAAACATGTGTTGCAAACATGCATATTAAATGCATATTTCTAAATGGACATTTTGTTCGTGTTTTTATGAAGCCTTCCAATGAACATCTCACAGTCTGAACTAGAGGCTGCGTTTCCAAAATCCTGCAGTTCTATCACATCAGTAGACCGTACTACTATCAACTGAATCATTAAGCCAAATTAATGATGCATAATATTCAGTGTGCTTCTCTGTTCAAGGTTCTTTCTTGTGGAGGTTAAACTCTTAGAATACTGAGAGTGTGTGTGAAATGGAGAGAGAGAAAAAAAGAAGAAAAAAACATGGTCAAATCATGGCTGGAGTTTATTAGATATTAACCCTTAGGAAAGGGCTGATACTAATTATATCTATCAAACTAGTTCAAAGATTTTTTTTTTTAAATCTTTTAAGTTGCTTTGGCTCACAGTTTCTTTGCCTTAAAAGTTGTACTGTACATCAGTGAGTGACTATGTCTGTGTATGGTGTTCTGTTCACCCATGCATCTGGTTTTACATTGATAAATATACTCAAGTGACCTCATTAGCACTGCAGAGATTTGTAAGAGACGTAGCTCTGACTTTGTATCATCGGCACAGTTAACTTTGGAAATGCCCCTTTAGATTCATTTCTCAGTTTGCTTTGTGAGTCAAGGTCATGTCAATGATAAATTGGACGGTTCTTCTGTGCCTGAATTTAGCCCCTTTATCTCTTTAAATCACTGCCTTAAGGCTCCAAATTGATAAAACAGCCAGGGTCTCATTTCCAAAACCATCTGAGCATAATAAGTATGAGCTGTCCAATGGCATTTATGTGTCGATCTGCTGGAGTGCAGAGATGGAGTGCAGACGACGCCAAGGACCCATTATTTCAGACCCCCATGGTTCCAGGGAATTGCAAAGGTGCCTCAACACATACCTCAGCACATTTTCATTTGCTGCATTATCATAAAATGTGTTTTAACCCATTTGTACTAAAACCATATTTTCACCATGTACGATTTTCGTGCCCCTGTGGTCAACGGCTTGTTTGACTAGTGGTGTTCAAACTGGAATCCAATCACAGTGCATCTGCTGTCGGTGACATACACACACAGTATAAAACAAAGCTCTTAGAATCACTAAAGGTTCTCGACAACATCTGGACCAGTACAGACATCTGAAAACTGATTTGTTTTAGTCAGTAAACATCTTTGAGATCATGTAAGTTCATATTTGCTTGCACCCTCTTGATGTCTGAGATAGCTGTATGCTGGCATAAGGGAATTCTAAATTTTACCTATAAATCTGCTAGAATGTTAATCTTAAAACAAACCTGACAAGGACTTCATCTATTTTTGGTAAGCCAAGTCCTTTTGTCTCTTTTTATTATATTCTACTCCCAGTGCAGGTTGTAAAATCTTTTCCCATTTTCTAGGGATGGAACGTGGTGCTGCAATAATAACACTAACAACCCTAGATGTAATCTGGGATGTATTTCTTATCCCCAGACAAGTCATAGAGCTTCTTTGAACATCAATTCAACGTTGGATTTTGCTCAGCTATCGTTACAAAGTGTTATGTAAGGTACAAAGACGTACGGTTATAAAGCCTGGTACAAAACGTCACACACATGATGAAAAATGGGTTTGCTAATGAACACAATGTGGGCTGGAGCTTTTCAACACAAAGAAAGTTATGATCTGTTCTCTGCGTCTGCCACAGAGCCTTTGACCCGCTCTTTGTTTATCCCATCGCAGTACATGATTCCCACCTCGCCTTGTCTCACACCAGTGGGTTCTTCATGTTGCTAATGACAGGCCTGGCCTAAGAGAGGGTACTTAACCAACAACTGGCATTTGGCACTGTTTTATCATTAGACACGCATGTCTCTAAAATGCAAGCTCCAAGGAGCAGAATAATTATACAAACTAATGCTCACCGTTGTTAATTAGTCTGTTCCAGGGTTGGTTTGAAGTGTCACCATTGCAGGTTGGAAGATGCAACTTCCTGGTGGATGGTTGATGGAGAATCTCAGTGTGCTACTAAGAAACCGGATAAGTATTTCTACGAGCCCATATGCTGCGTGAAACCGCGTCTGACTCATCATTGTCGGAGCCACTTTGCAGGTGCATGTTTCATCTGGTCTCGTGTGGGTTTTGATCACATAAACCTGTCATTCAGGTGGAGTTGAGCGTACGGTGTTGGAAACAGCCACAATGAGCGCTATGTAATTATGATGACGAACGCAGCTCATCTTGTTTTTACCAGTTTGTGGCTATGAAACTGGTAATTCTAACAAGTGTTTATATGTGTTAAAACAAAGAAAGAAAGACAACAGTCCAAACTGCGTTTATCTCACTTATCCTCCTGTGATCCCACAATGCACTTTTGTCCTCTATAGAGGACAAGGCCTCACAACTTTACTTAAAAAAGAAGAAGAAAAAAAACAAAAAAACACTTTCTACTGCAAAAAAAATAAAACAAAATACATCTGAAAAAAACTGTTGCATCACGATGTTTCCAATCAAGGCAATTATTTAATGTAAAAAAGCTAAACTTTTACTTTCCTGGGTCTCAGGTATACACATTAACATTTATGTATCACATTTGATCAACTATATTACTGTGTAATCTCTCAGGATTCAATGTGATTGCTTTGAATATGTACACAAAATGACGTAATTGAAAAAAAAAAAGCATTTCATCTTTTGCATTTGGTTGTCAGAATAATTGCTGTTTGTATTTGCCCCACCACATAGTCATTCATCAGTTCAATTGTCGTGTTCTTAAATTAAATATTAAGTGGGGAGCATCTGATGGGAACTGGAAGGTGCATTTATGTAAATCAACATCTGGACTAAGTGATTTTATTGTGTAACTCTTTTAAAGAGGAAAGAGTAATAATAGAATAGAATAGAATAGAATAGAATAGAATAGAATAGAATAGAATAGAATGTATTCTCCCTCATGAGAAATTTGTACTTTATTATAAATTAGTTTGTATTGAATACTACTTTGATTGTGTATGTATTTTGTACAGTGTTTTAATGATGAGGATGATGATGATGATGATGATGATGATGATGATGATGATGATGATGGTAATGATGATGATGATTGATTGTATTTAATGTACACTGTTGTCCATAAAGTTGGAATAAAATATTTCGTACCTCTTTTCATGAAGTGATAGTGACAAGTGATTTATTCTGGATAAATAAAGTGTAACTGGGACACAGTATGTAATCATTGCACCTGGTCAAAGGTGATTACTGATGTGTATAAATAGAAATAAAAAGAGGGCCTGAAAATAAAATTATTCCAATTTTATGGTAATAGTGTACGTCAAAAGCACAACAAATTACTTATACTGCTAATTGTCTTAGTCTGTTAACTTTGGTTGGTAACAACAACCTATGTTACATACAGGTATTTGTCCCTATATAAATAAATATTAAATCAATAAATCAGGCATCAAAGTTGATGATTACCAGATCATTATTTAAGCTGGAAATAACCAATCCTACTTTTCTATCTTTATCCAATGTAACAACAGCATCATTTAATGTTAGACTCAGCACAGTTTTCAGCCTGAAATAAGAAGATAGATATTCAATTTATGGATTTTGACTGACACTCAGAAATTGTAACTTTCCGATGTCATTTTTTATTTATTCATTTTTGGCATCTGAATGGCAACCTTGGAACACTTTGTCCTGCCCACCTTTGATTATGAATTCCAAACCACAGTTGCTGAGCTGGTGTTATGATAATGCACGGCACCCCTGTGTGATATACAAAATTGGTTTTGACAACAGGCTTGCTTTTAGATTCACACTGCCCTAAGACCATAGATTTAACATATAACACACATCATACATACTCCTCTGCCCTGGTAAGGGTGGAGGAGTGCAAGGAAAAAAAAGGGGGGAGGGTGTGTGTGTGTGTGTGTGTGTGTGTGTGTATGTGTGTGTGTGATGCAGTATAACTATTCCTGATAGATGTGATGACCAAAAAAAACATAAAACACTGTCGTTTTTCCTGACACACACACTCACTTGCTTCTCCCTGTGGATCTCCCCTCTAGTTGAGGGAAATATGCCCTTGACAGTCTTAACGTCAGCTGTGATTTTGTCACTCGGTGGGCGAAATACAGCGGCGCTGCAGACCTCTTGGTAGCTAATAACTAGAGGGGGTGGTCTAGGGTTCTCATAAATCCAGACTTACCTATTTTTTATTTTTTTTAAAGAACTTTAACACAGAGGAAAAAATGGTTTAGGAAAGACACATTTGGCTTTGAGATGATTATATTACTGTATATTATAGGGTATACAGAGGATGTGCACAGGTGCATTGTGGCATATAGGAAGGTGAAATGCATAGATGTCCTGCTCAGGTCATCAGCTATTGTCTGAAGTGCAACCTTTAAGAGCACTGAAACAAAAAAGATCTCATTAGGTATTCATATTGGTAATTTGGGGACTCTTTATCTGTCTCTTCATTATACTAAAGTATAGTACAGCTACACATGTCCTCTGCGGAAAATGAAAGCATCGGCTCTTGAATACATAAACAATTAAAGTAACTGACATCAGCGGAGGGGGATGTCTACTTCAGTGAGCAGCAGAGGTGAATCAACAGATTTGGCGTCCAATCGAAGGCTGAAAAAAAGACAGACATATACAGACACGCCAACCTGTGAGAGGACATCAGTAATGGGCTCACATTTTCCTAATCTCCTTTGATGGATTCAGGCCATGATTTTCATTTAGTCCAAAAGAGATAACCAAACTGTCAGCTGTGCTGCTGCTTTGCTTTAATCTCCGCCTGCAGCCAATAATCACCCTGCAACCCGCAACCCTTTGTCAATTGTTAATCTTGTATTGAAGACATTTAGATGCCAGGATGGTATTCCGCATCCTAGGATAATCCAGGAGGCCACCGAGGAGAGGCAAATTGGACTCATTATTAAATTTTGTATAATTAAAAAAGACAAATGCATTGAGTTCTCCAAAGAATTTGTGGGATAGATTTTAAAATTATCATTAACATTTAGATGCGTATCACGTCTCCTGAAGGAAGATTAGCATGACTTCACTGTTTACCGTTGGAGTTTATAATAACTGAAGATAGGGAACATAACATGTGGTTATCAGCGACTTCATTGTGACAATACAATGAACATTACAAAAGCAAATTACTTTTTTATACTATTATTTAAATAACAAATCATATCGCAATTAAATGTAAGTGAATTGTTTGTAAAGAGTTCATTCGATGCATTATATAAGATTTATAAACAGAATTAATAAGGATGCTGTTAAATGTTATGCTACTTTGAGCTCATCTCACATTCATAAACTGCATCGGTGACAGGCTCCACATACCTGCATCCACAGACAGACACACACACACACACACACAAATATCATAGTCGCCTGCTTTAAATTTGACATTTTTGTGCATAAATGTCATTATACAGAGGATACACACACAACAGGACTTAAATGAATCTTCTTGACATCACCGATAATAATCTCCAGACAGCCTACAAGTTTCAAAGTGCAGCAGTGTGCTTCAGTTAATGGAACAACAGCCTGTGGTTAAAATGAATCAAACAAAGAATGATTGGAGGGTCACTCCTAGCAATTTTAGGGGTGATTATATTAGCAGAGGCCTTCACATTTAAATGAAAAATCTTAAATAACTTCCCATTTGCTATTTGCCTTCACTGTGGAGCATACGACACAGGATATGCCGAGACATGCTCAAACAGAAGAAAGGCAAAGGAGGCTGATTAAAGTTTATCTTTCGGGGCAATAAGTCTACTGGCATTCATTATTGCTTGTCAGATTGTAAATGGTCTCTAGAAACCGTATTATGCAAGCTCACACACATATGTTAAATGGAGTGATTTAGTCTCGCTGTCCAACCACGCTCTAACCTGTTTGTCCCTGGGTGTGTCGATGGTCGGCGTGACTGGGGACGCCATCGGAGAGGGAAGAGCGACAAAACACTGACAAACCCATCACATTTTTATCTGTTTTATTCATGAGAGGAAATTAAATAATCTCTCTGTAAATGGGGAAAGCTTCAAAGAATTAAGTATGTATCCCAAATGACCCTAAAACACTTATTTTGGGGGAATTGATGCCAAATGGTTCATAGGTTTATTATAATGGGATTAACTTTGTAAAGACAAAACTATTAGACTGTGCAATGGAGATTTGCACAGATGGATCTCTACCAATATTCTGGTTTATATTAGGTTAAATTAATCAGGTTGAAGGTTATAGTTCTGTACAGGTGATGCCTGTTGAGCAGAGATACATCTAACAATTGTTTTTGTAATTGATTTGAATTCGATTTGATTAAATGATTATTTGACGACGCAAAAAAAAGGTTAAAATGACACATCTGATAAAGACAAACAACTTGTTCTTTAATCCAGAAATAGCTGAAACAAGAACCACAAGAAGTATAAAAGTAAAAGCATATTTTAAAAAAATTCTATATAGAAATAACAACAATAACATAAAAATATAGATAAAAATATCTATAGATATAAACATCAAACAAGTCAAATGACACCTACAAACAATATGCGCACTGCAGTCTTCAACAAATTTGTATACTGTACACCTTACTAACAACTTAAGATGGAACTAACATACGACTTTGTGGCGATCCTGGCGTCATGTGCGTCACAATAAGATAAACAATAAGTGTGTTTAGCGGCAGCAAAACAAAGCATTGATTCAGGAAAATTGTACTCAAATAATTTTTAAAATATATTCGAGTTGATTAATCAGTTAATTGTTTCAGCTCTACTGTTGAATCATTTAATTCAGTTGTGAAATCGGTGAATAAAATATGACACAAGTTGCTGCGCTGGTGGATCCATAATTTGAACCTTCACCAATGACCACAAGCTATGTCTGGAAGAACAGGAACATGGATACAAGAGGAAGAAATGTATCAGCTATGGAGGCTGTCTTGGCTCACACTTAAAGATGCAGCATTCAGGAGGGAGTTGTCTAAAACTCCACTACAACTCCTCCACATCGAGAGGAGGCGATCGACTCGCTGCAGGCATCTGTCTGGGAGGCCTCGCGGACGCCTCCCCGGAGAGGTGCTTTGGTCATGTCCAACTGGGAGGAGACTCTGGGCCAGACCCGTGACCTGACGGACAGATTACATCTCATGGCTGGACTGAGAATGGCCCGGAAGAGCTGCAGGAGATGCTTCCATGACCTGGACCCCGTTAAATGGCAAAAAGTGTGGATGGACAAATTGCAGTTGCTCTGCCAAGTAGTAGTGTTACAAATATGTGGTATAAGACAGGAATGCATTTGGTGGATATTTACGTAGAGCTGAAATGATTAATTGATTAATCAACTCGATCCAATAAAAAAATACATAAAAAATTTCAATTACAATATTCCTGAATCTAAGCTTTGTTTCCTCAATTTTGCTGCCGCTAAACATTGGTTCCACTGTTGTGTTTCACACAGACACTTATTGTAATGAATATGACGCTGGGAGCGCAATGAATAATATGGGGCGTAGCTCAGAAGAGATGGGGACAAAAAAGCATTTAAAGTGTGGGAACATGTTAAAATGAAAAAAAACAATACAGTACAATGCATCAACGGTGGTATGGAGGTTATTTATCACGAGGGTACAACTTCTATGATGCAATGGAAAAACACCCATTCTGCAGAGCCGACACAATGTAATAATGCTAAAGCTAATGCTAATAGGTTGGCGTAATGAACACATTTGTTAGCCACATCAAAAAATAACAGTAATTGAATCTCTTTTTTTAGTAAATTACAGCCATTTTTATATATACATTCTCTTGTTGTGGTTTTTGTTATTTCCATTTTGATTTATTTATATGCTTTTACTTTTGTACTTTTTGTGTTTGTTTCAGCTGGTTCTGGAACATAGGACAAGTTGTTTGTCATTTTCCGATGTCTCCTCACATTTTTACTATTTTGCTTTTTTTTCACCTATTCAAAGAATTGTTTAATCAAATCGAATCAAATCAAAGAAAAAAAATCAATAGACTACTCCATTACAAAAATAATCGATAGCTGCAGCTCTTTATTTTCACAATACTGCAGTCTTTCAGCACAAAGATCCTCTGTGTTATATTCTCTTGTAAAATCTGGGCAAAATGTGTCATTAGCCAAAATAATACACTTCCACAGGTGACAACTCCACCAAGGCCAATCCATGCTTCATATCATTCCACAATATTATTAAACCATAAACAAGCTACTAATTATGCCTTTTATTTTTTGCAATGGCTACTGCCAAAATACTGTGACACAAAATATTAGTTTGTCTATTGCCACAGAACCAATCAAATGTTAGCATTTGTACTGTGATAATAAGCAGTAATTACATTTTGTTGCCACAGAGCCAATCATGGATACTGTTACATGAACTCATTAGCCTCTTGTTGCCATAGTACTGTGGTGATACATGGCATATATGCCCCATACACACGACAAAGAAATTATGTCAAAATTTTAATATTGTTTCAGAATTTCGTCTACATGACACCGGCATTGTCAGTGCCCTGAAGTGGTATTTTTGGAGAATGGGTCCCTAAGTGGAAAACCTCACAACGGTACCCTCATGTTGCCGTATGGATAGGTACAACACCACTTTTGGATGACACCATAGTACCATGTTACCAGAAAAAGAAAACCCCAGACGTAACCTCATGCACATGCTCACTGCATTCTTCTGTGATTTTACGTGTATCCCGTGGCTCTGTCTGTGTTTGTGTACAGCGCCACATATAGGTGTGGCATACATATTACACCGTTTTAACCCAGTTTTCCCGTTTCCACCTGGATGCAGATATTTCTTGAAACGATATGTGTATGGACGCAAAACTTTTAGAATCCACAGAAGAAAAACACCTTGAGCGTTGTCATCTAGACGTAGCCTCCGGTAACTGGTACCCTAACCTTTTCATGTAAGCGGATAGGCACATGGCATGTGTGATGCTTATTGCACACAGTACTGTGGCAGCAAGGTGACAGGTTACCAGTCTATACATGATATAAGGAGGGCGCTGATTGGCTCTGTGGTAATAGACAAATGTGAAAGTTAGTCACACAGTACTGTGGCAATAGCTCCTTTGTTTATTTTTATCCTTTTTGAGATGGTGCCACTGGTTCATTAAAGTGACTATTCACATACTGGATATTACATTCTGTTTTCTACACCATGCTAATGCAGAACATATTAGCAACCAGTAAATGATTCTAAACACAGCTGCATATGTTCTCCACACACTTACACTGGATACATTCTGTTTTCTACACCCAGATACAGTGCAGTTTGCTGTAGCCTATGTGAACAGTAATGCACATAGTAATATGACCAGGAGGCTTATCACCATGGAAACAATCCCCTGTCAGCTGTTTGCAGATGTTTGCATTATATTTTTTTCCGGGGAAATCTCAGTGAAATCTTTTGATGCAAATGAGATTTTTTACATGAATGACCAGCGTTGTGCAAAGACTGTTCTTTTTTTGGATGTAGACTATTTCACCTCTAGAAGCGGCTTATATTTCTCATCACTACTGACAAAACATTCAAATGCTATGATCCCTTCAAATACGTAAAACCTTCCAGTCACCTCAGAGTGTATTAGTTTGTATAGGACATCTTGGTCTGTTTTTCATACTAAGCTACATCTTGAACAGGACAGAGTGGCCTGCTCTCACGGTTCAGTTTTGATGAGCTGTGCCGTTTGCGAAAAGTGAACTCTCAGAGAACGGCTGCTCAATAAAACCTCATTGTCCTGAGGAACATAATGTTGAAGTTTACCCAGCACTCTGGCAGTCACTCAGAACCATAGATTTCAGTAATGTAATACTTGTGGCAGCATACACATCATATTTGGCCTGGGGAAGTGACTCATACCTGTCTTTTAAAGAGAGTTGTGCTTTGAACTTGTTTATTATGTTACCTCGTGTGTTCCTACATTACAAGCTTGGGAACAGCTTGTGATTAGTCTTACAGAGACTGGAGTGTGAGACCCTGCAGAAGACCCTGGAGCAAGTCAATAAAACATACAAACAACAGGTCTGTGCTCTGATTACCTCTCCCCTGGCTTTAGAGGCACACAGCACAACATGCTGAGCAAATGTTTTGGTAAACATCGGAAGCCAAAATGTCAGAACTATGTGCACAATATGTTGTAAAGAGCTGGACTGCAAACGTTGTATATTTGAAAAAAAGCAAATAGAAGGCTGCGACCTCAACGGCGGGGGAGCATCCTTTTTTTTGGTAAAGTTAACATGTTTCACAATGCATAATCTAAATGTGTTTACACCACTATTAATATTAAATTACAAATGTACACAAGCAAACAAAAAACCTACACGTGTTTGATGATCTTTGTGTCTTTGAATCAACATTCGGCCCAACACTGTTTGCACGGACGGATAATAATTTTACAGCTGTAATGCATGTTTCATTTCAAGCCCTGGCATCTCAAACCTACACAGTGTGTTTTGACACGCAGACACGTGGGCATCACAGAAGCAGACTCTAAAATAATGCATTTTTTATCAAAGTACTGTGTCAAAACCCTGGAAACTTTCTACCCAGAAGCCTCCTTCTGCAGCACGCATGTTAGCCTTTAAACAATATCTAAAACAGATTTGCTAACGTTGTATAAATAACCTTTGGATCCTACACACACTAGCGTCCTCATTGCTCAGTATACTCCGCCCTTGCTTATACAACTCGCAATGTTCCGCAAAGACAGCGGTATGAGATTTGAATAGGATACACTGACTGTCTTCCTCGATATCTTGTAGGAACCCATGTACAGTGCCAGAATTTAAAACAGTTCATGAATATGGAACGGTCCAGTTGGAATTTCCGTACGGTAAAGCAGCTTGTCACTCAGAACGTCAGGATCAACTTTTGCCCTCACAAGCTTGAAATACAAAATTCAGAGACTATGATAAATCTGGCAGGCCCAGCTCACTGACAGCTGTGCAGGGCTCTAGAAGAATGGCCTGCTAAGTGTGTACTGCATGTATAGGGGGTTCTGATCCACTGCCCCTCAGACAGAAGACAGAGACACACGCAGACAAGGGAATTGGGAGGGTCTACATGCGAATACAACAAGCCAAGCATGCGTTCAACTGCATCCCTTGGGCTTGGAGGTTGTCAGTGGGCTTGTTTTCCACCCTTCAGGACTGTAGTTTACTTTTCAAGATTAGAGTAGACCAAAATAGTGCACACACAAAAAGAAAGTAGCATTTTTTGGCTGGGTTTTAATGTGCCAATTGCACGTTTTAATACGTTTTATTTCCACCTTTTGTTTTTTTTGTGGTTTAAGAATAAAATTGCCATTGAAAAAAACAAACACTTTGATTTTCACTTGGAAGTATTACAAAGGGCAAATGATTGAATGATCAAAACTGTAGCGTGGCTCACTCAGCAGAGGCGATGATCATTTTCTCTCACAGGATATACTGCTTTAACAAGATAAGCTACGACTCAATCTCAAGTGAAACAGCGGTACTTCCTTCTCTACGTCTAATGCAGATTATTGTATTTCTGGTTTAGACTGTCATAGTGATTCCTCTTGTCAATAAGATTACATTATGCAGCTGATCCAAGTTGATCCAGAAATCCTAATCCCAAAGCCCAAGGATGCCCGGTTTCTAAAACCCCCAATCTTCTTAGAAGGAGTCTAGCCTACATCCAGGGCTGTAACAGGGCTGTGGCTGCCTTGTGGGAAAGCCATGTCTGAGATGCTCTGGGTCTTTGGGGGGGGGGGGTCAAAACATCTTCCGTCATTAGGTATTCTGCACCCATCTGTACCCCAATAATTAGACTCATTCGACACTCTGCGAACTCACAGTGACCTGTTTTTGCAGAGGGAATCAAGGCTGTAGGTTGTTCTTGGGATATATCCAATCCAATTGAGTGGATGAGAAGTGACAGAGGCATAAAAGCCCAGAGAGCCATGCGGCAGATTCTGAACACGTAATTAGTCCTGTCCCAGGAGAACTTCTGGTGAGTCTGCTTATTCCAGACCATACATTAGCAATGACATCCTTCTTCGAGTAGACAGCTCCAGAAATGAACATCCCTTTTACAGTAAGCGAAAAAAAAAAAAAAACATACAATAATTAGCACAAATTACCATGAAATTCAGCTCTTAAAGCTAAAACTGGGTAAAGTTGATGTGAGTGGATTTGTTAAATATTCTTTTCTTTTGATGCTATTCCTTCATAAAATAAAACAGGGGGCCTGTTCTGGCACCAAGAATGTGAAGAGCATAACAGATTGATTTACTGAGTGAAATTAAATCATTGCCACAGGTTTGACAGCCAGCTTACCTCAGAGATATGGCTCATTCTAAAAGCAATCAAACCTTAATTGTTCCACTCCATGAACACAGAACAAAAAAGAAGCACAGATTAGCATGACAGCAACAATGATTATGTTTCCATTAATTTTCTTTCATAAAACTATGCACTTAATTAAAATGACAGTTTTTTTGGACAATCTGCCTTCCAAACAATTATGTGTCCCTAGATTATATAAGGTAACTGCATTCTTTATATTTATAGGATTGAATATATAGTAGTGTTTTAATTTGCTTTTGTGCCATCATGTCCACTTAGCTATTTATAATCTGTTTAACCTGTTCTACTGTGATCAGAAGGCTGTTTCTTTCTAACAAGAAAAGCTTTGGCCAAGCTAGGAAACGGATCTCGCTGTTGGAGATTATCCTTTACCCTTGAGTGGGATTCTTCACTGGAGGGACTCAAAGACGAGGCTTGGGGGGAAGCGAGATTTCCATCTCTTTTCTGCACTCCCCTGCCCCTTTTCCCTCCACGCTTTCACTCACTTTTGTCTCGCATTGACTTTAAAAAGCGCGCTTACTTATTCATTTCACACTGTATGTGAACACATTTAAAATGGTACGTCGTTAATAATGCACCTTAACAACTCATTGAAAACCTACACACGATAGAATGTACTGTAGCTACAGTCTTCAGCTTAAATCAAAGAGCTCTAAATGCAAGGGCCATATCTCATTTACATACTCGTTTGGGTCAATGCCATTGAGAAATCCAGGCTGCCTGCCAATTCACAGCGAGCAGAAATATGTTTTAGAGTGAATAAAGGTGTGAAAGCAAGGATATCAGTGTGAATAGCAAGATGTGCTTTAGCATTCTTGAAATAAGCATCCTCACTCTTGGCAAGTTCCAAACTGCCTCAGTGTTTCAGTATATGCTATACTGTACTACAAAGCATTCACCGCCTTTTTTCTCGTTTCACGCTACTTCTCGTGGCGTTTGTCGAGGTTGTCTCTTGTGTTGACGCTAATGCTAATCCTAGGTGTCAGAAGAATTCAACTTACTGTCCACTGTACAGAGGAAGAACTAAGAATATTATCTCCTGACACAAACGGAGGTGCCGTGGTGTTCATCAGTGTGAGCCCTACTTAAATATTCTGTTCCTTTCCTGCACACGGGGAGGCTCGTTTGATGTTTATGGTAGAGATATAATGTCATGAGCACAGCATCAGAGGAAATGTTGGCTGTAGGTAGAGCATGATAATAGGCGGCGTTGATTATTTGGTTGCTGTGTAAAAGAAGGCTGTTGTAAGTGCAGTGTTTTTTTTTGTTATTTTTTTTTTTGTGAAGCAAAGACATCTAGAAATAAAAAAAATAATAAAAAAAACAACTATACATGATACTCAAACAGTCTGGGCTCGACGCAGCGGGGAGCTGGAGACATACAAAGCAAACGCAACAGCCATGTGTGCTCTCTCACAACTCCAGCTTGCCTCTGAAGCCATGTTTAATGTGCATCAATCTGTGCAATCTCCAAAAAGTCCATCTCACCAAGCAAAGGAGATGAATAAATGAGTGTGTCTGACAGAGCAGTCATCGTCAAGATCAAAGAAGAAGAAGATAATTAACAGCAGACTAATTGGTAACCACCCCGAGTTTTCATCAGATATGAAAAAGACTGAAGCTTTGCTGGATATTAATTGGAGGAGAATGTGCATGAAATATGTCGGGGGTGAGGTATTTCCACTAGAAGAC
>JAPQRQ010000002.1:20030001-20041371 GCA_037367365.1 Apogon talboti
TGTGTGTGTTGATTCTGTGTTGTTCATAATATTGTATGGCATGTCTGAGCCGTGATCCCCGAAGTCCCCGAGACACGATGGAGATGGGGCTTCAGGGACCTTGTGAACCAATACAAAAAACATCTGCTTGTTTGCACAGTTCCGTATACGATTTATATGGGACTGATATACCCACTGAGGTTGTCAAAAAAGTTCAAGAAGGCAAAGCAAAGGGAAGATTCAGGACGGTAGATGGGAGAGGGTGCTGCTTAATTCTAGCTAGGTCACCGACTCGGTTCATCTTAACCAGCAACACCTCAAAAAAACAAGTGATTCAGATATGGATTTACATATGTACCTGTCAAAAATGTGAGACGCAATACAAAAACAAACGTGCTTTCAATTGTAGCTGAGAGTGTAAGGAATAGTTTTGAGCTGTGTTTATTTCAGAGTAACATGAGATTGAAGCAGGAAGTAGTTAGCCTCGTGTAGCTTCACCCATAAAGACCCAAACAGCTACTGGCAACCAAAACCATCTACTGATCTAAAATGTCTAATAACTTCTGAACCATTAATCACTATGTTGAAATAATGCAGGTAAAATGCAGTTTGTCATCTTTTCATGGTCATCAGTTATGACCCATTTGAACGTTCAGAGGCCCCATAGTTACCATGGAAACAGTCATCTTCTACAACATTGATTCACCAGTAAAACTCATGGAGTTGGATACATGACAGTAGATGGACACACTGGGTTTATGTTCCGTTAATGATAGATTTGACTGAAAAAGTAACATTTTCTGTCAGTTTTCTCTGTTTCTGACATAATAACCCTCAACTTTAACCTGATCTTTTATGTACATTTACATATCACTGGTGAACAAGTAAAATGCCACCAGAATAAAAGTAGTGAAATTTTACCCAGTGTGAGTCACTGATAAAGAAAAATTAAGTCAAAAATGCTGGTTGGCTAAAGTTTCTAAGATACAGTCTTAGGTCAAAATGTAAAATTTGAGAATTAACAAGAGAGTGGGTTTTATTCAAAAGGAATAATTGTGTCAGAGCTACCCAGATCTACTTCAAAACACTGTCTGCACATTACAATACATTCACTGTACAGGTTCTATCTAGTGGAAGATTTATAAATCTATTGTATAAATGTACATAAACCAACATATATGTGTAATAACACTTTATCATATACCTTGAAAACGTCAGCAAACCAGCACTTTTGACATTTGTTTTCCAATTTATCTTATTAAAATATGTAACATTTAGCACATTTAATCTCTGAAGCAGATAATTTCTAAAAAATTGTAGACCAGTGTTATCAGTAAATAATATATAGGAAAATACCTGATTTACACTGAAAAAACACAAAATATAGAGGATAATATTATAAGAAAAAGTGATAAATCACTTTAGAAAGGTTACATAGAGAGAAAAAAATCTTTTGGGAACTGTCACAAAAGCAGTGCTGGGTCTTTATGGGTTCAAGAGAAAAGAGGAGAGAAAAAACAAAAAAAAAAAGCAGCATGGTTCTAGATTATAACCCGTAGAAGTTTCATAGTTAAACTGACTGTATCCTATCACAGAGTCTGTACAGAGACCTCTTCAAAGACCTGTGTTCTGGCTGTATCTGACAGCCTGCACCATAGACACACACACACACACTGTATATAGAAGTGCTGTGTGTTGTTACTTTCACCCCCATGAGGTCCGTCTATCTGTCCGTAAGTCCGTCTGTCTGCACCTGTAACTCAAAAACAACTGCACATTTTAAATTGGAACATTTTACACATTATTGTCTTCTATGATGTCCAGAGGTCCAGATCCAGATCAGACTTAGACTCAGCTTTATTGTCATTCAATCAACGGTACTTGATAGAATGAAATATAGTTACCTAGGTCTCGGTTTTATAGCATAAAAGATAAAAGGATAAAATATCAAATAAAATATATCAAAAGAAAATAGAATAAGAAAAGTACCACAGTAGAAAAAATAATATCCTCATTTTTGTAATTCTTTCTAATAATGACCCAGAAATAACTGATACAAATAATCAACAGTCAATAGACAGTGTTTGACAGTGCTCTTCTGTCACTGATGAGCACTCAGTTCCTTTATACTCAACTAAATGTCATGTTTTGGACCCTGTGATGCAATCACTGCTTACCAATCTTTTTTCCTTCAACATTGAAAACCTAAAACTATTTTCATGTCATTTCTACATCCACCACATCTGATGGGTGTTTCAAATCACATAATCACTTCATATTTGACATTTGCAGCCAAGTCTTCATTCGTTCCTTTATTTTTTTTATAAGACTTGTTCCTACTGACGCTGGACCCACATCAACTTCACTCTAAGGAACATCAAAACAAATCGTAATGGAAACACCAATCCACATCCTGGCAGTTTTAAGGGTCAAAAAATTGATTTGGAACATACAAGTTTCTCTGATTGCCTCTGAATATTTCCAACACATTACTCCCCCAAATACCTCTGGATGGATTTTGAAGCGGTGAAAGCTCCAGACTAGCTGCCACCTCTTGATTACTGTCTTTAACTCTAATCTAGACAAAACACTTCATGTTTCATCCTGTATTGTCATTGGAAAAAAGTGTGTTTATTTAATTGCACATCACAGATACCCAGTGTTGTACAAGTTCCTTCCAAACTGTAATCTATTACATATTACTTGTTACTGTTATTTAAAAGTAATTCCCTACCTTACAATATTCTTGTCTCAGAATTGTAATACGTTACATGACTCCTGTAGCGTTTTAGAAAGTCCCTCTTCTTCTGCTGCTGTCGGACCAAATCGGCGGCCACAGTCGCTTGATCTTCCTCGTCTTCCTCTTGCAGCTGTAGCTGTAGAAGTTTCAGTCTTGTGGGCATTATTGCCATCTTGAATGCAATGATCACGACACGGTGTTTTTAAGAGTACACATCCACTGTCTATATACCGATCTACATATTCCGTAAAAGCATAAGAGCTTCCTACCACGATTTGAGAGTTCCGTGAGTAGCACATAGGGGTGCCGTACAGCCACCTTACAACAAAAAAATTCATGAAGGATATATCATAGGTATGATGTAAGAAGGTCCCAGGGCACCCTTATGAAGAACGTGAGAACTCTACAGCCTTAGAACGACACAAAATCATGTCATTTTCTCATGGAGGCCTCAAGTTACTCTTGCGATTTGAACAGCAGCTGTACCAACTTCGAAAGACGGCCGTAAGAAGCTAATGCTGTTTTGACAAATGTCTACGAACCCCAGATTTCATACGCACTGGGAGATTTGCACAAACCCATTGTCCGTAAGAATCTTTGTGACCTAGGCATAAGTAAAGCTGCAGTCTACGATGTTCGAATCCCAGCAGGAACGCTTCTTTCAACATTTTACACATTCAAACAGGGGGCGTGGCGCTGAGGACACCGGTAGATAAATCCGCAATCGATAAAGAATTCTTACTAGTCCTATAAACTTTAGCTTACCTTGTCATTGCTGATCACAGGGATCATGCTAACTAGCTTCTGTAAAGAAAGGTTAGGGTTAGTAATGAGCATACATCCATGTGGTTAATGTACTGTCTTCTGCCGTCTTCACCCATTGGCTGAACACCAACAGGAAATAGAACTTTCCTGTCGCATTTTTGATTCCTTGAAGTCTCACGGTCTTTGTTGTTTTCTTTGCTTGTTTTTTCATTTGAGCAATTAAATTATGGGTGAAAAGTGTGTTGTAACGCAAGCGCTATTGAACATGTACCGAGTAAAATATTACTTTTTGTTGTAACTACTGCATTACAGCAAAAATTAATCAGTTACTGTAATGCATTACTTTTGTACACAACATTGCAAATATCCCAAGATTTTAAATTATACAAATATGATTTATGAGCCTTTCCAAATGTATGGGAGATATTCAGTCAGACAAACAGAAGTTTATATTTTGAGTATGAATGCAAACTCACAGAAGTATGCTGCATATAATGAGGTTTATTTAGATATGTTCTGATATACCTCTGCTAAGACCTTGCTTTGTGTTTCACTTTAACCTCCCCACAGTGAGGGGTTATATAGACTTTTTATTTATTTGTTCATTTCCAGACCATACTTCTGCTGAATACACCAAGCTACAACTTATGTCCTATGAATAAACAAAGCAGGATATTCAAGTAACTGTATGCCTTTCAAGGTCTCACAAGTGTCTTCTCTCATCAGTGTTGACAAATATGTAATTATTATTGAAACCAAGTATCACTCCAGATTTAATAGGCAGTATATTGGTTTGGAACAGCACTCCTGAAACACACATTTAGAAAAAAAAAAGATCTGGTTCCAAAACATTTTCATAAATACATATGCACAAAAAACACCAAGAAGACCATTTTAATCAATGCTTTCCAGGAGCTTTAACTGTTTCATGTCTATTTTCAATAAATTCATGAGTCTGGAACTTAATATTACATGTAAAAGTTGTTGTTGGTATTAAACCAATAGTTACCAAAACTTTTACTATTGCATTGTCATATTTAGAACTACTTGGGTTTACTCTAATACTTCCTGGCAAATTTGAAATCAATTATTCAATCAAACAGAGCAACATATACACGTAAATGGGACTGAAATCTGAAAACAACTGTCTCTGCAAATTACATATATAGGCAGGACATGTGTGATGTGTTATTTGAAATAAAATTGCAGGTAGTTATTAGAATTTATTTTTTTTATTTTGGCCTCACAGTTTAATATTAATGTATAATCCGTGTATCCAAAAAATACCCATTGCTACCAGTCAACAATATATTTTTAAAATATTCTAGAATACACCAGAATACTGAAATATTTAGAAAATACATTAATACCTCTATGAAAGCAGAGTTTCTCTGAAAACAGTGCATGAAATAGTTAAATGCTCTCCAGAGATGTCAGTTTGAACAGTGCGGTGGAACGTGCCAATGTTCACAGATAGAAGACAAACAGTCCACCAAGGCATTGTTGTCAACAAAACAGCAGTAAAAGCTTTATCTTTTCAAATGCCGGTGCCACGGTGAGGACAGGGCAAAATATGGAATTATAGCACAATAATACAGATTGGCTGGTAACAAGGTTAGGCGCTGATAGGATTTAGGAAGAACCTTGTGCTGCATTTCTGTGCAAGGGTGACTGGAGTATCAAGCCCTGGTTAAGAATAATGGTTTCCCTTCAGGAGGATGTGAAATTGGATTGCTCATACAAAGTGCTTGCTGAGGATAAACCTGTGTTATCCAATTATCCACCTAAACTACATTAAAAAGCAGAAGGTGTGGAGTCCTGGTAACATTGGTGCTCAGGATTGAAAACATATCATATGGTATTAGAAAGCAAATCACTATGTTTTCAAATCAAGGTGGTTTTTCATATAAATAGTGAAAAATCACCTTTTTACATTGAAAGATATGATGCGGTGGGAAGATCCTGTTCTCACAGTCTGTCTGCTCTGATAGCCTCTTCGCTGCATGTCAGAGCCAATGCAGATAGCGCTGTCGCCCAACAGAGGGCAATAGTTTATTGCATAATGTATTTCACACTATAACACAGATTTGTAAATTAATCTTTGTTTAACTAAATTGTATTTGTCTATAGTTTGATAACGGTCATTTTTTCTGTAGCTGTGACATTCTGTGCAAAGTCAGTCTTTGATTAGTGTTACAGTGCTGGCAAAAGGTTGCTGCGTTGGTGCAAAGACTGGCCTTGAAGAATCAGAGCTTTTGATTAGAGCAAGAAATGTCTGTTTTTGCACATAATAGCAGATGCTTTAAACTAAAGAACATTTATGTGACATAGCCAGAGCTGTCATTGTCAGTGCCATTTCCAGCTGAAATCATAGCAATGATGTGTGTAAACTCACTGCCACAAACAATCATTTCCCCTGCATTTATTCTAATTATGATCATCACCAGTCTTAACATGCAACATGGCTTTTTGGAGTTCTATTTTCAAAATGCCTGGAACATTCATATTTGTTTTTTAACGCTCAAATTCGTCCTTGAGTGTTCAGTGAAGTGTGTTCATATCAGCTGTTTAAAATCACACAAGTATCCAGCTTTTAAACTGCTATAAGCTTTTTTGGAAGATGTCTGTGATAATTGTTTATACAAATGTAAGCCTCTCTTAATGCAGATAATGTGAAAAACAGTAAGAATTGTCGACCCTTATGTAAAACTTTTCTGTGTCTGGTATCAGTAAAACCCACTGATGCTGCTGCTGCTGCTGCTGCTGCCCTGTTAAAACCTTTTCATAGGTCATTTGAGCAAAACATAATTACATCCTGTAGCATACTGGTCTATGTATTTGATGTTATATAGAGGTATATAACTCCTCCAACAAACCTAATCTCATCTAAATCGAGCAAACCTGTGGACGTTAACACAGGAGACTAGTTTTTATTTCCTGTTTCAAACTGAAAGTAAATGTACTTTTTAACTGTGTGTTTTTATTGTAACCATGATGACAGCTGTAAACATTTCTTAACCATGACCTTGTCGCAGCATAAAAGTAATAGTCATTATGTTTCTTTGAAATTTTTCTGTGGTATTTTGTGCTATTTCTCTTTCTGTCATGCATGTCACTTATAAAAACGACCACATTTACCATCTAAGTATTACTAAACCTTCAGTGGTGCAAGAATTATGGGGATGTGAATAAAGAAAAGGGATGTAAGATCCACATTTGTGTTAACAATCATGTTTTTGTTGAGAGAGCATTTTGTCTTCCAGAGTGCCTCTTGTTGCATCACTATGTAATCAAGAAATAAACTTTGCCTTTTCTTTTTTTCTCCCTCGTTCTCTCTTATGGTGAAATATGTTCGGGGACCAGAGTTAATATCCCCGTAACTGAAAACCCCAAAAATGGCAATCCAAACACTGGCTCTAATGAGGGTCTTTACATTTTTAGTGGCCAGGGGATGTTGAGGCGAGTGGATTTCATTTGGTTGCAATCTGCAGACTTCACCACAGGCAAATACACACTTCATTTTTAACACACAACACTCACATCTCAATTTTAATTTAGATTCACACATGCATTAAGAATTTAAAAAAAAAAAAAAACGCACAAAAAAACCCATATATAGTGCTACTACATTACCTGTCCAGAACACTTCACTCTTATATTTTGTACCTGTGAAACTGCATACCCACTTGTACAGTCTTATAATGGTCAAATTAACTCTCATCTTTTGTAACAGTTTATAATTTGCATATGTGATACACTGATGATGTACATAGCACGGCAGTTGTAAGTTGCTGCTGCAGCTCATTTTGATAAGGGAATTTCCATTTCCTAATGAGTGTGATTCTCAATAGGAAATACAAAAGCCTTTCTACTTCTAAAAGAGTCAGTCAGCACACATTTGCATAAAAAAAGGCTTTGATTATGATAGATATAGCCTGCAGTCTCAAAAACCGTGGCCTGGGGTGGCTCTCCAGTCAGTTAGCCTCCAGTTATGGCTGATATTGTTCTCTGATATGAAAAATTATGCACCATGTTGCTCTGCTTAAAGACGTGGAAATGCCCTGGCTTACTTATGTTCAAATTATTACAGATTACATACTAATTAGGAACAAATCTAAACAAAAAACATACGCGTTTAGACTTCTTTTTTTCCTCTTATTTTGTCAGCATTTGCATTCTACCTCTTGGGAACGATGAGTTAAGAGATGCAATGAGTTCATAAAGACAGTTTTATTGTTGGCCGGATTTATAAAACACTCAGCATGGGACTCGGCATCCAGACAGACCGACTAAGTAAAAGATTAAAAGTGAAACTTCTAAAGTGGGAAATAAGATGAAAACCACTGGGTTCTGAAAAAGAGAGAGGACCAATGAATTAGTTATCAACCATTACTGACAAACCCAGCCGACTTCATGCCTTTTAAAAAGCAGAAAAGATGAGAGGAGGGGGAGGTAGAGGGAGGGTGGGGGGATCGAGGGAATTAAAAACATATTCTGCATATGCTGTCATCCTCTTTGAAATATATTATTAGTTACAAATGGGGAATGTAAAGCTGTGCAGTCCAAGGATGGGAGTGGTAAGGCAGTGACGCCCCTATGTTTTTTTTTTTTTTCCTGTTTTTTCTTCCTAAGTGACAGTACTGTGGACCTCCCACTGCATAACGGATTGTTCTTAAAGTCAGTAATTAGTGTGTGTGATGCTGTGAATACACATTTATTAAAAGTAGGAGGGCCGGGTTTCCAGGGAGCAGAAGTCTGGCCCTACCTAGGCCTCTGGCCCCCCCACAGGGGTGTAAAGTGTCGGTAAAAATGCTCAGCAGGCATGAGAAGAACCCTGTGCCAACGATGATCGAGTGGGGAAAGGCAGCGGCACTGCAAGAGGCTCTTTTTGAAGGGTGCGGCAGTAATGACCTGTCCTTACTGTGTGCCCTCCAGTGGTGCCGATCCCTGCCATTGCGATGCTGCTTTCAGATTAGGCCTCCGAGTGCCACCAATACAAGGAGAGGGATCACAGGCTTCAGGTCACTACTGTCACACTGGAGCAACGGGATTGTACTGGGACTCTGACAAGTCTGGTGAAGGCGGAGGACAAAGATGGGAGTCCAATTGCCCGTTGGCCCCCTGACGCCCACCACCACGTAGGCACATGATTCCCTGCAGCAGAGGGATGATTATCTGCATGACAGAGCCTGGTGCATTTGCAGCCAGTGACTATGATAGTCCCTGGCAGCAAGCATTTTTTAGTTCACTGTCTCATGCTCCTGTTAATTTGATGAGAGCGAGTCCCGCACAGCTGCGGGAAAGGATGTGTGGCTGCATTTCATAAATAATATCAGTTAAAATTATATACATGAATGGTGTAATGCAAACAAAAAGGAGGAAAAATCAATTAGAAAAGACCAAAACGTATATGGAAATGTGACAAAGGTGATGGACATGAGGACATGTGGATGCTATCGCAATTCAAGTCACTACAAATATGTCGTGAGGTCGATAGAAAGGTGTGTGACACCGCAACAGCATGAGATAAATGTAAAGGGGTTTTGAGTGTGAGAAGCTGGTTAGAAGCCTGAAATCTGTTGATTTTTTTTTTTCAGAAAAATGGGAACAGATAACATTTTGTTCTAGTTTACAATGGCCACAGTCATCTTACATTCTGCATCTCATATTCCCTGATAAGACAGAATTCATTGTGGCAAATCATCAAAAGTAAAATGAATACGAGAAAAAAATGCATGTACTGCGTAGTTATTCTGTCAGAATAAATGATAGCAATTAAATAATAGATTGTTGAATGTGAAAGGAAATGGGTTCATTGTAGAGAAGCCTCTGTATGATTACAAAGAGATGGAATCTTTCTTTACATGTAATGAGAAGTGTCATCACTTTGCTCAGGCTAGAAATCTGAGACAGGTCATAGCTGGAAAATTCATTTCCTTGTGTCCCAATTAGAGCCTGGAGGATCCTAAAGCCTACTGTGATGTGGCATGGCTTCATATAAGCTCAGAAGCAAGGCCTCATGCTGCACAACACTCCCGGTATGAACAAAGCGTCAGCCACTGATTATGCTTTCTGGTATTGCCCTGAGACAATCTGAGTTCTTTTGAGGAGTTTTCTGGCGATGCAGATGTTCCAGTGTTCATGAAGCCTGCGGTGGTGGTGTGAAAGAGGACCGGCTGCCACCAGGGATGTAGCATGTTTTCGCAACTTTACTTTCTATAGCATTATCTCGGATTTCACCACAGAAGAAACACTAGTGGTTTTTAGATTCATTCAGATCCGACATGAAGTGGTTAGAATATATGTATACACTCATGATCTTTGAAGTCACTCCTGTGCCCCATATTATTCCACAGTCAGTGCATTGTGTATAGCATAATAAACAAATATAAATCATAAAACAGCTGTATGTAGTCAAAATGTAAATTAATAATACTTTGCAGAGCACCATGCACATGACACTAACTGGATGCTTTATAATTCTCACAATTTATTCATTCATTTATTTATTTATTTTTCTTTTCAGTTTAACTGGGCCTTCCTTAAAGCCAAACCAAGGAACCAAAAACCCACCAACAGCACAGAGGAAAAACCAAAAAAAGGAAAAGGCATTGTCATTCCTTACACGGCCCAAGTCTCTGAAAAACTACGAAGGATTTTTAACCGGCACAATATCCCGGTATATTTCAAACCCACTAACACCCTGAGACAGGCTCTAGTCCATCCCAAGGACAAACTACCGAGGGAGAAACAAAGTAACGTGGTCTATGCCGTTCAGTGCAGTTAGGAATGTAGGGACTTATACATAGGAGAGACAAAACAACCCCTCCATAAACACATGGCTCAACACAGGAGAACCTCCATCTCAGGACAAGATTCTACAGTCCATCTGCACCTGGAGGAAAAAGGACACTCCTTTGAGGACAGCAATGTCAGAATATTGGCCAGAGAGGACAAATGGTTCGAGAGAGGAGTCAAAGAAGCTATTTTTGTGAAAGTGGAGAATCCTTCGCTGAACAGAGGTGGCGGCCTGAGACACTACTTAATCAAAAACCTACAACACCATTTTAAAGAACATTCCCAAACAGTTTTCGACCAACAACCTTCCACACCTGGACTCACCTGAAACCAAACAACTCCCCCGAAGAATTGGACAGTGACACACCCCTCCCACCAACGACCCTACCCCAGGGACACACCCCCACCATTAACATATGGATTAACACTTAAACAGACCACTCCCCCTAAAGGTTTATAAATCCAGTTTCCCCCACCAGTCATTAGAACTGAAGAAGTCTCTTGGATGAGAGACGAAACATTTTCAAATGAACGAAACCAGTCCAGTTGAACCGAGAAGAACTACCAAGAAGGACCATGACCTGGGCAAATGAGAACCTACGAGGACATCTTTTCAGTTTAGTTTTACAGGTCTATGAACATGCAGGGTGAAACTACCACTGAACTGAAGAATTACCAGTTATTGTTAAATAATGGTTAGATGATTGGAAAACAACCAAGTGTGACAAAATGTATCACTATTTTGACTATTAGCAACATGAAATAATAGACATTTCTACCACAATTTTCTCAAACACCTTCCTCTATTTTTCTATTACTGGTGATTTATTATATTTAGACAGTCAACAACACAGGTGGTCTATGCTTCTATTTGCAGCTAATGTGTCTCATTGTTTATTTATAAAAAAAAATCATAACTTTCATTCTGTATTCGAGTTTGTATAATATTAGCATCACTGAGCGTCAGTTCCATCACTTCTCATTATAATTCAAATGGTCTGGGAGGATGTGAGACTTCTACATCTACTCCTGATCTGTATTTTCAGGATGGTCAGGTATTGTCCACTCATTGGTGTTTTCAGGACAAG
>JAPQRQ010000002.1:20074006-20084058 GCA_037367365.1 Apogon talboti
TTGTGCGTAAGTGTGAGTGTGTTTGGGACCCAACTTTAAAGCTGTTTTGTTGATGTTTGTTCCATCGATGCCAAACCTCAACTAGGCTGGCTAGGGACAAATGTCAGTGTGCCTCCAGTCCCTTTTTAATGAAAAACACAGCCCTGAAAGCCTATTGTTACTTTGTAAAGTGTCTGACAAGATGCTACAGCACTGCATATAGTGAATATGCATATTGTGAAATACTGCTACAATAACACACACACTTAGCTTTCACTGACCTATAAAGATGTTATTCAGCCTAAACATCTTTTTCTGTGGCTGTATTCATGTTGCCCTGTATATACAGTTGAACACTGCCAATGTAAATAAACTTAATTGGGTTATATGACTGCCTCATTTAATTTTTAATTAATTGTATTGTTTACAGATCTCAAATGACCCGGAGAAATGTAGGAAATAAACAATGCCGGCACTGTGCGACTTTAAGTTACGTTAATGACAAGCTCATGGTACTGTATGAAGCATCTGCAGTATAATCATGAAGCGAGAAAGAGAAGGAGAGAGAGAGAGAGAGGATGTAATAAGCTTTTTAAGTGAAGGAATAAGGTTAGATTAGTTATGTAAGATTCCACTCTGTTTGTGTCATGTTTACAAAGTGCTGCAAATATCTACTGGAACACGGCGAATAGCAGGTAGGTATTTATATATCCCTTGTACGCACCCTCTATAAGTGTACTCTGATGATGACTGCAAGAGAAAAGTTTGGGGTAAAATGGAAACTTTGGGCCGAATCCATAAAGGCTGGATTGCACTCACTAATTGTCCAGGGAATTGTGTAGCACTTGCACCCACAATCTGCTCTGTTTTGAGAACCACAAAAGATTTTGCGCCACTGATATGCTGGAACAAACACACCTATAAAGTTTCACATCTGAGTGTAATTTGCCCTTGTTTAGTGTCAGTGTTTTTAGTTTTTCAACTGTTTTTTTTTTTTTTGCATTTCAGCACAGATTGGTTCAAAAACCCTAAAAATGTTTGTCTTTAATGTGCAAAGAGACACACAGTGCCCTCCTCAATTACAAAACCAACTATGATGTTTTTCTAGTATTTTGTATCTGTGACAAAACCTACTGAAATATCCATAGCTATTAATGTAATTAATGTCTGGAATAGGTTAAAACTAAATAATGTTACATTTCACTGAACGCATCTGGGATTTTGCAGAACTTTGTACTGAACCTTTGCACATTTATGCACAGGGCTCAAAAACTTGTTAAGCCTTGGGCCATTTTTTTCCAGTTGGAATCCTTTCAATGCAATACAAACCAATGGATTAGCTGACAGCACACATTTGATTCATATAAAACCAAATGATAATGACAACAGCAAAGGTAAGACAAAATTCATATTCATCCAATCTTCATTTTTTTTAACTGCTTTGGTTGAGAAATAATTGAATCTGCTAAGTGTTAGCTTGGCGGTGTAAGTGTCAGAGTATTACCATGGCAACACTGACGGAACTGCAACAGCAAACACATCAGTCAGGATCTGCCATTAATAAATGTTCTGAAATTGTTCCACTTCAGGATTGCATGTTAATAAAGTAAAGTGTTTGCAATAAAGTAGTCTGATCTCCACGTGGGCTTTTTATTTGGGTGCTTCTTTGAAACTGGTGCCTACAAGCAGGACAAACAAGATGTAGACAAATGTTATGAAGCAAGTTTGGAAGCACTTGGGTCTCTTTAAAAATAAATTCACTGAGATAAAAGAGAAACTATTTTTCAGATATAACATTTTTATTTAATGCGTTCATACAAAAATCTACATGTAACACAGACGCCAGGTTTCTATAATGAACTCCTTTTTCTTTCAGGTTTTTTTTTTTTCCTAATACCCACACTATTACACAAGGCAAATCCACAGACAGCTCAGTCATATCTGAGTTTTCCCCTGAAATTATGACTAGACAGTATTCCAACATTCTGCATGCAATGATTACCCCAACGTGACCGAGGTAAAAAGGGCACGAAAATGACACGCTAATAATTTTTTGAACATCTTTCTATTCTCTCACAGGTCCATGTTGGGAATTGAAGTAAATATGGAAGGCAGAGTGTTTCACAAAAATGACCGCTGCTGCAAAATTGCATGATTTTTTTTTAATGGGCAGGGTTGATGGGTTAGGACACGATGGGTTACGCAGGAAACATCGAATGAGACTGCTGATTCATGAAAAACCTGCATGTCTGGATTAGAAACAGAACAAGAATTGTCAAATGTGACACAGTGTCTTTGTTTATTGTGGTATATAAGACTATTTCAAGTTATGTTTTCAAGATAAAATGCACTGACACCGAGGTAGCTTTTCCTGTCCCAATTTTAGTCCTAGTTTTGGCCCCAATATTTTATTAAAAATTGATTAATTTTGGGATGGCTGATAGCATGAGTATAATTTTTTTTGTAGTTATCTAAGGTCATCATTAGGTACATCCTGGGGGGAAATATGTCTCAATTTCTCTTTTATTATTAGGTCTAAAAAGCTGGCAAAGTGCCAGACAAACCAAAATAAACCCAGTTTCATGGAAAGACCTATATATGAGGTTTTTTTGTGTTAACTGCACTGGGGTTCTGTGAATTTGACTTTTTCGCAAAGTACTTATTCGTATGCACCTTATATTTTTGACACATTTGCACCCACAGAAGACTCGCAATCCTTGTTGGATCTGGCCTTGTGTTTAATGGTCAACTATCTGACTTTTTCTGATATTAACTACGGATTGGATTTGTGTGAGTAGTGTGTGTGTGAGGCATGTAACTCAAACTAATTTCATGAAGCCTGGTAGATATCAGGCGCCAAAAATCTGATCATTTGCAACAACAAAGCAAAAGTTAATATGTTCAAATCAAGAATATCTTATCACAGACTAATACAACAGTCGATGCCAAACATAGCACACTGTTCTGGGTACCTCGTGTCCATATCTGACCAGTAAAGCTTCAAAGCTCTTTGGAAAAAAAAAAGAAAGAAAAAAGCATAATAAAGGAATGTCTTGACTTAATATGTAATACTTTTCATCTTGTCTGTACAGCGGGAGGAAAAAATATGGACTATCAAACCACTGAGATACAGAATCAGCCTGTGTAGAAATATTTAATTACAATTGTAAACAGTGTGTGGGTCACTTCCTTCATAACCCCTTTATAGAAATATGAAAACTCAAATATATTAAATTTAGTCCATCGAAATGAATGCACCTGTGATGGAGTAACCATAATTATACTGTGGTACTTTCAAGGTGTTTAGAAATGCATTAGTGTTGTTTATTTCTGATCCGCGGTCACTGCAAATAAAGAACTAACGCTTGTATTTTCGAAAACAATGTGGTTTATAAAGGTAGTCTGGGATACTACAAATCTCACTGCATTCATTAGTCATTGAGTCACTGCTATTGATCAGAAACCCCATTAACACCCTGCAGGAATACTGTGGTCACTTTGGGGTGAGGAAGTAGAAGAAAGCTTGATGCAAAGTTTGTTGTTTGCAGCTGTTACCACTGATCTTTCTGTTCATCTGTTGTCCACTTCCAATCGTTGCCAAAAGACCTAGATTTAATGCCGTGATAGTAGTTAGGGCTGATTGACAGATGGAAACAAACAGACTTTGCAGCATAATAACCTAGGATTATCCTTGTCTGAAAAAGCACAGAGAATATGTCTTGAATATGAATATGCCGTGGCAATCTGTTCAATTCTTCATGAAAAAAAAAAAAAACAGCAGGGAAAATATCTGTCGAATTTGCTTCAGTTCCACATCTTTTTTTTTTTTTTTTCGTTGGTCATGGACATTTGGACATACTCATTACATACCACTTGACCTCTCTGACCCCACAACTCCCCCCTCCCTGTTTACACCCCTGCACACACTTTTACACACATGAGAGGAACAGAAAGTGACATTTTCCAGCAAGCCTTGTTACCCATCAGTCATTGTTAGTGTGTGTCACGGAGGAAAAAAAGCCCTCAGAGCGTTTAGGGAGACTAAGCTGGAGACGGGAGGGGAACAGGCCAGAGCGGGGGCTTTTAGTGTGTGGAGGGTTTTAGGATCGAGGCTGGATTTAGTACATGATGAATGAACATACGCACATCAATCAGGCTGACTGACTGATTGGACTTAAAAAATGTTACCAATTAAAACGTAGGTTAACATGCTTTCCAACAGGAGAAATGTTGAAAACATCTTGACAATGACAGACTGATAAGTGAAGCATCTTTCTTTAAACCAGGGGTGTCAAACTCATTTTACTTCAGGGGGCCACAATCAGCCCAATATGAAATGAAGTGGGCCAGATCAATAAAATAATAACAGCAGAAAAAAAGGAAAATTACATTATAATAATGTTTACATCTACAAAGTTTCATTAAAAATGTGAATAACATGAACAACCTGAAATGTCTTAAAAAAAATATAAGTGCAATTTTAACAATATTATGCCTCTGTTTATCATTTACACATGTACATTACCACTTACAGATCACAGTGGATCTACAAATACACAAAACATTCAGTAACAGGCAGAATATTGGTCAAATTGCATTTATTTCTCTTAAGACATTTCAGGTTGTTCATATTATTCACATTTTTTTTGAAAGGATAGTTTGTTAATATAAACATTCTCATGTAATTTTACTTTTTTATGCAAAAACAAAAAAAGAAATGGAATTGTCATTATTCATAGGTTATTATGATAGAATTTCACTAGTCTGATCCACTTTAGATCAAATTGGTCTGTATGTGGAAACTGAATTAAAATGACTTTGACATTGTTAGTTGTTACTATCTTCAGTGTAATTTTTGCACTTCACAGATTCAACCCACGGGCCGGATTGGATCCTTTGGTGGCGATGGTTTTGGCTCAACTTTTCGGTTTGACTTTGTGCTTGAAAATGAATTATTCTGCAAAATTTAAGACTTTTGCAAAGCTGAAGAGGTTATGTTCATATAAAACTAAATTGTGGCTTCTGTTGTTACTTTTATTTGTTAAATACATAAATAAATCTGCTTGTCTTGTGCATGTTGTATTTCCTCAGATCATGACCCTGGCCTTTATTTACATGAACTACAGAAAGTACCAGGCCATTATTTTAACGAGGCTAATATTAAAGGCAGACCTTTATTCCTAATTTCCTTTGTTTAATAAATAGAAAAGGTTTATTAAATATGACATCTGATTTTGTCTGTTTCCAGTGTTTGTGTCAAAAGCCCAACAGTGTTTCAGTGGATAGAATCTATTCTTTTTCCTTGACAGATCTTGAACAATAGCCTGACATACTGAGGGATATATTGAATTAAACTTGCAGAGGTGTACATTTTGCTTAACTGGCAGCACATTACATGACAGACATTAGTAGTTTATTTATTTATTTATTTTACCCCAGCCTGTAAATGAGAACCGACTTTTATTTTGTTGGTGTCAATCTCAGCGTCAGCTCCCACATATATTTGAGGGAATACAGTACTGTTAATATACAGCATTGTTTTACCTAATTTGTGAAGAAATCTTAAAGGCCCAGTGAATTTTAAAGGGTCTAATAGCAGAAATCAGGTACAATATTCATGTTTTCATTAGTGTGTGTTTTTCTTGTTTTAGAATGAAAACATTTATATGGAGTGGGCTGTTTTCCACTTCCTCTCCTTTTTTTCCCTCTCTGTTTTAATATTGGGTGGCATCCAACATTAATGTGGACCAGAGTTAATATCACCTTAACTAAAAACCCAAAAGGGACAAAACAAACACTGGCTCAAATGAGGGCCTTTTACATTTTTTTTGCAGCCATCTTATGGCAGGGAGTGGGTTGGTATTCAGCTGTATACCATATGCTATTTCACCACCAAATATGTACTGAACCTTTTTTTTTTTGTCGTTTAGCTATTTGTTAAGTTGTCGTTTGTAAAGTATTATACTGTGCGCTTGCAGGTTGGAAATAAACATGTTAAATGAAAAAAAAATGACTGTACTGAGCCTTTACTATAATATAGACGATATCCATCAATACATGCTTTATATTCAACATCTACCACCTGGGTATAGCATTAGTGGCTCCCTGAGGTTGTCAAATGTGCTTAATGAAGCTGCTTGTTATCAAGATATAAACTATTTCAGTTTATTCCTACTTTTTCACCGCCCCGAGAGTATAATTTTAAAATTTTCATGAGACATACCATATCTTGTTTAGTGTAATTTGTGTTTCCACTAAACAGATGTAATGCCTGCGCCCTTTAAATAGAGCAGAACAGCTCTCTGACCCCTCAAAGACCACAGTTCTCACCCAACTTCGTTAACATGAACAGCAGGTTTTCGCTCTCAAACAGTGGTGGGCTAATATTGCCAAGTAACTGTCAGCAAATATTGGCAAGTTGATTGCCCTGATAGCCTCTTGCTTGCTTGCTCTTTCTGAGGCAGTCACTCTGCTCATTTCACAAGTGTATAGATATAGATGGAAAAAAGTGGCATGCAGAGAAGTGAAGAGCATTGTTTAGGGGCTGGAGAGGAGGGGGGGGGAAGAGAGAAAACATGACAAAAAAATGAAAAACATGCTTCAAAGAGGAGGATGACTGGTAGGTGGGTGTCTACAGATGCGGTCACAGATCTAATCCTCTACCTCATGTGGGGATTTTAACTGTGTAGTTGTTGACAAAATGACAACAGAGCATAAACACGATATAGAATTTTATTAATGTCACTATAAAATATAGCGCCTGACAGCTAACGCAGCCAGGAGTTAGCAAAAGATGATTGATGTTACACTTACAAAGCCACATAAACACTAATGCACAATAAGTTCCCTGTTGTTTTAACAGATTTTCTTCTTCTAGACGCGAACTTAAAATGACAAACTGACCTGTACGGTATGAGAGAGAACAGACTCACACTATGAAGAAACAATGCATGTTCTGTGGATGCATATTCACTGGGGGAAACTCGGAAATATCAACAACTTTAAATGATTTTGGCGTGTTTGGCAACGCAACAGCACATAGTGAGTGCTTCATGACATGCTCCTGTTTTATAAAACAAGAAGAAACATCAAGAAATGATGGAGTTCTGTCAACAGAAATACTAGAGAGACTTCCACTGCAAAAAAGGAATATCTGATTTAGATAAACTGACTTGAATTTAGTATATTTATCTTGAACGATCATATTTTGGATTTATTTACTTATTGAGACCTAATCTTGTTAGGATTATTTGACTTGTTCCAAGAATTTTCATATTGAGCTACCCCACTTAAATACTATAACTAATTTTAAGCAATATTTATGACAAAACAAGCTACATTGTTTTTACTTGTTTTATGCAGTTTTGCCTATACATGTCTATTGAGTCATTACATCTTCATAAGACCATATATACTGTATATTTACCATAGGTAAAAAAAAAAAATCTTATTATGAAGACTTGAAACAAGTATATTGTGCTTAAAGTAAGAATTGTAGCATTGTATAATCCTTAGACAATATTTTCTTACTTTAAGAACACTTGATAAGTGCAATTTTCTCACAGACAATTTTACTTGAAATAATACATTTTAACCCAATAAAGAGTTTAATTTTCTCATTTTTGTGCAGGCCTTTTTTGTAGTGATTTGAGACGATTACAGGATGAGTTGTTTATATTGATACCTACGCAAGGAAAACAGTGGATATTAACGCTATTGAATTAAATCTTAAGTCAGATGCAAGAAAAAATTAAGGGTTCCAGACATTCCCTGCATCAATATGTGTACCAAGTTTCACAAGATTGATGTCTCCATTGGTGAGTTGTCGTTTTCACTCACTCATGCACACTCGCAGATGGACATGAGTGAAAACAATGCTCTCTTTGCCTCCGGTGCACAGAGTAATAATAACAGCAGAATCTTTGTCAATCTGCTCAATCTGACAGTGTTGTCAGCGCTGAGATACAATTCCAATCTGTACTTATATCATCCCGAAGTCAAACTTGGCGATGGCAATGTATTTATGGTTGGGTCCTTTCTCAAAAATGAATGACTGTCCTTAAACTTATTCAGAACAGTGTATTCACTCAGGGCATGTTATAATGCAGAATATGTTCTACAATCCATGCATATGCACACTGCAATAACGGTAATGAAAATGAAGATAATAGTCCAATTGTGAATGAAGATGGCCTTCAGATTGCTGCCACACCAGACCCTATCATCATTATGAAACCTGCTACAGAGAGAGAATGAGGGAACGCAGGAGAAATAGATTTAGAGAGGCGGTGGAAAGTAAAAAGGAAAGATGAGACGAGATGAGATGAGGGAGAAAGAAGGATATAGCATCGACATCATTGTTAAATACATACAATCATAGCCAGAAAAATGCCCAAAGACCTGCTGGAGTGGCACTACTTGACTCTCCACTCTTATTCCCCTACATCCCTCCAGAATTCACTTTCATAGCGGGTGTACTAGTGCATAAAGTCTTCCATGGCTGAGACCTGACAGCCTCAGATGCCAAAAATCCATCTTCCAATGCAATTTAGCACAGAGGGAGCTGGGAAGATGGGGAAATTATACAGGACTTGAGTCAGAGTTTTAAGGTAGCGGTAGAGGCCCACAGACACATTTGAAATGATGACAGGTTGCACGAATCTGACAAGTCAAAAGTTAGCATCTCCAAAAATAAAATTTCAGTCACTTTCTCGAGACCCTAGTGACAAGGCAAGGTATTGAGGTGCTGTCGCACTTCTTCTCTTTGTTTCCGTAAGCTCAAGATAACTAGCCCGCTGACAAATTTTTCTTTGAAGGCTTCTCATTTCTCACCATGACTGAGGCAAATAACAGGGATAAAGTCACGCCAATGGTTAAAACGTACTCAATGGAACAAAATCTTATTGTCACTATGAAAGGACATGCACCGAAAAAGAAAAAAAAAAAAAAACAAGTCGGTGACGTCGGAATACTAACCTTAATACCAGTACCATAGAAACAGCAAGAACGTTACAGGCTTGTTAAGACAAATGTTTTTATATCCTTATAGCATTATATTCTCATGCCCAGTCTCACAGGAATATTAACCAAGATGACTGAGATTTCCTCCTTCACACCTCAGTAAAAGGTGAAAAAAAAAAACAGAAAAGACTTTGTTTATTGTGTCCTTAAAAGCAGAAATTAGTAGAATGTGGAGGAGAACACGCTCACACCTTCACTCATCTGTGTTACGAGTTCATTTTTACAGCAGCACTACAAAATGAATAAATGAATAAATAAAAATATAAAATGTACACAGCTCTATAAGCATGCAATTTCAAGAGCACTTACTATCGCTGAATTATCTTGTTAAACATTCATTAAATTAACATAGAATTGTATCCTGAACACAGTATATCTGGTGTAATTTACACTTTCAGAGAGTGTATTTTCATAAATACAGATAAAAGGAGGACAAAGAAAGGGATCTTGGATCTTGTAAATACACTGCTAGGCCAAAAAAAAAAAAAAATCTTATATCTTATAATATATGAATTATGTCTCCTGTATTTATTTTACCACAGTAAATGATTTCAGTTTATATGCCAATTAAAATGGATTTGCCAAAAAAAAAAAAAGTCTCACATGCAATATTTGACTGCACCACCTTTGGTTTTGATTACAGGAGACATTCACTGGGACATCTTTTTTGCCGCATAATGCTTACGTAGTGTCACAATTAGGTTCATAATATTTTTTTCTGTCTATAGTTGCATTAATTTTTGATTATTGATGATGGAGAATCAGCCGCTGTATCAAGTCTTCATCACATCCTAAATTACAGTCTGGACTTTATGGAGGTTAATCCATGTGTGAATCTTCTTGGTCCATCTTTGTGACATTAAAGACATGAGAGGATACTTAGTGTAGTTAGAGTTAAATAAACAGCCTGGACTAAATAAATAAATAAATGACTGCCTGGATTTAACTAAGCAATTAGTACAGATCCTTCCATGAGTAAGTACTGCAGTGGTTAATAATGTTTCAGCTGTAACAGGTTATTTAACTCTAACTGATGCAGTAAGTGTCCTCTC
>JAPQRQ010000002.1:20103460-20126562 GCA_037367365.1 Apogon talboti
TCCCTGCGCAGACTCTAACAATGAGAGCGCCACTGCCATCTACTGTTGTGGAGGTGAAATTACACCTTATTCTAGTAAGGCAAAAAAACCATGTTCGCCAGGGTCACACACACCCCCCCTGGCATCACACCGCGCCCCACTATTTGAGAAGCACTGATTTAAATGAAGGCGATGATTCAAAATGATCTTCACATAACTGGTCATCTAATAATTCTTAAGTAATGCTGAATTACGGGGGTGGAAACAGGGCAACTTATTGAACAACATTTTGAGTGTAATTTTATTCCCATATTAGGATATTAATTCCAAAGTGGACAGATGGCACCATTTGCATGTCTACCAGCACTCTTCAGGATCAAGCAACAATTTTGCACTTCACTGCAACTGTCTCATAAGAAGGTCACCCATTAAGTTATGCACAGATTTAAAAGCTTTTTCATGTATTATGAAATTAATTTTAAAAAAGGGGAAAGCATGTGTCTCATTCTTCACCGAGCTTGTTGGGACTGAATAACCACTTTTAGTTTTGCTCCTAAATAAAAAAAAAAAAAAAGAAAGAAAGAAAATCGAATCATCTTTATAAATATTTAGCATCAACATTTTTCTTGCTTCATTCCAATAATAATGAGCCGTTCAGCTTGAATAGAATCCATGAGCACGGAGTGAAAACATCACAGTGACCTTGACTAGTCCTTTCTGCTCCATGTGTACCCTGTGCCTCTTCGAGGACAGTGTTAAAGACTCTGACTCATTGTCATTACAGAGGGGAAAATGTTTGGGGGATCATCTACATCTCTGATTTAATGATGCATAGTGAAATCTTATGAGAGTCACTTATGTCCCATAAAAATCTCTGGACAAAGCTGTAAAATCAATGACCTGTTTTGTTACTTAATGAGTAGCTCAACTGTGGAAAGGTTGGGCCTCTCTGATTCTTATGCCCCACCCTTTGAAGTGTAAACTTTGCAGTACGGCATCAAAAATATAGTCCCGTTATTTATGATTTTATGGATACCTGTATTTACAGTCTTCAGTGATCAGCCAATGTCCTCTGAGCTCCGGTGTGATGTTACATGATTACACAACTGTGTCACTTATAAAGTAAATCCTTATAATCGCTTTCTCTATTGTTCTATATTCAAGTTTGGATACTTTCCTGGCCATTGTACTACAGTGCAGTGGATGTCTTCCATAATATTGTACCTGCTAATCTCAGTGGGGTATTAAAACTGGAATGATTGGTATGCAGCCTTAATGTGGGAGAGTTAAGAGTTAGGGGTGAAAGAAAGGATATAAAACCAACCAGGGGAAAAATTAATATGAGGCAAGGTAGTGGAACTGATAGTATTCTATAATGTGTTGGCACCGAGGAAAAAAAAAAAAAAAAGTCACCAAATATAAAGTGATGAAAGTTTGTGGATTGTATGGGAGGTTTTGTTATAGCACAACAGAAGTTCACCACAACAAAAGCTCTAAACCACAGTGTTTGATGATATTCAGTGAGTTTGTTTTCTGAAAAACTGTGAATTAAATTGTTTTTTCCCTCCTTGTTTTTTTTTTTTTTCCCAGACTTTGCCAGTTGAAAAATAAAGGTAGTGAAGCTGTAGATCCAGGTGAAGTGTGATTGTGCATTCTGCCCCATCCTTGTAAATCCATAATCATTAACATCTGCTCTAGCTTTCTTTATTGAACTATTTCGCCCATGTGTGGTCCACTTATCCTCGTTAACTCCACTTTGGCCAACTCAGCACATAGATCCAAAGACAGATAGAAAGAAATGAGAGAGAGAGGGAGGGAGGGAGGGAGGGAGGAAGACAGAGAGCGAGAGAGAGAAATGGGGAGGGAGGCAGAAGGGCGCCTTTTTGGAAGATAAAATAAATAACTTCTGTCTCTATTTTAGGCTTTTAGGTCCGAGCGTACTCACCGCAGACATGGCTTAACTCCCCTGTTTTTTTAGTCCGGGGAAGTAATTCCTTAGCCTACTGTATTTTGACAACTGACCCATAGATTTGCTGTCTAGTCGCAGGATGTCTTGAAATAATATCTATAATTGCCTCTCAACAATATTGATTCAGACAAGGATAAAATAAGAGCACAGCAAGTATATTGAAAATTTGTTGACTGATGAAATTAAAAACTCATTAGAAATCTTTTTGACCTTGTCCCTGTCGTACTTTTACAGTAATGCCGAACGTCCAGGAAATACTGAAGCATAACTGCAATAGTAATAGTACTTGTAATAAAATTGGGATTACACATTTTCAAGGCTATTTGATCTCTAACTTATATCAAAAGACACCGTATGTTCAGGTCCTGTTAATATCCAAACATCTTGTGCCTCGTTCACACTAATGTTTTGCAAAACTGATATTTTTCTCCACATGTAGATTTTTAAAAATATCCTCCAGATTGGTTATTTTCAATCTGTGTCAAAAGGGAAAACAGGAAACACTGAAAACAGTGGCATCAAGCTGAAATTGATGCATCCCCCGTTATGGCTTGATATAATGCACATGCATTGTAACCATAACAACATCAACAACAATGGCAAACATACACTGGCCTATTGACATTCATTGTTACTTTATCTAATGTGTCATTTGAATGTGGCGTTTCATCTGAGTCTTCTGTATGAGGATACTGTTCCTGAAACGCCACCGTGACGTGTGTATCGGGTATTGTAGTCCACATGGAGGTGAAAACTATCCTTTTTTTTTGTTTTAAAAAAGATTTCAATAAGCATGACATCATCTCAAGAAATGTGCATGTCCACATAAAACCACTGAAAATGCTGTAGTATATATGCCAGGCCAATAAGTGGCGCTGTAATGCTGCCACAGAAACACACCAAATGCAAAAATACGCCATAAAAACAGCGAAGAAGTCATGGTGAATGTGCCTAAAACTTGTGCGACGTAAACTTTTCCGCCATTGTTTCTGTTGCTGGTGTTAGCGCATGCGGGTTAAGGTGCATAAAAACAAAACAGAGAAATGCACGAGTGGTGTTTAGAGATTTGTTCACTCTGGAAGCCATTTTAAAAATTGCATATTTGTGCTCCCAAAATGCTGGTTCTGTGTAAATAAAACACCCATACGATAAATTAAATAAATAATAATCATATCACCGGTCATGCGCAGAAGCTGCTTTGCTGAGGTATTTGACACACTGTTGATGCACATGACTGCCATCTACTGGTCTAGCATGTCTTTATTGAGCGCTTGGAGTCATTTTTCCATTTTTATGTCCTTTATTTATTTTTTCTGACATAGAAAAACATGTTTCGTAAAATATCTGCATTAATGTGGACGAGGTATCATACTCACTGCGCTTTATTGTACAGCATCAACACCTCCTCATGTTTGTGTTCACATGCAATTATTTTGCACAAGCTGTTATACTTTTGGGGATGAATTGCTGGCTTGATTAGACTGTGAACACAGTAAACATTCAGAGGGTTTGTACACATTGTAGAGGTGCAGATGCTGCATAAGCATTTGTATGAGGCACCTGTGTCCTCGCTTTGTGTCACACTCAGCAATGACTGAACTTTTCTGGGCTGTGAATGTTTTACTGATCTCTGTGATGCAAATGTGTAACAGTACATTGGACATTGTAATGTACAATTAAGTTTATCAAAACCTGTTGTAGTAAAGTCAAAGCAGCTTCACATGGATCTTAAGAGGGAAACGCTAGAAAGGTGTGGGTTGCTCAGTGACTTGCGAGTAGTGATAAAATATAAAAAAAATATATGGATTGCGATTGCACCATACTTAGGTGACCTTTTGAAAATACAGAGCAAAGCACTTTGATGTTGGAACTTTGATGTTGCTGGACTGATCATCTGCAATATTACCAAACAAACATCGCTCTTGTACTGCTGCTCCACTGGTGCCCATCAGTATCTACACTCCACATCTAGATTGTACATACAGTGTATTGTATTTTTGTATCGATTAGAAAATAGCAAAACAGTAACTCTACAAAAGAAAACAGTATTGAAAACAACAGGCAATTGCACATTGTACAGTACTAGTAGAAACAACACGTAGCAAGGTGGTAATAATAATAATAATAATAATAATAATAATAATAATAATAAAGGGCAGGTCTTCAGTTGTCTCTCAAAAACAGAATCCTCCTTTACTTAAGCACTGTTCATTCCTATCAACATTATTTTTGGTATTCACAGAATGCATCTCTTCCTTTGTCCTACTTAACATGGGCTTAGAGGGAACACATGTAAAAGACTGAACTGTCTACAAACTGATATTATTTTGGGTTTTAATACCTGAAGGCAAACATTTATTTATCTTTAAATAGTCAGAAGTATGACTGAAATATTAAAGATAGGACCGGTTCTAAAAGAAATTAAATAAATAACAGATTGCCAGAATTATTCATTGCAATTCCATACAGCATTTTAGGGCACAGACAGTCAATACATCACCATTTTCTCTAACAGAGAAAAATGTTACAAGATTCAGCCTAAAAGGCAATTTCAGTATCACTGCACTTTGGATGTACACTTCTGTTAAATTGTGCCTCAATTCAAGGCAAAAAATAAATAAATAAATAAAAATGAAAGATTCTTTTAAAGCTGTGAGTAAAACACATAGTACAACTTAGATCCCCTTTTCAGTGTCTCAGTCAGTTCCTTTAGCAGGTGATCAGGGCCATAACTAGAATATTATTTACTGGATCGGCAATGTTAAAGTTAATGTTGCAAAAATTCCCTTTCTACAGTCGGATTCCGGCTCTAATGAGGCTTTACTGATACAGCTTTGATGGCTCTGCAGAGGAGACATGCGCTTCTGGAGGAATGTCAAACATCTACTTTCACATTCTTGTGTGCCACCATTAGGGTCATTTAGTATTTGCATTGAATCACACAGTAGACAGCAGCAAAGTGAAAAAAAAATCCCAGGAAAAATCACATTGCACCTTTGCACGTGTATAGGACTCAAAGTGTATTTGCATGTTCATGAAGGAAAGTGCAAGCTGTAGCCACCTTTGGAGCTCTAAGTGCACACCATGTATTGATTTGGAAGTCATTTCAGAGTAGCATTACATACTATAAAAAGATATTTTAAAATATCCTGGTGTAGTAGTGGAAGGATTTGCACTAAAGTGAATTTCATGTTTTATAACTGCTGGTTTCTATCAGTGTTATCCTGAATGCATGTTTTATGTTTTTATGTGACAGAAAAAGAGGATTATCATTGCAAAGCCCCAAATAGAAAACAGCAAATAAGAGAAAGAACAGTGATATTAACCCATAAAGAACCGAACATCCACCAGCGACCAAAACCATCTACTGATGTAAATGTTTAATACCTGCTGATCCACTAATCCTATCAATACATGTAAATAATTGGTGTAAAATGCAATTTATCATATTTTCATGGTCAACAGATATGACCCATTTGGACGTTCAGAGGCTCCATAGTTACCTTGGAAACACCGTCATCTTCTACAACATTGATTCACCAGTAAAACACATGGAGTTGGATCAATGACAGTGGATGGAGATACTGGGTTTATGTTAATTAATGATATGTTTTACTGAAAAAGTCACTTTTTCTTCAGTTTTCTCTGTTCTTCATATAATAACCCTTAAATTTATTCTGAGTTTTTATAAACATGTACATGATCAGTGAATTGAATATGGAAAAATACATGATTTACACTGAAACAACACAAAATACAGAGAATAATATGATGATAAAAGGTGAAGAATCACTTAAGAAAGGTTAAATAGAGAGAAAAATTCATTTGGGAACTGCCATAAAAGTAGCACTGGGTCTTATGGGTTAAAATGTACTTTGACTTGTATTATAGACAGTATGAACCCAACATCTTTCATACATAGGTCAGCTTAATTTTAATTGTGAATATACATCCATTACATATTCTGACTGCAACATGTTCAAGAAAACAGGAAACAGGAATAGGAATGAGTTGAAATAACTGATAAAACAATGTAATTAGAAACAATTAATCATGATTTGGTACAAAAGCAGCATCCAGGAAGGATGTGCCAGGCAGAGGATTGTCAACAAAATATGTCAGGGAATTCTTTAAATGTTTAAAATGCAATGTTTGTCAAAGAATGATAGGAAAGGATTTGGATATTCCACCCACTGCAGCGCATAATGTATTTCAAAGTTTCAGGGAATGCGGATGTATTTCAGCACATAAAGGCTAAAGGCACAAGCTGAACGCCCTCTCTGATCTCTGATTCCTCAGATGACACTGCATCAAAACGTCATTCATCTACAGCTGATGTCCGGAGGCGTCATCCACATCTAAAGACTTATTTGCGTGAAGAATGGGACACAATTTCACCTCAAATATTTTGTTCCTTTGTACGTTCGGTCCCTGAGCATGTTTAAGTATTGTCCAAAGAAATGCCAAGATCACTGCTGGAACTTTTCCCTAAATAATTTGCATGTCTGAATGTGAGAAATGAATACAGTATGTACTTGAATTTATATTTCATTATAAATTGCATTCTTTTGAAATGTGTTACCCATACTGTTTTATTTAGCATTTTTGGCCTGCACTATATATACAAATGCCACCTCGTTCATGTCTGGTTCTGATCATTTGATAGCATTTGAAGTCCTTGTGGAAGGCAGAGCTCTGACAGCTCAGGTCATCTGGACTGTCATGACATTTGCGGGTGACAGGTGTTAAATCTGTGAAGAAGAGCGTGACATTACAAATAAAGAGCAGCTGGAAAAATAAAAAAAAAACCTCATAATGAAAAAGTTAAGTGGACAGTCAGGAAGACTATTAAAAATTAACCCATAAAAGATCCAAACAGCCACTGACGATGTAAACTGTTTAATAACTGTTGATCCAATAATCCTGTCAATACATGTAAATAATTGGTGTAAAATGTAGTTTGTCATCTTTTCACGGTCATCAGATATGACCCATTTGGACATTCAGAGGCTCCGTAGTTACCGTGGAAACACCGTCATCTTCTATAACATTGAGTCACCAGTAAAACCCATGGAGTTGGACAGTGGATGGAGACACTGGGTTTATGTTCAGTTAATAATGTAGTTTACTGAAAAAGTCACTTTTTCTTCAGTTTTCTCTGTTTTGATATAATAACTTTTGAATTTACTCTGAGCTTTTATGAATATCTACACAATCAGTGATTTACACTATAAAAAAACTCAAAATAAAAAGCATAAAATTACCATAAATGGTGATAAAACACTTAAGATAGGCTAAAGTAACACCACGGAACTTTTGCTCGCGGGGTCCCCCTAAAGTCAAGAAATGGTATTGTCTGTAACAACTGTTGTAAAATGTCTATCTCAGTAATACTCATGCATATGTTGACAAGCCATCAAACAAGCCGGCAAAGTTCCTGAGGCAAGACAGGAGACATACTGATAGAAATTTGCTAGGGTCTTCCTCAGTGAGACATGATTAAAATCACCCAATATAAAGTTCGGAGCCTCCAGTGAGATAGTCTGCAATCTCTGTTCAACATCAAATACAGTGTGAGAGGCAGAATCGGTGTTTCCCTTTACAAAGTGAAAGTGAAACTTAAGACGCGTTACTAATTCGTCTAAGTCTCCCGCTGTTGTGAAGCTCATTTACCTTTTCCCTACCTCCCGAAACTTCGCAAACTTTAATTTGAGGGGGGAAGAATGTTTTTTTTTTTTGTTTTTGTTTTTTTTTAAACGTTTGCTTTTTTCCAGACATCCGAGGGAACTCCCATGTAAAATGGGCGTAATGACACGCCTCAGTGAAAGCCATGACACAACAGTCCTTAAAATCCTTTTGGCCGCGAAAGTTCCCCTGGAGCCTGTCACCTTTATTCTTTAAAAACAAACATAAAAGCTCATAAGTCGGGACACCAAACTCCTTATTGCCGGTTGCCCATCAGTTACATGACGTATCAGTGACATATGCCGTAAAGCAGTTAAATGTTGTAGTTCTTTTTGTGTAGGGGTTCATACCCGAAACCAGAAGTTGCATAGTGCCAGTGCAGGCGATACAGGCGCTCTGGAGCGATGACGAAAGTGGAATTGAACCTATTGTGAGTTGTTGTATCACCAAAATTACCTTGAAAATACAGTTTGAAAGCAAAAAAAGTCTGAAATGTTGCTTTAAATATAGAGAAAAAATCATTTGGGAACTGACACAAAAGTAGTACTGGATATGAATGGGTTAATGCATTCTTCATCAGGATCGTCTTTGAGATTTCAGTTTTTTTGTTTGTTCATTTACTTTTCATCAAATACACTTGAGGACTGGGATGTCTATGCACTTTTATGTTTTGCTTCCTGCTGTTTGACAAGTAAGACGTCGTCTAGTGAAAACATGTATGTTTCCATGACAAATTCTCCAATGTAACGCCCAACCGCACCACCACCACGGTACGTATCTACAAATGGCTTCCACAGGCCAATCTCTTCAAAACACTTTTAATTTTGGTGAAAATATGACAGAGAAAGCACTTTTTGCTCTTCAAAAAATGCCTTTCTTTCGAACACCTCAACCCCTAAACATCCACCTTCACATCCCACATACACATGTATTTCCAGTTTCCAAACTCCCACACCTCAAAGCCAAGGTTCGATTGCAGCTTCTGTTGCGTTTCTAAATCGGCCATTCTTGTCAAAAGTCATGGAAACCCATCTCTGATACATCTAAGCAGCAAAATATACGAGTGGAACCTCAAAATGACCCCGATTAAAACTTTGGAACCACTCTTTCTAATGCGAGTCATTTTGAAGAGGAATATTTTTGCCAGTATATTACAGACTTGATGCTGCAAACATGGTGAAACCTATATTAAATTAACATTTTTCAACTCATGAAATTTGCACACGTCTTACTAATGAAGAGGACTGGTCTACAAGGATAAAAAGCTTACGACCATGTATTTCATTAATGGTACTTTTAAAATATAAGAGGATTCCGCGCTGTATGTGCAGGAATTTAATGGAACTTGAAATATTTGCATTATGATACAGTCTGGAAATGTGCCACCACCTTCAACAAAGCAGCTAAAATCCATATCCCAAAGCTCCCCAAACTTTTACCTGCTGGGATCTGTCAGAAGCATTTAGAGTTTTAGACTTTACACTTCACAGAGAATTATACATGGGGTTTTCAACAGTGGAGGCTCAACATCACACAGACCTAATACATCCATGTTAAACAGTTGTCAAGATTAACACTGCCAAATATGTTTACATATCTTGCCTTCGGTGGAGAGACGAACATCTAAGCTAAGGTCCCGCAGTGTATGACTTTGTGATGTCTGTGTGATATCGCTCGGCATCATGGGAACTCCTTGGACTGTTGATGAAAAACTGCCAAATCTTTCATTTTCCTCTAGAAAGGCAGGGGTTTGAATTTTCCTCTCCCTCTTTTCATGTTATCTGAGGGACTTGTGGCCAAAGTGAATGATCTTGCCTCGAGGCGACGTCTTGTACTTATGGAAGTTTGAAACTTTTCACTAGGTAGTAATTTTGTTTTGGACAGGTTAATTTATGCCCTTGTAATCAAGTTTAAAACCCATAAAAACTCACAGTGTCAGTGTGTCAGCTTGTTAATGTCTATGCTTGTGTGCGTATGTTTATGTGTGTGTTATTGTGTGTGCATTTATCCCCCTACAAACACAAATCACTTATGCCTCATATGCCCAAAAGCCATCATCAAACTCTTTGTGGAAACTGTATTGTCTCTGTCATTAGTCACACATTTCTATAAATATTCAATCAGCTTGACTAGAAACCGAACACCAACTTTCCAAAAAACAATCTCACCAACGCTTACATTATTTATTTCATACTCTCTTATGAATTATTTTTCTTGTTCAACTATCATGCCTTCCAATTTCATGTTTTATTTTCTGGGATATAAAACTCAGCAAAATAAAAGCTCAATCTAAAACATGCTTCATCGTATAACTTCAGTCATAAATTCATGGGTTGGAAGCCTTCGGATGTGGATTCTCCCCTGGAAGTTTACATAAAGTCGTGATGTAAACAGATAATGTTTGATTTTCTAGGCCAAGAAACAATGCATTTGACAAGAAAAAAAATAGGGTGTAGTGATGAAATAAATATGATGTTAGGTCTAAATTGTTTAGTTGTACCAGTTACGGTGAAACCTGTAATTCAAAAGGAATCTGATTATCTACATCAGGAGCATCCAACTCATTTAGTTCAGGGGCCACATACAATCCAATAGGATCTCAAGTGGGCCAGACTAGTAAAATAATAACATAATAAACTATAAATAATGTCAACTCCAAACTTTATTGTTTTCAGAATCAGAATACTTAATTAATCCCAGGGGGAAATTATTACGTTACAGTCACTCCATTCAAGTAGAACAAAAGGTAGCAGGGAAGAAATTATCAATACAACAGGAAAAGAAAAATATTTCAAATATTCAAAAAAAAAGAAAGAATATGTGTGTGTTTTATTTTGCATTAGCAAACAGACTCAAAAAAGAAGGGAATATATATATATTAACTTGCCATGTTTGTCACAACCTGGGCAACGCATTAGTCAAAGTGCTAGCAGAATCCCTGACTAATATATGCTTCACGTTAAAACTCCTTCCTGCAGAGAGTGCGTAATACTTTATGTCGGTCGACTGTTCCGTCTTGTTTTCTTTTGTACTGAAATTTCCCATCTAGAGGGCCAACGTGCTGTTTAGTGTCTTCCACCTTTATCACTCGGTTCTCCTATTAAGACACAAAATTATAACATCAATTTTTATTATATGTACTAGACAATATGTTATCAATATGATAATTAAAGAAATATACATGTGTACAAAATTTTAATTGCACGATGAAAATATTTACATCTACAAATTATCCTTTAAAAAATGTGAATAACCATGAACAACCTGAGATATCAGAGGAAAAATAATAATAATTTTAATAATATTATACCTCAGCTTCTCATTGACACATGTGCATTACAAGTAATAGATGACAATGGATCTACAAATAAACAAAACATTTTGTAAAAAGGCGTAATACTGTTACAATTGCAGTTACTTCTCTTAAGACATCTCAGGTGGTTCATATTTGTTCTGATTATTTACATATTTACAAAGTACACACACTCAATCAAGAGAAATACATTTAGAGGTTGTATTATTTATATGTTATAATGATTGTATTTTACTGTCCTGACCTACTTGAGATTGAATTGGTCTGTATGTGGCCCCTGAACTGAAATGATATTGACACTGCTGACTGTTAATATCTTTAATGTAATTTTTGCATTTCACAAATTCATCCCACGGGTCGGATTGGATTTTACCGTAGGCTGGTTTTGGCCCACGGGCTGTATGTTTGACACCCATGATCTACATCTTTGCTTTTTAGGGCTGTTTTAAGACTGTAATGAATATAATTTAAGACCCATTTCACATCCATACTGGCAAAAAGAGTACAATAGCGTCTTCAAAAATCGAAACAATTCAAAGCGAGACTGAAGTTTACGCATTTTTTTAAAATAAAAGTAGCGTTCATACATTTTTAAGACCTTTCAAAATTGTTTTTAAGACATTTCATGAGATTTTGAGAGAATTTTAGACATTTTAAGGCCTTAAATTTAAAATATTAGATTTTAGACCTTTTAAGACTTTTTAAGACCCACGGATACCCTGTCTGTCCTATTGACTATACAATAACAAAACAATTGAGGGAATAAAAGAAAGAAATGAAATGTTCAGTACATTTAGCTTGGCTTTGGCCTGTGCATTCTTTCCACAGTAAGTCAAGCCTCTGAATGTCATTCATTTGTGTTTGCTTGATAGCTCGGTGCCGCGACATCAGCAGACCACAAACATTCGCCCATTGTTTAAGTCTGATATTCAGCTTAGCAGGTCATTAGTCCTTGTCTGTGCCATTGTTCATATTCAAAAACCCATGTTCTTTTCATCATTCAGCCTATTTAAGCTCCATTTTCCCAAGTCATTTTTTGTGATGAATTGGCCCCAACAGTAGCACTTCAATCAGGCCTGATTTTCTATAACACGTTAGAAAATGAGAGAGAAAATGATATGGAAATAAATCACATTTTGCTACTTGATCAGAACCACAGCCTCAGCCTGAGCTGCTCTCTGCCTTGAGTCAATTACTCATTACGCACAGCTATTGACCTTTCTTCCAACAGGAAGTTCAGTGAATATCTCTGCGAGGATTGTAATTGACAAGATGTCTCTTTTAATAGAAAAATGCCCACATTTCCTCACAAGTTAATTATAAATTCAATAGCAGACCCAACGGCCACAGCCACCAAGAAAGGTTAGTATAGACATTTGTATCTGCCAGGCCACCCATACATGAACGCATAATTTATTCCTGACAGAGGACCCATTAACACATGTACTTTTATGCCATTTAATACCTTGGAGTGTCACAATTTGAAAATTCAGATCCATATACAGTCCATAATTCCAGAAGCATGTGACGGGGAAATAGACACTTTTAAGTAATTTGTGCTGTGTGGAGTAGCAGGTATATTCATGCTGTGAAGAATATTTGCCTGTCTAGATTTACCAGAGGTTTAGTTTCCACAGTGGAGTGATGTAATCCAGAATCATGGGACAATTTAGAAGCGGCAAAACATCCTGCAATGCAAGAAAACCATGACAAGTCACCTTTACGATGCACATTAATATGCCCTTCAGTTGCCCTGAAGCTCGTCTTTGAACTCTCTTCAGTGGAATAGCAACGGTCAACATATAGTCAAGTCCAATTGTAAACAATTTCTTTGAAAGCACTTCGTTTTTATCTCTTAAAAATTTGTGACATTTCCTGACACATAAACTCGAAAAGGTGCCTAGATGTTTCTAAAATCCCATCACATCAGACCTCTCAACCTTCACAGCCCTTTTTCTTATCTAAAGTGATGTTGATGGGACAAAGCAGGAGATGACAGGCTGTGCATGTCCTTTCTCTAAACCTACACACAGAAACTCACAAAAGCTGTTGATGGGAGAATTTCTGCTGGATTTTGTCTTTAGTGAACTTCCCAGGAATAGTAACCCCACTGTGATATATTTTTAAAAACCATGCAAATATGTTTACAAGCAAATTGACATTCTCTTTACACAAATTGTTTTTGTCTACTAAAGCGAAATCAAAAAAAAAAAAAACAACTTAATGGTATCACGCTGATCGTAAATTAGTCATGTTGAAGACTTACAATTGGGAGCCACGTCGCTGTCACCTCTGAATTCTAGTAAGAAAACAAAGGCTAAACAGAAAAGAGATGAGTCATTTCAAAACAACACACAAGAGCATCATTTATATATGAGTGAAACATCATTTTTCTTTAATTTTCCTAATGGATGACACTGGGCCATGCTGACCATTTTTTTCTATTTGTGACTCATTTTAGACTGTTCAACACATGCATCAATACATCTGATTACAAGACTTAATTCAACTTCATCAAGTGTCCTGCTTATAGATATCATTGACAGTCTGCAGCTGGGAACAGTGCTCTGTTTGTAGTGCTGTGTGGTATAGATCATCATTCAGGTTGAAATTGTCATACTTGGTTGCAAAGTCCTGCTGGCATATGCATCAAACAGCAGCAAATACAGTATAATGCAGTCTGGATCTGATAACTGCTTTTGTGATAGAATTTTTTTTTTAATTAACTAAGGCTACATTCAGACAGCAGGTGTTACACAATTCAGATTTTCTGGCGAAATCCGATTGTTTTGTGTGCTCGTTCATATTGCACATTAAATGCGACAGTTTTATTGCACATTAAATGCGACAGTTTTGAGTATGAACTGAATATGACCCTGAAGTGACCCACATGAGCAAAAGAGGTCCTGACAAAATATGTGACCACAAAGGAACGCACTGTTTTATGGAAGGCATCTTGTCTCGGTGTGTGTAGCACTGCTGCTCCTCCCGGGACGCAGAATTGTGACGTTGTGATGTTGCATTTCAATGACGTAACGTCGGATAAATGCGACCTGGCCATTCAGGCTGAAGTCACATTGCAAAATATCAGATAGGTATCAGATTTAGGACCACATGTGGAAGTGGCCTGGGTCGGATTTGAAAAAATCTGATTTGTGCTGTTCAAATTGTCTTTAATAGATCAGATACAGGTCACATATGGGCAGAAAAATCAGATTTGGGCCACATTTGCCTGCTGTCTGCATGTAGTCTTAAAGTATAAGTTACGCATTTTATCTCATGGACTTTTTATCAATAGATATATAGTTATTATTTAATTGGGGGAAGTCACCAGAATAAACCCACAGGGATCATAACCACTAACAAATTAATATGTCTCCATATGCTTTATCACTCACCAATTCCACGTGAAGCTCTTTGTTTAATGTTATGCACATGTGTACTATGTTATAATCCAGTTTTCTCCTTCAGATAAAAACTTCAGCTAAAATAACCCTGTCCGTCTTCATGTACTGCATCAGCTGATAGTTTACATTATAGATCTGTCAGTTTCACTATGTTTTTAGACAGAAAAGAGCCACATTAACCATTCAGAAAATGTCTTTTTTTGCCAATTCTTTTGCACCTTTGTTTTCAGGAAGAACTTAACTTTCATTAACTGGCCATTAATTATAATTACTATGAATAATAAATGCTTAAAACAGTGCTTTTTAGTAAAAAAAGAAAAATGGAGTTGAAGTTTTGAGCATATTTATCATCAGAAAAAATGTAAATGTCAATAATGAAACTTTTTGAGATTGCAGAAATAAACTTTCAAGTATTTTACATCTGCTCAAACATGCTTTTTGGTCTTAAACATTCAGTATCCATATTATGGCTTCATATGTTTTATTTCCAGGCGTTTTTAGCCTGTGTGGAAGTCTCTGAAACAGTTCCTTTCTACTTGTAATAGAGTCCCACATTGCTGCTATACAGTGTTATATAGTGTCGGAAAGCTCAGGATCTCAGCTTTCTGATACAGTTTGAATTTTGTGAATAGCACAAACAGTTCTGGAGTTTCAGTAATTTGAATGCTTTAAAGTGCAAAATGCAGCGCTGGAGAGACTGCAGTTGTTAAAGGGTTAAAACCACACATCACCTCAGTACAGTTTGTGTTGTCAATAGCTGCGCTAAAGCTCTGTTTGGAATCGTCTAAACAAGGTCAGAACTGTCACATTTTACTCTGAACCATGGATCAACCAACAATGAACTTCGCAAAGATACTGTAAATACATCACATAATATATACCAATAATATACCTTCTTCAGCCTCGTAATCAAACTCGTCATGTAGAATTAATACTCCAACCTCAGCACCGAGTGCCATTCTGTTCATTTAGAGCTGAGTCCAGTGGTGAAAACAACAAAACTGTTTTTAGCTGTTATCACTTTGCCACTTTATTTGACTCTAAAAGGTGTTTCCTAGTAGTTCTCATCCCATCTCGTCACTTTGCAGCACTTTGGTCAAAGACCCTGTGGAGTTAATTTTCCTCACCATGGGAGACCGACACAGTGACTCACTACTTCCTCTAGTGGTCACGTAAATCTGTCACACTGTTGGTATGAATAGATTCAATTCATATCTCTACAATCCAGTACATTAGTGTCTTTGGCAGAATGTCAGGACTTTTATTCTGAACACTGTAATTATACTTTAAGGTCATATTTTTAGCTTTCCATAAAAAGCAGACTTTGATAAATATGACCCAAAGACACAGTGTAGTCAATGGCTTCACAGAGTTCAACTTGCTGCAGTTGAAAAGCCTGCATTGGATTCAGTGGACAAGGGAACAAAAACATTCCAGTGGACGAATGGAAATACAGAGAGTTCCTGCTGTTCCAGACTGATGAAAAGACAAGTATGGAGGGACTCCACATGAGTACATGCATCAATCATGCCACACATCAGGCTGTGGCACGGGGATGTGGGGTCTTTTTTTCTCTGTGGCATATATTTGGACCTTTGATAAAAGAGAGGCAGTGCTTCAATGCCAAAGGACAGCAGAGTGCTATTGCCAATCAGGTGCATCCCTAACAGCATGGAAACAGCGCCACGAAAGGATTTTTCAGTAGGGTAATACCCCATGGTACATGAAGAGAATTGTTCAAAAACAGCTCCATGAGCAATTCTGTCTCGTAGGAATTATACTCAGTGTTGAAAAACTGCAAATTAATTTTGTTATATTACAACCTGTAATGGTTTTTATTTTAACTTGATAATACAGAGTTAATAAATAAATAAATAAACTGTTCACATACAGTGTATTTTATGTTTTCTGCCAACAAAACCACCTACTGACTTACATCTAATGGTTTTATCTGTTTGTTAATTATATATAATGGTTTTATCCCGAATACTGCCCCTGCCGCCAGATCCACCGCTGCCGGATATCCTTCATGTGAACGCGATAACTAGAACAGATTCGGTTGGATTTCATATCCCTTGATAACCAACATGGAAGAACCGATTTAAGCTTCTCTATAAGTATTGTAAGTCATCCAAATGGGAGTGCTTTAGTTGAAAATCAGTGTTTTGGACATAAATCAAGCAATAATAGGCCAATTAAGATAAAATTCGGTTCATATTGATCGTCTTACAAATGTCCATTCTCTCACTACCATCCAGAGTTCATATGGTGTAATTTTCATTCACTAGGTGGAGTTTTGTTTGGGGAAATTGCTCCTCTGACCATTATTCTGCCACTATCAGGTCGATGTAGCTCAAATTGAGTTCATATCCATTGTCCAACAATTATCGCGGATAGATTTATATACAGCACAGGACTGGGGGGATTTCAGGGATATACCCTTGCTATTGGCCCCTGACAGCGTAAGCCTCATTCTTAATTAGGGTTACTGAAAAATACAAACATTCTGTTCAGATATGACAAATAATTATTAAAAAAATAAAGTATTTTTTTAGTATTTAAACCAAACCACAACCATATAACTCTAACCAAAAAAAAATAAAAAATGTTTCCTTGCAATACATTCAAGCTAAATTTTACAAAATATACAGTATCTGAATGTGTAAATGGACATGATTTCTAGGAGACAGGGCTGCCATGAGACAGTCAATTCAGCTTACTGCTATAGTCTGGCCAGTCACAAGATTTCAATCCAACTGAGCATCTGTGGGATGAGATTGGACATTTGGAGTAGAGATCCACTTCCAGTCAACTTGATGCTACTGTAAGAAGCACTGTAGTCAACATTGGCTAGCATCCCTGTGAAACCCTTTTGACAAGATGTGAAAGTTACCTCCTACCAAACTAACACTGTGAAAAGGACAAGATCTGACTCAAAATGAATACCAAGTGATAAAAACACATATTACATAATAAAAGTGAACTGAAGCGAGAGGAAAAAAACTGTTCAAAATGCAGAAAATGTAAAAAAGGATAAGTACTGCCCATTGAACAGAAGCATTTCTTGATTAGCTGCATCATTTATGGACATAAATATTTTAATCATAAAACAGCAAAATAAACATTTAGTCATAAAGGCTGCTGAATGCAGCTGCATTATCTCAGCAATCCGTACAGCCATTTCACTTTAATAAGCTACAATAACAGAGACTACTCTCAGAGTCATTTAAGTGCGGTAAAGTGATGATGCATCAACATTAATCTTTCTTTTCAATCGCATACTCTGGAAACGCATCTCTTGGGAAGTTTAGGGAACCTCTTGACATGCTGTTTCCTCTTCATTACCCAACCAGCTGTTGTTCCTAATGAGCCTAAAGGCAATCTCTCATTCTCCAGCTTATAGCCATGTCTCTTGTGCAACTGGTGACGTATCGTCTGCCCACAGAGTGAGGACCAGCCACCAGAAAATGAAGTTTGTTGTCACCATTAGTTTGCCCACATTTCTTTGAGTATTACTGAAGTGTATCAAGGGGTTGGGTGGACTACCAAAACCTGCATCCAAGTAGAGGCAGTTTGGCTTCATCTGAATGTTTTTTTTTTCTTTTTAATTAAAGTAAACATCGGGGGAAATTTTTTTACACTTCTTAAAAGAAAATCAGACTCATCTTTTGATTATTTTTTGCAATATGCATGCACTTTGGCGCTATGGATGCAATGCCAGTTGAGCTGTAAGAAACAGCTCTGCAGACAAATATTTTTTCTCAGTTCTATTGCAAAACAGTGCAGCAGAGAAAAGTTAATGATTTGTATATATTGTGCAACAGCCCATCTTAACATATTGAGACAGAAACTATACACATCCACACTCTTTATAGCCAACACTACTTTGCAGACTTCATACACTTGTAAGACCACTGTATAATCTCGCTTTGTTTGCGGGTCCCAAATCAAAATGGCTTATGTTGCACTACACTGTCCCTCATTGTTTGGGTAACGGCAATACCCCTGCATAAGTGCTTACAAAATAAGAACAGTGCACAAAGGAGGCATGTCTCATCTCTACAACTTAGCCTCAAAGTCTGTATTGAGAATATCAACACCTGAGCGTTTTATCGGTGCATAGTAATACTAGTCTTTACAAATAATCAGCATCAGTCCTTGTCAGGGGGCTGCAGGTGTAGATTAGCCCCCACTCAGATTACAGCCTGATGAATCCTCATAGATAGAGTATGTACCCTGACGTGAAGTGAGTGAAACTGCTTGTGGTGTGCCAGAGGAGAATTACTCCCCTGATGTATCACATTAATATGTGATAAACAACCTTGCATTGCCAGATTACAATAAATAATTCACTGCCCTTCAGAGGATGTGATATGTGCCTGCACAGATTATTTACAGCTTTGAAATTATTCTTTTAATCTCGTACAGCAAGCTGCCAAGGTGAACCCGGAGTAAATAATGCATGGCGAAAGTTTATTCCTGCTATATATTCAGTTTTTTCATCTGACTATTTTTTTTCTATTATTTTTCAGGGAATGGGTGAATGACTGAGAGCATGTTGGCTGTTTCTTTCATTCTAATTCAGTTTGGGATAATTTGTAGGTTATTTAATATTCTTGAGATACTCCTCAGGGTTCATGATGGGTCTGAGATTACGAGAAATGTGAAACACTGTTTACAGATGGTCTATATAAGAGAGACATGATGATATAGACAGAACATCAAATGCATATTTACATATATACATGTGGTCAAGGTGAAGAGATGCATAACTAAGAAGAAATTAAATAAAAAGGAGATAAAACGAAGACTTTCATTTTACAAATCTGATGGGTATGGGCTGGGGGTGGTTGTTGGGTAACACAGTACTGAGTGGTGTTGTTAGGTAAGTGCACTGTAGAACATTAAAATATAGTTGGATGTGATGATGATTAGAGGAATCAGCTCTGATGGAATGCAGGGAAGCAGCCCGGGATTTAAGGAAACAGATGAGACTGTCTTATCGCAGCAAGGAGGGTTTTTTTTGTTTGTTTGTTTTTTTTAGGTTTGCGTGTCCTGTTAACAAGTTAAGGCAATGATTTATTGATAATTTTGTTCTGTCTTTCCGATGGAGTAGGATGATCTTCATGGCTATGGGTAAAGCTATAAGTATGGAGGTCTGGAGATACTTGAGGATGGAGGGGTCAAATTAACCCTTCATAGGGTACTCAAAGAAATACTCTGAAATACTCTTAAATACTCTGAAATTCAAAATTTAGACCTTAGTGTGTTATTGGAGGACATGACATGAATACATTACTTTTGTGAAATTCTAAAAAATGTTTTATTGTCATGTGGAAAATCAAGGTCAGTGAAGTTACTGTATTTGGTTCCTTGCTCTTAAGTGGCAAAAAAAAATTTAAATCTGAGAAGTAAACAAAAAATACAAGAAAAAAACACATGTAAGGTGAAAGGAACATGTATTTTAGAACATTAGAAGATCACTTTTAGAACATTACAACAACATAAGTGCTGTTCCAGACACCTGTCAACATCCACATTATCCCTTTGAACATCATTACTTACATTAGTACCATTACTTCATGGTACCTAACAAAGCAGTTACATTCACAGTTCACGCAAAGGTGGACCTTCCAGACCCTGTAGACCACATTGGACCTGATATTGTTGCCTCACTGTAACTGGTGCTGTCACTGCCTTGTAATGTGTGCGGAAATGACCAAAAATAGTCATTTGCCTGATAAATGGTTAAGAAAATAAAAATGAAGTGAAGTTTGTGCAACAGCAAAAGACACAAATATACAGGCTAATGTAAAAATTATACCTAAAGTGGTGTTGAAAGTTGATTTTTTCTATGACGGCCATTTAAAGCATCAACAAATCAAAAGCTGTGTTAAGAGGATCTTACTGATGCTGATTCAATGTCCAGTGAAAAAAATGTGAGTAAAAAACTGAATATGGACATGTTATATGTGGAAATGGGTGCCTCTTATTTGTGCAGGATGAAAATGTACCCATTAATGGGTGCGATACATGCACATCATCACAGATAGTCCTTTTTTTTTTTTTTTTTTTTACAGCTCAGAAACGTCTCTCTGAGCAACAAGGAAAAAAGTTTGCCCTGCACTGCATTTAATGTTGTTTTCTTTATTGAAGTGATTTATAACAGGAAATATTCACGTTAGCCCCATCAGTTACTATTTCATGTCACATTTGACGCAGTAGTCTGTTAGAGTTAGAGTTAAATGCAATTTATTATATACTGTAGTATTGGCCACATTCTTACAGTATTTATCAATGTTTGATATGTTAAACTGCGGCATTTCTGTGAACTACACATCTCATACTGCTCATGGTTTATGTATTACCTTCACTTTAACTGACAATCTGTAGAAATGAACACTGAATTGACTCACTATGTTTAGTACTGCAACACAAATTGGATCCAGGATGAGATAATGTATAATAACATAGCTGGAAAAAGGCTTTGATATCTATTTTTCTCCTGTTTCTGTCCTTTTTATGGGACAACATTCTAATGTATAGTGGTATTTAATAATATGTAGTAAAAACAGGCTATTTGTGATACTAATTAATCTCTCGCATCTCTCTTATAAACAGCTCTGCTATAAAATGAACAGCATTGGAGAGCTCAGACTGGCAGTTGGATAAAATCTAGTTAAAGCTTTACAGCCACCAAACCCTAAGGCTACTTAGGCAACTTATATCATCTACCCCATGAATCTGTAAAGCAAAGCGCCTTTGCTATTGGCTTTTTTTTTTTTTTCATGTACAACCACCTTGGTTGTTCATCGCCTAAAGCTACTGTGTTTTAACTTCAGGAAACACTGCTGCCATGTTTCAAACCTTTAGATGGGAAGATTAGTGTGTTAACGCCTAAGGATTACAGTCAATGCACCATCAGCAATTCTGGGTCTAACAATTTGCTTGCATGCAATGCTTGTTTCCCTTTTCCACAAGAATTTAGAAAACAAGGAGTTAAGGGATTTGCAAATAAAGAAGGAAAGTTGTATTGCTTTGTCAATAACGTTCAGACTTAATTCAAAACCGGGTCCAGGTTTATTAGCACTTTCTGTCATTTAGAATTTGTTGAGAACTTGTATGGCCTTCATTTTTAAAGGCTCAGTGAGCAGTGCTTAACGCCATCTAGTGGTGAGGTTGCAGATTGCACCATCCTCTCTGCCTCTTCTATGGTGGCCAGGAGGAAATCATCCTCTAAAAACACAAAAGGTCAGTTAAGAACCAGTGTTTTGTTAGTCTATTTTGTGTTTTCGGTTACGGGTGTATCCAGAGCCATATATAGATAGAGATTTGTGACACACCTTGATGTCGCCACTATGGTGATCACGTGGTTCATGTAAACCTCCATAGTTCCAAAACAAACCACACGCTGTCATGTTCTTCTATGGGACAGACAGCAGCGAGTGCATTATTGCATGGTAAATATCAAAATAAACCACACTCAAGTATATTTCCAACCGTTGTTGCACTACTGCTTGTATGTTTGTGTCAGTTATGCTTTTGGGTAGTGGGGTTGACCACTGAATGTACTGCATTTATTACTTTGAAAAGTTTTACATTTGACATAGAGTTAGCCATCTAGCTTCATAACTACAGCAAGTAGGTTTACGAAGCAAGCGCAGGACAAATAAAACTACTTACAGGCATCACATGCCATTATGAAACGTTAATAAATTACAAATGGAATAAAATAACTGGCAAAGAGGAACTGTATTTCTACCTGGAGTAAATTACACTAATTAGCATATTACATCAGCTGACAAACTTAACACCACCAGGTTCAGCAAAACAACTAAATTAAAACCTGCTGATAACCAAATTTGTACTAACGTTACCTTACCATAGAAACTCTAGTTATAGTGGTTAAATCTCAACAGCTGCAGAAGTCCAGCTAGCTAACTATCGGGCTACAGCTGAAAATCAAATATAATGGTTGTATAAGATATAAATTTATACAAACGCTAAAACATAGCAAAGAAAACAGAATTTACAACATAGATTTCCGCTAATACTGGAAATACACTTGATAATTTGAAAGATGACAATATCTCATTAACTAGGTCAGCTGCAATAGAAATGAATGTGTTCCGATGCCACCATACTCAATGTTTGGAACTATCGGCCCCTCCATAACCCGGAAGTAGGTCCATATTTCATCCACCATTTTTTACAATGGGAGTCGATGGAAGTGTTGCCACTCTGTTTTCTCTACCGCTCTGGGTGTATCAACTCTAGCCACACTCACACATACTGGACATAATACACCTCAACACTAAATGTAACTCCCTATAAAATACAGATTTTAGGGCCAATATAAGGCTTCTCCTATTTATTTCTTGACAGACAATTCAGCTGTAGTCGTGGAACATTAAATGACTGTTAGGCACATTTTTGACGATATTTACCATGCCAGACTTTGGAAAAACAGCATTTTCCTACGATGCTCCATGGTCGTGGAATAATCTTCAAAAAACTTTAAAACCACATACACTCATCTCTATTAATGGTTTTAAAAGTATCAAGGGGAATGCAGTGAAGGAGAAATGTCACTGTTTGTCTTGATGCCATTCTGGTTGAATAACTGTACTGTGTTTTATTGTTGTATTGTTCGTAGTTTATTATGTATGTGCTTTGTATTGTTTGGACTTTGTTGGCTGCTACCTTGGCCAGGTCTCCCTTGCAAAAGAGATTTCTAATCTCAATGGGA
>JAPQRQ010000002.1:20129024-20155675 GCA_037367365.1 Apogon talboti
TAGATTTCTATAGCGCTTTTCAAGGCACCCAAAGCGCTTTACATTATTGATGCATTATTCTTTCACTCTCACAGTCAATAAAATAAAAAATGCCAATCCTTTAGCATTAGCTTACCCATCTCCCCCATTGTTCTCTCATATCTCCACCTTTTGACCAAATATGGCCATGTCTGGTTCCAGATCCAAGCTAGTGATGACCAAAATGCTAATTTCTGGCTCCTGAACAACAACTACAATCACACCATAGAGGCTTCTTCACTTCTACAGTTTAGACACATTTACATCATTCATATCATTACCTTCATCGATGACTAAATGAATGGGCCTTTCTGTGTGGAGTTTGCATGTTCTCCCTACATCTGCGTGGATTCTCTGCATATACTCTGGCTTCATTTCACCATCCAAAGACATGCGCCTTAACATATTAATAATTGGTCAATCTAAATCATAGGTGTGAATGTGTGAGTGAATGGTTGCCTGCCTACATATGTCAGCCCTGTTATGAGCTGGCGACACATCCAGGGTGTGGCATGCCTTCGCCCATTGGTAGCTGGGATAGGCTCCAGCAACCTTCTCAAGGATTAAGCCATTGAGAAAATGAATGCATGAATGATTAAATAGCAATGAAATGCTCTAAATCACACATTAAAACATTAAAAAAGAAAACCAATTATCATGAGATTGATTTAAATGTCTAGATTACCTGCTTAGCATCTTCATAGTTACAATCTGCTGATGGAAAAAAAAAAAGAAAACACTCTTTAATGGATTCTAAAATATATCATCAGAAAAACCACCATTTCTTCAAATCCTTAAAATGACTGGTCTTCACATTTTGGTACACTCTTGAGGGAAATGTGTATTGGACGGCGTTAGACTGGTTTTACTTGCAGATAAAACCTTCTAATCTTTATAGGTGGTGGTGGATACTCAGGACCAACTTGACATGAAAATTTGCAAGCCTAGTTCTCCCATAATTCTTCACGAGGTGTGAGATACATTGAAACAATTACACATATTAGTCTTAGATACTTATTCATCAACCACTGACATGAAACATTAATTTCCTTTGCCAATATTAATTAGTCATCTGCACTGCTCTGATATTACCATATTTCACTTTTATTAATTCACCCTGGTCGTCTAATGTCAGCCTATAAAATCTTGACAGGGGAGTCATGTTTCAGTTGGGAGTAAGTTAGATGGTAGTTGAAGGATATCATTCATAGTGTCAAGTGGTGAGTAATGCTAATTCAGCATTCAGCATCTAATGGAGTGCATTTTCTATTCAGGTGTCCTTTTATCACTGGTATGTGTCTTTTTTCATCATTATTATCATTATTATTATTAAGATACAATGTGTGATGTTCCAAAAACTCTTGTCAGTAACAACACAGTAACCTGAACTGCAGTTAGCATCCTGTTGCTCGTACTTGTGTGCTTATATGAAGTTTGTTCAGGAATCTGCGTTGTGCTCAGGGTAGGTCATTTGTTTTATGTTTGTGGACTCCGTTTCTAAGCTAATGGTGGCTTAGTGTTGTACATCGAGAGACAATGAGGCACTTGGGAGCGTGCGTATATGCCCGTGACCTCAACACAGAGATCAGTGTCCAGGTCGTTTTGATGGATGTAGGCAACTGAAAAAGCTGGGTAAAGTGCACATGTTTAAGGTACATTGCAATCCATTTTCACACTATGCTTCACAACCCAAAAATAAATTTATACATGGAAATTCCTTCACACATTTCCATGTTGCACCTCTAAGAACCTGCTAAATATTGTAGGATATACTATAAAATTTGGCTTCAAATTACAACAACTTAGGAATTTAAACTGACACAGATGCTGCAAGACAAGGTCTCTCCACCTCCGAAGACAATTTGCTCGCCTCTAAAAAGAACAGAAGGATCACATCTCCAAGGGTTTGACTCCACGCACTAACCCTCAGAAATGATGACACAGGAATTTAGAGAAAATTCCACATGTCAGCATTTTTCTAGCTTTTTGTAGCTTGAATTTGACAGTGGCCTTTTACAGTGTGACATAAGCTGGAGGTCTGTGGAGATAAAAGATGTCTCCTTAGTCCAAACAACATTTACCATGCAAACTCTTTGAGCCGATCAAATGTTTGTGATTTATTTTCTTGGGTGTTTTGTCCCACTCTGTGACCTTATGGTAATGTTGAGTGTGAAAGGGATTACAAAGCTTTCCTAAAGCACCATGTACTCTGTAATGATTTAGTTTTTTAGCAAATTTAAGACTTTAAGAAATCTGTTCAGGTGAAAATGATTATAAAACGATATTCAGTGTCATCTTGGTATGATGCTCTTTTTTATATATATTCAGGTTATTTAATTATAGACGTTTCTCTGTGGCAAGTGATCGTAATCAGTGAATTTCACAGACGGAATGATATAACAAATAGATCAATGTTATGTGCATTCCAAAGCAAAAGTTTCTACTCTCCTTCACAGTCACTGCCAGGATAAGACGGCTGACGGCAACAGCTATACAATCTTCAAGTACAAATACAGCTAAGCCGCTAAGCTGATGATTGGTGTGGGAACACAGTATGTAAGCAAATGACTTTGTGGAGGAGGAGAGGGCCCCGCTGATTTCTCAATTATACTTGCTCCTCAGGCTTGGGAGAGACAAAAAAGCTAAACTGCATCATTGACAGTCAACTGGGCCAGACCAAACTCGTACCCTGAGGTATTGTGGTCCGACAAAAAAAGGGTAATAGAGCCTGTTCCATATGAGAAAGGCACACGCTGCTGTGGGATCACAGAGAGCAAGGTTAAATATGAACAACGCGACAACCGCACACTGGCTGTCGTTCTACCGACATCTTTCATCTTCTGTGGTGTGTCGAGATGGAAGGATCATGGATCTGAAACAGCGTCTCCATGAAATAAACATGCACAAATAGTCTCCACGATATTTGTATTGCACAGGATAAACAAGCATCATAATGCCGACACAGAAAAAGAAAACCTAAGACGTGCAATTACCACATGAAATACCCCAGACAGCAGTAGGCACAGACTGACGATTGTTAAGAATGAAATAAAATTATTTTTATTTATTTTCCTATTTCTGTTTTGTCAGAGCCATCCCTAAAAGAAGCATATGCGCAGGGAACAGAAGTGTTATTTTCAACTGATGTTTTAAACATGGAGCCACACTGTAATAAACTTAAGCATTTGCATTTACACTGTGGTGATAAGTAGGTTACCCTAGAATGGGAATACATCCTCTGCGGTGCACAATTGTTGTTAAATACTTAATGGTGCTGCCAGTATCTTCAAGGAGCACCTGTCCCGATGTTTTGTTAGTCTGATTAGAGTGTGAAAGAGCTGTAGGGAAAAAGAATCAATAGGGAGCTCAGTGTTAAGTCAACTCTGTGTGAATATACTTTAGAAATGGCATATTTGTTTCTACATAAAAAATGGGCTCATGTGTTTTGCAGCCATTATCTCAGCGGATATTAACCTGTGTTAGCATTGTATGTGAAGGAATGATATCTATTAGCTCATTATATCAGCAGAAAGGAGTGTGTGTGTGTGTGTGTGTGTGTGTGCGCATGAAAAGTAACAGGTCTAAACATTTTGCGGGGCTTGGAAATGTTTCCAACTAGTCTAACAGTATTCACACTGTGATGCTTCTGAACATGTTTTAGTCTTGTCAACTGAATGATTATCATCTACTCGTATTAATTACAGCATTTTCACCACAAGGGGCTATGATATACACAGAGTCAACTACTGGCCAATTCTGCGAGCCTTACTCAGGTTTAATTACAGACAAGGGCTTTGATATCTTATGACAGAGTGCACTGTTGCCATGAATAAACCAATTAAGTAATCGTTTCTACCTACCCACAAGGACAGAACAGTTCAGCAGAAAAGTGTGAAGAGGTTGAGGTAAAAGCTAGACTTTTTGAACAAGATCTTAGTCACTGTATTACATTTTTAATCCCAATAGTAAAAATGAATTGCTGCTGCAATGTTATGTTGACATTAAACAGTACCCAGAATGCCATGCGAATCTGATGTTGCACAGACAATAAAAAACAAAGCCAAAGAAAAAAATAAATAAATAAATATGGTTGCGGAAACAGGGAGAGAGCAAGATCTTAACTCCATTCTCATTCTCATGTGTGTGATTCTGATCAAAACCAGCTTTACTTGAGTGGAAGAGCAGTCGCATCAGAGAACCTGTGTTTGTATATGAGCCATAAGCGAATGACCATTTCACATGTTGCCTCAAATTTACCCATATTCATCTTTTCACTCTGGCTCTGCACATTTAAGCGAGCATGGATGTGTATTTGCAGCAAACACAAAGGATCAAAATATCATTCAAGTGCGCAGAGATGCAAAATGTGGAAACACGCCATTCAAGCGCTCTGTAGAAACTACCTGTCATTCTCCCCCTGTGAAGGGTGTGGGAGTTTTCTCCCTCCCCGCCGAGCTCTTGTCTATTTTCAGTGATATGGTTTCCAAGCCAGCAATCACATAATTAAGGCCCTTCATCATATTTATTCTTCCTCAAAGATTTCTGACAACCTACAACTGTTTTCCACCCCCACTGCTAAACCTTGTACAAACATGAATACCCTTGGCAGTATCTTGATAATTTGATGCATTTTGTCTACAGCTTGAACTGTCTTTATGAGAATGAAAAACTCACTCATGCTTTATATGGACGGGACTTAATAAATACATGAATCAAGGTTTTCTTTTGTTGTCCCTAGCAGTGCATCATCAGGTAATGTGTTATGCGCAACCAGAGTGCCCCATTCTCAGCTTCGATGTCCTGTGGGCGGAATATCTGTCCGTGAAAGCCTCAGTCAGCGAGTTGGAAATGGTTTCAGAGGAAGACTACGCTGTAATTATTAATGCATCGTTCCAGCATCTCACTAATACACTATCACTGTGCTTATTATTAAAAGTTTATAAGTCTGCTACAGTTGTCTTTGGCCACCTTAAGAGCCACCATTGATTATTTAGGGCATACCTGTGAACACTATAAAGCCAAACCTACCATCCAAATTCACTGCACACTGTTGTATGGTGTCCGGCTTGCACATAAAATATTGAACTAAGTTCATAATTGACACGCTGAAGTCCCTGCAACAAGCAGCTGAAATCTCTGCATCTTTTATGTGTGACTGCTGTGAAAACTCAGTAAGAGACTGTATGTAAGAATGTCTTACTTTTATTTTAGGTCAATTTGAGGTAGAAAGGAGGACGTTTTATCTGACAGTGAAAGGGAAATATGTGGGACAAATGGCATTAAAACGTGCTCTTCTTCACATTCTTCTTCATCACCGTTTTCTGATGTTTCCTAGTCATCATCATCATCATCATCATCATCATCATCATCATCATCTGGGCCCACGTTTGTACAGATGTTTGATATAGAGTAGGTTGTCTCTGAGTGTGTGTGTAGTTTGGTTACATTTTTTGGTTTATCTGTACATTTCTAAATCATATCAGGCACCACGTCACTGTTGTACGCCAGCTGCGGCATGCGTCCTATGAAAGTACAACAACAGAGTCGGCAGCAAAGGCCACCCTGGCCGTAAAACCCGGTGCAGCTGCATTCTGTGCAACACTTTAATCATCTGTGGAGCCATCGGAGGAAAGGCCTCATTTATATCATCTATTGTAAACAAATTAAAACCCAAAGAGCAAGTTTGATATAATTAGTCTGAGTAGATCACAGGAAAAAAGCTGCACGCATAGCCCTAATGACTGCTGGGTAAATGACTAAATAAATATGCACGTTTAAAAATGAGAGTGGGTTCACTTCCAGATTTCTAGTGCAATACGCCGCAGTTCTGGTGGCTAGGCATGCTGCCAGCGCAAACTCATGAGGGTGTTGTGTCGTTAACAAACAAGCCCCACACAGCTCCATTCTTTGCCTCCTACAATTTAAAACACAAGATGGGAAAGTGTGCCAATGACAGAGCAGGGAGTGATGCCAGCGACTGCACAATGTGGGGGAAGTGCTAATGATCAGCAGTCCCTCCTAAAACACACAGCTGGAGCAGAAGAAGACGAGGGAATTGTAGAAACAAATTTGTCTTTCTAATTTTTGTCATCTATCTATCTATCTATCTATCTATCTATCTATCTATCTATCTATCTATCTATCTATTAAAAATTAATCTAAAATAAAATATTAAAACATCCCTGGAGGCTCAGACTTCTGATCTTAATTGACCTCAGAGTTGTCATATATCACTTGTGGTTAGTCATCTTTCCCTCGTCTGGAACAACTGGCGATTTGAGGCAATTACACCAGAGGACGAAAGTGTTTTCCGCACAAAAACAAAGTAAATTGCTATCGTTATAAGCAATGGACAATTTTCCAAAACATTAGATGCATAAACAAGAGGTCCACGTATGGTCTTGGGGACACTCGCAATTCCTATGCAGCCGGATTAATTCACTTCAACTTTTTTTGAAAACAGTGTTTAGGTATGCACGTTGAACAGTCACCTTGATATATTCTATGGTCTAGAAGGCTGTAGAATGATGGTTTTCTATTGAATTATTGTTACCGTGACAACAATTAGTATTATAATTGGACCAATTATGTTAATTATCTGTCTGCACGTTTTCAGATCAACAATGCTGCACAAAATTTTAAAAAAGTAAAAAACAAACTGCAGAAAGCTTAAAAAAAATATACCCCACTACACAGCAGATATCTGCAATATTCTTACAGCAACCCTTCAGCTTGACACAAGCAGAGCAGTAATGTGCCTGTTGAATTTATTACCTTGATAAAGTTCTTGAATTATGCCATTATCTGCAAGGATCCATATGGCTCGGCGAATCAATTTTGTGTCATTAAAAGTCATTTTGCTTGCGACTGTGAGATTCCTCCTAATATTGCATTTTTTAAGTCAATTACACGATCAATAAGGGGACGACGTTTTAAACAGGATATTAAGAAAGATAAGATGCTGCCGTGTCAATATTATTAAAGACAATTTCAGGGTCCCTATGGAGGTGTTGTTAAATACACTAGAATATTAGTAATATGAGAAATCTCAATGTGACCAACGCTTAAATAAACACACCGAGCAAAATGGATTCTCTACACATTTGCAATGATTATCACAGAGGTTGGTATAATTGCTGAAGTCAGACTTTTTCGCGGGCATCAAGTTTAATTAGTTCCATGGGCTGGAGGTGTGGAATGAACTTGTGTTTAAGACTAAGAGTGTTATAGTGACACACTTCTTGATCCCTTGCCCCCGGTCATCACCTAAGGGAGTCTCTCTAAGACACAGTAGGTGAGAGAGTCTACTGATTGCCCTCAGGAGGATCGTGGCGGCCTGCTTGCAGGACCGGACATCTTGTTAAGGCTCAGTGGCTCACAGTGAAAATGAATGGCCACCCACACTTGAGTGGGAATTTCAGGATAGGACCCTGGCTATCTAACAAGCCAATCACAAAAGCCAATTAGAACCGAGGCGCTGCTTTGGGGATACAGAGATTCCTAAGGCTTGGGGAAGTGATTCTAGCCTTGGCCCCTGTCTATAACCTGGAGGAGAATTTCAGTGTTGTCTGCAGGAGAGCAAACTCTGGCTCTGGATCAATCTCACCAGTGAACCGAATCAGATTTCCCTTGGTCCAGTGTACATGGACTGAATGCAACATTACTTAACTTAACTTAGTGTTTTGACAACTTTCCAAGGCTTGTCAACAGGATCTGCTCTGGGTGTGTAGCTGTGTTCTCAGATGGTCCACTATAAAAATAAATAAAACACTGCAGAAGAACACTGAGTCATGTGTTACCCTGATCCATAAAACATACAAATGAGAATTATATTCAAAAAGGAGAGGTAGGTCTACAAAGCTGTGCCTGGCTACTAAGTGATGAAGAATGGTAGGTGAACTTTAACAACTGTGCATGACCATAACGCTGTGTTAAACTGTTCAAGGTTAAGAACATGCTTGGCTCACTTGGAATGCTATACCTCCACACTTTTAATACCCCTCAGCCAATAGGCTTCTGCTCCATGCCAAGATGCATCCACAGTATAAATTTGGTATAAATATCTCAATGCGTTCTTGAGATAATGTGATTACATCATTGAATGGACGGACAGACAGATGGACAGATGACAAACCGATTACAGTACCCCTCTGGCCAGTTGGCCGAAGGGTAAAAACATTTTCAAGGTAGTGAGTGCAACACGTCTGGAATCAAAAGAGCAGAAGCTTCACTAATACCTTGCTACTGAAAAAAAACAGATCAAGTTAAAGACTCAAGGTCGTTAAGTAAAGCTCATTATTTACACAATTCAAGAAAAAAAACAGACTACTATTGTGAGACTTGAACCAAAGTTCAGTGCCGTTGAAACATTCATCTCACCAGATTCAGATCTCCAGTATTGTCCATAGAAAGACTGAATATAATAGTATCATCTCACATGTACACAGTCAAATTGCTCCATGGCTTTTCACGTTAAATCTGCAGCTTATTTACTGCACATTTCCAAATCGGTAGACCAAAACTTAAGTTAGATAAGAGAAATAAGAAGGTCCCTGTACTACAAATTGAAAAACGAGTAATCTAACAAAGACTACCTGTATTTGGTTGATTCGCCAAGATATCCAAACAGAACTATCTATGAAAGTGCCAATATTTCAACCAGAATTAAAATAAGTGTAACAAAAGCCGCCTTGAAATTAAGTGTCTCAGAATAATACATGTTGTATTAATAAACACTTTTATTAGGGACTTTTGTGGACGCCCCCCCAAAAAAACCCTCTATTGTTGTGTTCACAGCTGCTCTCTGTGATCCCCTCCCTTCCACACACACTGTCGCTCTCTTCTCGGTAAAGTTTTCTTTCTTTACTTTTGTCTTCCTAGTTATTCCACCACCTGTCCACCAGGTGTCCTCAGTCTTCCTCACCTGTTACATATGCCTTTACATCTGCCTCTAATATCCATTTAGTGTCTTTGTGTGCAGTTGTATGTCATGTTTTAAAGTGATATACAGTTCAGTCTCATACATATTGTACAATTCTGGTCTTATACATATTTTTTCTTACTCATACACACACACATGTGCAGAGAAAAGAAAGCGAGGGGAAAAAAAACAACACCACACCTCCACAGGTCACAGGTCAGCAACATACTGTATCTGCTTTGCCAGATATGACTTAACAGGGGACCACCTTTCCAAGTAAGTGTCCAAATGCCATTGCAAGCTTGTGGTTATGTTTTCCATTCAGTCCACAGCTTTCAGTCTTTGGATCCACTGGTCCACAGTGGGTGGGGTTTAAGTCAGTATACAGTGATAATTTTATAAACTATTAATACAAGAACTCTAAGCATATATATTGGTTTTTTTCCTTCAATCCCTCTAAATATACATTCCCTAGAGTTTTCTGGTTTGGTTCTATGCAGTCTAAAACCTCTTGTATTTCCTTCTGAATTTTATCCCAATAAACTCCTAGGTTTGGACAGTCCCAAAAATATGTGAGAAACCTCCAATTAGACCATATCTTCTCCAGAAAAGAGAGCATGCTGTATTAATGGTTAGTTTTATCATGCCTATATTTTCTAAGGTCTGCCATTACCTTTCTCCCCCTCTTGCTCCTAAAAGTATTTTTATCTTTATCCAAAATATCTCATAACAAATACCTTAATGCATTCACATTCACCAGTGTACAGATTGTAAGCATTCTTTGCATACACACATGTATCATTTGCTCGTCTCCAAATACTCACAGGATGCAGTGTAGCATTCCAAAGACATTGTTATCATGTACATGGATTCCAATTTTTTTTTTTTCTTTTTCTTTTTTTTTGCACAAATATGTTGTCCAAAATACTTGGTACCAAAAATAGATTTCAGCACATCGGTTGTCAGGGAGATGAAGGTGTGTATGGAAGTGTTAACTGCTGCTGTCAGAATCATGTTACTCTGACAATTTGCCGCAAAATGGCAGCAGAATTAACCAGCTACACGTCATGTTAACAGAGAACACGTGCGACAGCTTATGTTTCTGTTTTGAGCATGAACATTGCTTTTAACTGGTAAATCCTTCACCTGGACAATGACTTCTGTTTAATAATCATGGTAATGTCTAATATAGTCCATATATTACTGAAAATAAGAAGCATATTTACAAAGGGATTAGAGGTAATTGAGTCATCTGAGCTTACCTATATTTGATTGCCTTAGTTGGAGTAAAGATCGTGTTTTCATTATGGAGCCACCTGAACCAAGCAGGATGAGCTCCGAGCCCTTCCTGTTGATGTTACACCACAGTACCACTACGCCCGGTCGGTGGATTATCCAGAACTTTGTTGTTAAACATGAAAACAACTCAATCTTGTTATCGCTTATGCACCACCATCTACTTAACAAAAGGCTTCCCCAAATCCTTTGCTATGGTTCAGTCCTAATAGTCTTAGCAGCATCAGTCTGAGAACAGACACAAAAGGAAGATCACACTCCTCACACCCCCACAATTAAAAAAAGATTAGAAGCAACCCCACAAATCCACTGCATTTACAACAGGTAAGGCAGCCTGAATGTGCCTGTTTTCCTAAAGAGAGGAACTTCACAGCGAGGCAACATGTCTCTATGAAGAAGAGCTATCACCACTGTGCATTCTGATATGTACAAGAAATATGTTCACACCTTGTATTCAATTATAAATCCATTATATTTTTATCACAGTGAATTGTGTATAGTCAGTGGAATAACTTGTACAAACACAGCCCATAATACTGTGGATCATTTACGTCAGCGAGCAACAATGCTTGGACTTTTTTCTGTTTTTCACTTAGATTAAAAAAAATTAAAAAATTCCCTCCAGACTTATTATAACTGTAACACTTTCTGTAACAGGTACAATAAATGCAATTTATACAGCCCCAAAGGATTTCTGCTTCACCTTATATACACACACAAAATGTTAACGTATGAATCTACTTCTGTGATATACCTTATCACGTTAGTGCATATTTGTTTGTCCAGAAAACAAGCTGAGGTGCAGCCTGCAGAGAGAACAAAGCCACATTCTGCATACTAAAATGACATTTACTCAAAAGTTAAACTCTGCAGAGGAACACTGAAAATGTGTTTTAACAAGCCATTTCATTCCCACTTCGTAAACTGTTTTTACAACTAATTACAATGATGAATATTTATTTCAGAATCAAAGCAATACCTGCAAATTAATCACATCCTGCTCATTTCAAATACCATCCACCATCCATCTGTCACTTAAAGCCTTTACACACCGGGGGCGTGACAAACAAACGACACAAAAGTGTGAAATACTTGCCCACAAATATTTTGCATCAGAACTATGTTCACACCGGTGGCGACGAGAGTTAGCGACAGCTGCAACACTTGCTCTATAAAAGAATGTAATATATTTGTGCCAACAGTAATGGGTTCAACATCACCCGGAGCCTCATTCTGCAGCCTGTGTGTCAGATCCACAGCCTTCTGTTCCTTTGCATCTATGTACCGGCGTTCAGGTAAAAAGACACACAAACACTGCAAACTGGATCTGAGTCATACGATGCTCACTTCACAGAAATGCCTGTCTATCATGATCACTTAGATCAGAGGTGGTGATGCGGTTTAGCTTAAAAAGCCAAATGAAACCCTTTTTACATACAGATTTCAACATGTGGTCTTTTAATTCTAAATGTATTTTAGGTCTACCTCCATCATATTTACTGGTCTACATCTGCTGGAATGACTTTAATAATTACAGTCAGTCTCAGGATATATTACCTCTGTGTGTTCCAAAAGTCAAAACAGAACTAGAAAAGAAAGATTATAAATGTTCTTCTCCCACTGCCTGGAAGAAACTATAGAAGGAGGTAAAAAAAAAAAAAAAAAAAAAAAGAGGGATTTGGTCTGTTTAAATACGTTCAAAGTCAGTTTAAATGAATGGGAAAAGGATCAATCTGGATGTAGATGTTTTCAAACTGATTGAATCAGGTTCTGCCTTGAGATGCTTTGAAGGAACATTGTTGTATACTTCTAGTACCTTTTAAAATTATTGGTGGTGTTTTATATTTATGTTTTTACTTTGGTGTTTTATATCTGGTTTTAGAACTGAGTTTTACTTCGTGTGGATGTATGAATGAAACTTCTATTTTCTGTAACTTCTGGGGCTGTCTTGGTCAGGACACTCATTTTAATCTCAACAACTTATGTTTCCTAGTTAAATAAAGTATAATAATAACATTTTTTTAAAAATAGCCACACAACATATGGATTCCTACACATCACCAGTGTTTCACAAGTCAATTACATAATAAGTTGCATGCTAAAACTTACTAAAAACTTCTTACCTTATGGAACACCTGGCAGTCCTCGTTTTCCACGGTTGTTTGTAGGTCTGTCTTGTACTCAGTTGTGGCAACTTCAATCATGCCTTTATCATAAGAAAGGAGTCATTCTTTGACATCACTAAGTGTAGAAAAAACTGATGCACAGACATATGTTGATCCAAACATTGACGTTTTACATTGGGGTATCTGTCTGCAGGTACAGTTCTTCAAACCTCTGTGGTTCCTTGTCTTTAAATACATTTCAAGGTGTCCTCCTCACACAGTTCAATCATGTCCAAATGGGAGGCTGCTTCATCTGTCACTAAGGGAACCTTTAAACAGTCTGCTTCTGCAGTAAATGTTTTGATGAGGAGCGTGATCTCAGCTCGTTTTTTTTTTTTGTTTTGTTTTGGTTTTTTTTACTTCAGGTCACAGAATCTGTCCTCAGAACTTTGGTGCAGATTGTTGTTCTCTCTGATACTGAAGCCTCTGCTGCTCCATCCGCCAACGTCATTACACTCAGCCAAAGCAACCCTGAAATATTGGTATTTTTCGAGATCTGTCTGTAACTGAGCCTCGAGTGACAGAAATATGTCTGCTTTTCCACATGTTTTTTCAAGCAGTTCATCTTGTGCTCACGAATCGCCGAGAATTTAGGAAGTAGTTTGTCCGTGTTGGATGGACGGAGGTGAAAAGGCTCCAAATTTGAGGCTTTGAAGTGAGACAGTGAAGTTGGCAAAACCGTCTTCAATTTCTTTCTAGAAAGAAATACAACTCTTCCCATTCAGAAAGAAATGTCCTCCTCAAATTTTAGATTAGCTTTTCGTTTTCTCGATTTAGCTATCACGATGCTGTCACTAGCGCTAGCTTAACTGAAGCACACCTGCACACGTTGTTTACATTTATGATACCTTCATGAACGGTGGGAGATTTCTGAATTACCACAGAATCGTTGTTATTATTATCCCATTAAGTCTTGTGTATCATATCATATCATCTTAATTGATCAGAAAAAATATTTATGGAATTTATAAAAAAGAAAGGAAATTTGAAGTTTGTTGGGTTTTTTTTTGTTTTGTTTTGTTTTGTTTTGTTTTGTTTTCCCAAAGGGACAGTGCACATTAATGAACACAATGTGTGCCAATACATAAGATTATAGCCAAGGCTAATTTCCATTTTTAATCCCTACATAAAACATCCTACAACAACATGATACACATAAAACAATACAATCCAGTGTACTCATTCAACAGACAAGTGAAACACATATATTTATGCTACATTGGACACAACATACATACATACACAAACAGTTTAATTAAATTTATATCAGATTGTGGAGGCAGGTTTGATTGTTCAGTAACCATGATTTTAGATGTTTAGTGAATGAGCTGAGCGTGGGCAGGTCACGGATAATGGTTGGTAATGTGTTCCAAGTTTGAGAGTCACGGCATGGAAAAAACAGCCTGTCCAAAGGCACTTCTTCTAGCTGGAATTATGCAGTCACCTCTGGAACTAGCCCTGCTCAGTGTGTTTTGGGTTAAGAGCCCCAGCGGCCTAGATGTTTCCACATGCCCTTCTTTATCTTTATGATTTTTTGTTTTTCAGTGAAAACAGTGTTGCTAGCAGTCAACACATCCATCAGTGTTTTTGTTACATGACATCTTGTTGAGACAAGTGATTCGTTGATGCCTTTATTTGTGGAGTGAAAGCTTGGAAAAATTGATAGTGTTGCCGCATTATGTTGTCATTCTGTGTGAAGGTACTCATGACATAAACAATGGCTTGAAAAAATATAATGCAACACGTGGTGGTCACAGAATAGAGTTTGATTCCAGCACCAGTGGGTGTGGAATCAAACTCTATCTGCTGTGTCTGCATGCCCCCCCAACCCCCCATCTAGAGACATGCACCTTAATAGGCCAATAGGTCGATCTAAATCATCTGTAGGTGTGAATGTGAAGTGAAAGGTTGTTGGGCTGTATATGTCAGCGCTGTGATGAACTGGTGACACATCTAAGGTGAACCCTTTAACTTTCACACGTTGGTAGTCAGGATCGGCTCCTGCACCCCAGGACCCTCATGAGGAATAAGAAAATAAATGAATGTAAATTAGCTGCATGAAAAACTCCTCCAATGTGTAAAGAAGTTTTTCCTCCCAATTTCTGATGATGCTTAAACCTGATTATTCTCTGCTTTTTTTGGATCGTTATCTTGTTTCCAAGTTTCTTACCAGTGAGTTTCTTTTTTCCCCTGGTTTGATTTTTTGATTTAGTTCTGCTTTCTCTCCCTCTCTCTGGGTTTTTCATGAGGGCTTTTTTTTATTCACTAGGTTTTTACTGACCACAGTAATTTTTGCACACAGGAACTCTTCAGCTCCCTCTTTACCTCCACTTACCTGTCCAGTGATCCCCTCAGTGCCAGCCTCGCTTGCTCACTTGAAGTCATTCCCCATAAATTCACCAGAATATTCCTCCTCACCATATCCCCTCATCTGCCTGAAGATTCCCCTTATCATTCTGAACCAGCACAAATATTCTTCTTGTTGCTCTCCTCTCTCAGTGTTTAAATAAAGATTCACTGCCCTGGGTTTCTGTGTTTGGGTCCTGTTCTATGAATTTTGACATCAGTGTATTGAAGAAAACCTATTAAATGTTGGATAGACGGTGCTGTTTGTCAAACAAACATTGTGTAGTTATGAAATTCACAGCCACAGGCATCAGTAACAATGTTCCACTGTACTGAAGAGTGAAGTGTCTAAAAGCTTGAATGAATTTTTACATTATAATGATTTAGAAATGTTGATTTCACATGTATCTGTGGTTTGCAGGTATGTACAATGTCAACATTTAATAATTATGGCAACAGTATGTCCATGTAATTAACATTGTTTTTAATGAATGCTTTATTAAAGTACTTTGTTACATGAATTCATCTGCTACTATTATTATTATTGTAATTATCATTATCATTATTAGTATTATTAGTATTATTAGTAGTAATGTAGTACTTATTTATTTATTTTTTAAATATTTTTGTGTTTATATGTTTATGTATTACTTAAAATCACAGTTAAATTACTTGTTAACAACACCTATTTACAACCGCATGTGAAACCAGCATTCTTATTTACTCACTTTTCAGTCTGAACTGGTAGCTTTTTCCATTTCATTCTTTAGATTCTTCCATAGTTTCCTCAGAGCCACTTATCATCGGTGCAGAATATTATGACATTAAATGATGAAAGACTGAACTAAATGAATTTTACTATTGCTGCTTTAAATACATATGAAGTATTATGTGACTTTTACTGTATAGTCTTTTATAGTGCATAGTCTGTTCTGTAAGGTCAGCTCTTTGACCAGATCTCTATGTGTGTTCACTTTGAGCTTTCAGACTGAGATCTATGTTTATATCAGTTCAGTTTAGTAAAGACGGATCAAGACCATATTTAAGAGTCTGATGGTTCTTATACTGACTCCACCTTGACTTCAGTTGCTTTATGCTGCTAAGATGTTTTTACTCTCTATGATTTTCTCTCACATTGAATACTGTATACCTTCCTGATCCCATGCTGCTGGCACAACGTTCAAACCCATAGAATCCCTTTTTTTAAAAAGCCATAAAAATCTTCGACAAAAAATCGTTTAGTTTCCACCATTGCATTGTTTTAAATAAATACACATTTCTTAACTTTAATAATTTTGTGAATTTCCAAAATGTTTGCCTGATAATCAAAGTCTTGCATGGACTGGCCCCTCCTCCCTTGGCAGATTGGATTAAATCCCGGTCTGTCAGTGGGCTGGCCACCAGGGCCACAGCTGGAGCAGACTGTGAGGTGCCATGCAGACGCTCTACGTTTGGACAGACAACACTCTCACTCACTGGAACTACATATTGAAACAGTTTACCACTCAACGTAAGAGACTCACAATCATATGCCTCCTTCAAATCACAACGTAAACATTGGATGAAGGAAAACCAAGCCTGTGACTGTCAGTAGATTGTCCTCACAGTATTATTTAGTGTGTTTTTATGATGTTTTGTCTTCTTTCAATTGTCTTTCTTGTCACCTGCTTAGGGACTACAGATGGAAATTAGCACTGTTGCTACATTCTGGCATATCTATAGCTGCAGTTGATGTAGATGTTTATTAATATACACTGTCTCTAATAAATAAATAAATACATAAATGAATAAAGTTGAGATTTCATTGAATATGTGAGATGAAGTGTTTATTATGAAGCTGAGAAACATCAAGGTGCTGCATGTATGCGTAGGAGACATAGTTGCACTTAAATCCACTTGTTTAATATAATCTTTTAACTAAATACAGATTGCCTCCTATAAAGACTTAAATAAACCATGAACAAAACCGTCAACTTGAAAGACAAATGTCTGATTAATATTATTTCCAAAATCATCAAGGTCATTACTATTATACATCAGCTTAGAAGGCAAGTATTTCTCACGCACGGATATAAATGATGATTGACAACGATAATTATGTTAAAAATGTACATGCCAACTCAATTTCCACAATATTCCATTAAACATAAAAAATAAGTCATTCTGCTGAGACTTTAAAATGTAAAATTCCTCTCTGCATTTTACTCATTCTAATACACACAACATCTACCATTAGCATTATCATTTAGTATTAGGATTTAGCACTTTGTGAGCAGCCATGAACATTGGTGAATAGGTTTGTGACTGAAGGGTCACCAGTTAGATTCCCTAGACCAGAGGAAAAATTGTGGCTGATGTGCCCTTGAGCAAGGCACATAACCCCCAGTTTAATGCCTGACATGGCAGCCCACTATTCCAAGTCTGCTGTGTTTGGTGTGTTCCTGCATGTTTATGGAGTGATGGGTTAAATTCACTCATTTTCAGCTTCAGTGTGTGTCACATGTCCACGTGTAAAATACACTGACAAATAAATATTTTTATTTTACTTCTTAGAATTCATTGAAAGGGATGAGTTTTCATTGAAGGTGCTCAGAGAAATGCCAGATCTTCATCAGTACCTCAAGTCAAGGGCACTGACAGGAGACTTAACCTCCGTATATCTGTTTTTCACAGGGAAACAGGACAACCTGGAGGAAACCTGAGTGGCACATAGTGAACATGTAAAGTCCACACAAAGTCTCCGGTCCGACTGGGACTCAAACACGAAACCTTACAGCTGTGAGGTGGAAGAAGTGCTAACCACTACACCCAGAATGATTGAAAACGTCTATTTTCACTTGGTTTCACCCCATGAAATTAATAAAACAGACCACTCTGTTACACAATCAAGTACTAGCCATCTGTGCTCCATGTGACCATCATATAGAAGTGCTTTGACAAACAACACATTGTTGTCAGATCCTTATACATCACTTATACACATATACAGTACTGTGTACAAGTCTTAGCCCCCCCCCCCAGCGATGTTGTTTTTACATGAGTGCAGTGAGTTTAATATCTATTACCTCTGTCTCTTATCTAAATAAATTTTTAAAAAAAAATAGAGGGACATATTGTGCACAGCATTAAAAAATATATAAACTCCATGGCTTCTACAGAAAACATTTACTATTAGTGTGATCAATGTTTCCATGAGACAGTAACCCTAAACACTGGATAGGTGTTGAATTAAATCTGGTAAAAGACTAGAAGATTAGTTCAGTAAATATAATTTTGTCTGCACAGATGAGTTCAAGATATGAAAAGGAAGGTCACACTAAATACTCCTCAATATGTTAGTTGTATCTTGATAGAGACTGAGAAAAGCTTATGTACATTAAAATATATGATTATACTCCTGCTAAAACAACAAACCTACTGCACATGAGTTTATAGTGTATATATACAGTACACATTACATTATAAGTGCTCTGTGTACTTTATTACTTTTTAACTGATTTTGCTTTAAGCTTAGAGCAGACAAGTAATATTAAATTAAATTACAGATAAACAGAATTATTGTTTCAGTAAAGCACAGATAAATCAGAGCCTCAGGAGTCAAGCTGAGGATTTTAATTAATCTTATCCTTAAATGTTATTGTTCATACAGATCAGGGGAACAGAAACTTGCTATTTTAAATTCACTTATAGGTCGTGAATGGGATGTTTTACCCTAAATAGTTTCCCCAAAGTATTTCCTAACATTTTATTATCTAAGTCTAAATAATAACAGGAGTCAGGATGCAGACTCCAGTGTCTGATGACAAAATGCTGGATTTTGTGAATACACTATTTGACAAATCCACTGTCCACCCCACTTTGTGCCCACTGAGGAAAGGCAGAAGTTGTGGCAGATTCTCCAATGAGAAATTAATCAAGGCATTGATTATGTTTGTAATAAACATTATGTGAACAGCGTTATGTTCTATTATAAATCCTAATTGAATTTGGCTAGGTTGCTAAAGCGTTGTATCATTCCTCATTTAACTGCAAAGCCAAGATGGATCTGTTTATAGAAACTGAGGTTACTGTGTCAGCTTTCAACTAATTTTTCCATTATTATAGGCATTTTACTAAGAAAATGAAAGTCATATCAAGATTAAGACAGTTTATTGCTGTTATTGTAGCTGTTTTGGCATCAATGCGGCTATTACTACAGTTGAAGTTGGAAGCATGTTAAAAAATGCAACTCATTTTTCACAGTTCTGAACATCTGATTGTTATGTACTTACTGTAAATATCACCTGCATGTTTTTTTTTATTATCTACCACAGTAATTAAAATGTGTTACATCTTACATACTTTCATAAGATTTGAACATACAGTATATGACAAAAGTGCTGTTCAGCTGATATTTTCAATGTGTATAATAAAATGTTATTACACATATATTTTGATTTATATACATTTATACAATACATTTATAAATCTTCCACCATAGAACCTGTAAAATGAATGTATTATAATGTGGAGACAGTGTTTTGAAGTAGATCTGGTAGCTCTGAGACAAACGTTGCTTTTGAGTAAAACTCATTCCCACATTAATTAATAATTAATGATAATTAAATAATAATTTTACATTTTGACCCAAGACTGTATCTTGGAAACTACATTCAACCAGCTTTTTACGCAGTTCATTTTTCATTCCTAGTTACTCAAACTTGGTAAAGATGCACTACTTTTACTCTGGAGGCTTTTGACTTGCAGACCAGTCTATTCATTTCAATAGCTCAGTTATTTTAACCGTTAGCAGTAGTTCTAAGTTGGTCTTCATATTGAGACTGTGAAAGTTAACAGTAAAGTAAAGGGATTTTTGATCTCAGCTTTCATTCATTAGATCACATTGTCAGAGGGTCAGAAGTTTACATATACCAGCTCTGTGGCTTCAACAGCCTGAGAGCTTTAGAAAATTGTCATGACTTCAGAAAGTTACGATTCTGGCTGAAGGTCTTGAACTAACAGGGATGTGTGGCATACACACAAATAAAACAACTATCCAAGGACAGCCCTAATGTCCGAGGATAAAGAAAGAAGCTCCTCATTTTTCTCTTCTTTTATATAGCTACATAATTTAGAAACAACATATTTATTATGTACTGTTTAAACATAATTGCATGTTGTGTTGCAGTTTATATTTAGTGTGAATAGCGCGTGCACATAGACACTGTATTGTGCTTAAGTAGCCTGAGTGGAGATGAATTGACACATTAGCGCAGGGGCTCTTTAACGATTTGTCAAAGGAAATTAGAGCAACTGCTCTTTATGATGGTGCTGCATAGGAAAGTAACTGGGGGAGAATAATTCAGTCTCAATTCATTTTACGCTGAAGGCAGGTCAGGGTTGAATTGCACCATTTGGCTTTCGAAACTAATGTCCATGCATATCTTGATTGCCTGAACAAAAGCGCAGGGTGGCCTTTATGGGTCCTGGAGGAGGGGTGCAGGGAGGCCTTAGCCTGTAATGCTCATTGCTGGAGATGATCACTGACAGCCATAACCTTAAGGCACCATTACCACCAGCAGCAACTATCATTTGGTTATTACATTCAACAAAGTAGTCTAATGGCCGTGCCATTGAAGCTGTGTTACAGCATGCTGCCTTACTGGGGTGGCTATCAGTGACAACTTTGTTTCCTTTTTCTGAATACTAAGTGATCGGATTATATCAAGACCATTGAAACAAAAACTAAATCATTAATTATGTTCCATGAAAGCACTAATGGAACTCCTAACAGCTGGTGGATTCATAGGTAGTTTGGTTAAATAAAAAGCTGCATTTTGCTTATGAGTATACTTGTTGCTTTTGGTCTGTGAGTAATTTTTGGACTTTATACTGGTTTTTTTTGGGGTTTTTTTGTTTGTTTTTGTTTGGAGATAGACAGCAAACTGAGCCAAAAAAACTCTGGTGAGGAAACACCATGTATTTTGGCCTAAATATTGTATATTATGCAAGTGGAGACTATTCTAAGGCAATCAGGGTATTTCTTCTCTCTGCCTGAACACATTTTATTTAGAAGATGAGCCATCCCTTAGAACACCAGCGCACCCGATGCAGCCTACGATTAGAGTTCACCCTCCACATGGTACAGAACAGGATGATATTGACTGCTTCCACTTCGCTGGAGTCAGTCTAGATTGACATATAATGAAAGCACAGCAGGGAAAAGAAAAAGAGGAGAAAAGTATATATGGCTCTGTAGACAGACTTTTACCATTAACTGCAAATGTGTACCATTATTTATACACTGTACATATTATATTCTATATTCTCTACATAGTTGTTTTTTAAAATCGTAACCTTAGTCCTGTGATGGATCAACTAACGCCTACACTTTTTTTTTTTTTTTTGGTGCCTTTTTTGTCAAACTAGGGATCTACAGAGTTAACATCATAAGCTACAAAAGGACAGACACTTTAAAGAGCTGTGTTTGCGTTGGTAGAGAAAAAGTTATGCTGCTTAACTTTAAAACAAGTTTTCTTACAATTTGTCTTGATAGCAACATGGTAAAATAACGTTATCTGAGTTTGATTTACTTCATACACTTGGCTACTGCACATCTGACTACCTCTACCCGGCTACATCTTTCTTGGCACTTGAAAAATACACGTGGGATGGAGGTGCCAGTTAAGCCAGTGGGTGTACAGGGTCATTTTGCACATTGGCCAAAGTAGTGAGGAAATATATTCTTGGACATGGACTATCGCTTCATCACACTGATGCGGAGAACAGAACACTTATTGCCTGGCCAGCTACATGTAGCAGGGACAATACAAACCACAAAGCCTTATCCCAACACATTGAGGAGTAACACAGGCACGGAATTCAGTCTATTGAAGTCAAGAATTATTAAACCTGAGGTTTATGCCGCAAGGGCGCCTGCCAGACTTCCTTGACCAATTGCCAAAACTTACCCTTGAAAGAAGAAGGAAAAAAAAAAAACATTGTTTGAAGTCACATTCACTGTGAAACACTGGAACCCAGCTCAGGGAGAGATTTGTGTGCCAGCATGGGGAGATAAATGTCTTTTGCTGTTGCTGAGATATTAACTGGGAAGCCTGTTTGCAGACTTTGCATCTTCAAGGTCATCATCTTCTAAAGACAACTGGAGAGTCAGCTGGATATTGCCGGCAAGCACGACTTGAGCAGAAGCAAGGAGCTCTGCGTCGTCATCTCCACTGGATTTTCACCTCAAAAAATCTGACAAAGTTACACAAACATCCAACCGTCAAGACAGACAGAGAGTGTGCCAGAGGAAAAAAAAAAACAAAAAACGACCATTGGGTAAATAATTCTCTCTAACAATATACAGTAACACTTGAAAATCACAGCTGACCATTGGACACGGGGCTGTTTTGTGGAATAAGATGGACTAAAGTACAGTCAAACAGGAATGCAACACCATCAATCACCATCATTGTAATATTTTTGGCAAAAGAGTAACATTTTATAATAATAATAATATAATAATGGATTAGATTTATATTGCGCTTTTCTATTAACGCATACTCAAAGCGCGTACAATGATCCATTATTCATCCACTCTCACAGTCACCCTCTGGTGGTGGTAAACTACGTTTGTAACCACAGCTGCCCTGGGGCAGACTGACAGAAGCGTGGCTGCCAATTCGCGCCTAACGGCCCCTCCGACCACCACCGAACATTCACTCGCATTCATACACCAGTGTGAGTAGCAGCACTGGAGGCAAGGTGGGTGAAGTGTCTTGCCCAAGGACACAACAGCTCATGACTAGGACAGAGCGGGATTCGAACTGCCAACCCTTCAGTTATTGGACGACCCGCTCTACCTCCTGAGCCACGGCCGCCCATAACATTTTATGCAGTGTCTTGGTTAGTATTTGTGGGTGTTTTCTCTATTTTTATTCCTTTGTTAAACAAAAAGTGGCCTAATTCATACAATAATACTAATAATGCATTCCTTTATGTAAAGAAGTTATATTGAAGACTGAACTTCAATCCTTAAAGCAAGTTGTTTGTATGAATGCTTTATCCCTCCATCAGGAAACTGACCTGCTGTCTCAAATTACTGCAGATGATACAGTCTGAGGTGTAATTAAAAAACAATTAGGAAAATGTGGCAGGCTAAGAGCACCTTCACCACCCCTCCACTAAATGAGGCCATTAAGCATTCTGGCTATGACTTTTTGGTGATATCCAGGTGTGTGTAGGCAGAATTCATAACAGTCCTACAGGAAGCATCTTGACTGTAGAGTCGCAAAACACAACATTATACAAACAGAAACACTGAGCTGTGAACATTTAAAGGTTCAATGTGTAATATATAGTAACATCTAGTGGTGAGCTCTGGATTGGACCATTGAATATCCCCCTCTCCTTCCTTATGGTGGTGGAACAAACCCAAAAATGACTTTGTTTTTGTTCCTTTATGTTATTAATTCTGGTCTATGCATGTTGTGGATGTAAGTAATACAATGTTAATGTTGAATTCCTTCTACTCTAGCATTGAAAAACTAATTAGAAGGTAGTTCAGAGTGTCGAAGGTCATGAAAACCCACTTCTTATTTCTGCATACAGACAAAGGATGAAGACTTATTTATAAATTATCCACTTAAATCATTTTGTACCCTGATAGTATTATATACTAGACCTTTTATAGTGATCATATTTGTCTTACTTCGCTACGCTTTTTTTGGTTTTTAATTAGCATGCAAATAAATTATGTTTATTTCTTTCTTTGAGCAAAAATACTACATGATGTCCCTTATGTATGTTTCATGTCAAAAAAGATTACTTACGCTCTGTGACTCATGCAAATGAATTGTGGAATAGAGAAAATTATACAAATTAAGGATATATATCACCTATGTCTGTGTATTTAAATATAATATGCTTCGTTTTTATAAATTCAGACGATGAAAAGCAGATAAAAATATAATTCATATTACCATGCATTGCTCAAAGGCATTTAAAGGAATCTTTGGAGACTTTCTGTTGAAACCACTCCTGGTTTAATTTCTGAACCCAAGGAAATGAAGAACAAAGTTGTTTTTTTCTTTTACTCCTCTTTTGTCTGCTCTTTTCGTCGCCGCCTTCATACCCTCCAGCTCCAGTAAAGTCCATAATTTCACTGTTGTATCATGCGGCCTACTCTGTTTACTGGCATTTCTTTTAAATTAAAAGTCACAATCTGCTGTCAAGCAATTGTTTTTAGCTTGTGGCAATGAAGTCATCAACTATTTTAAGTGAAGATTCCCCCTCTTCCCTGTTGGTGGATTAAATAGCGATTGTCTGCCAATATCACTTTGGCTTAATTAGAACCAAGTCTGAATTAGGAGAAACAAAACATCTATTTTTAAACATGCCCGGGCACAAAATGACTTTTCGTGTTTTTGTCCACGGTTTATGGCCTTTCCTGTGCATTTCTACTTTTTTTTTTTTTTTTTTTTTTTACTATGCTGTCTAACAGAGGCTTGTTAGACTTGAAGTTAGGTTACATGTTACGAGTTTTGTCAGTGATCTGTTCATGCCCTTTAAGCTCCTATTCTCCCACATAGTGTGACCTACAGTACACTGACGTGACAGTGACAGGGTGGGTGTTCCACAGCAGGACACCAGGCCCACAGCAAAGTCACTGGCAACACTTAATCTGATAATAGAACAAACACCTCAGATGTTGATCTGATTATAATTCATGATTACTATATTTAAGTGCTTGAAATGTTAGCCTTATTGTTAATTATTTAGGGTTTCTCTCTCTCTCTCTCTCTCGCTCTCTCTCTTTAGTGATTGTGATTAAATTTATTCAGGTTTGTTCAGTAAAGTTAACTAGTATCACATGACGACATCTGGTAATTTGTTATAATTATAAAGGTCGACAGTGATCATAACCCTTAAAGATCTTGCGGCAACTGCCAAATAAATTTCTCTCTACATCTTCAAGGTGATTTAACACTATTTATTTTTTCCTCTGCATTTCTCAGCAGAAAGCAGTTATTTACCTATATTTAATTTACTGTCAATGTAGATGTTCATAAAAGCAGAGTAAATCCAACAGTTATTATATCAAAACAGAGAAAACTGAAGAAAAAGTGACTTTTTCCAACAATATATATGTTACTGAAGGTAAAAGGCATCTACAACCACTGCCATTTGTCAAATTACACAGGTTGTATTGGTACATCAATGTTGTAGAAGATGACGGTGTTTCCACATTTACTACGGAGCCACTGAACGTCCAAAAGGGTCATATCTGACGGCAGTGAAAAGCAGAGAAAATGCAGTTATTTAAATGTATTGATAACATGAGTGGATCATAATATTTGAAATCAATAGATGCCGTTGGTCACTGATGACTGTTTAGGTCTTTGAGGTTAATCCCATACAAATCTGTAATTTGTAGAGAAAGAAGTCAATGCAAATAACGAGCCCTATGTCAGCAAACACAGAGGGTGATAATATTAGTCTCCATGTGACTCAACATCTCTGTGATTTGGGGTGATTTGCAACATTTTTTTTTGTTTCCACCATGCATTTATTTTGCCAATTTCCTGGTTGAGGATGATGAAGACAGGCTGGTGATGATAACCGAAACTCTTAAAAGTGTTTTGGCTGAAAATTCAGGGTCTTGTCGCTTTAACATGGCTGTTCACTGAAAGAGAAAACTGAAATCCTTCAGGAAAGCGACATCTGTAAAGATGATGAGATGGATGACATGCCTGACAGCTACAGTAGGGAGCAATTTTCTGTCTTCCAACAGATATCTGTAAGTGACGAGGCTGCTGTTAACATCATAACATAGCAATAATGTTGATGCATTTGCGTAAAAAAAACCCACACTTTTCTTTTCCTGTGTACATTTTTTGTATGACTGTATAGGTAGGTATGTATGTGTATTGTATGAAAATGACAACTGGGTTTAACAATTTACAAAAAGATCTAAGGGAATTGATTTTTCTTAGAGCCTTATGCTGATAATAAGCTGCATGATAGACTGTTGTATGAAGAAGGGGTGGGATTAGATAAATGTACACTTCCTCCTACTCCTTTTCAAATATGCAATGAAAGTCATTATATGTTGGTATAAGTTTTCATGTTTTCCTTCTCGGCACTACAGTAGGATTATTTTGTTTGTTTTGTTGCATATTCGAAACAAACTGACCCTAACTGAACTGAAATGCACTGTGTGAAACTCAGAAATGGGGGGTTAATTTCCAAATCACTGGAGGTCCCCAGGTTATGAGCAAATAAGACTTAAGAGCAACATCCACTAATGTTTACAATGACTTTACAGGATATGAGCTTCATCTTTCATGGAATAACCACCTATTAATAAAATGGAAGATAAACTTATATACCCAACAGCTTTAAAATACTAGGATGTCTTCAGTTGAATCCTCTGCTGTTCCTTCTGGTAAAGCAGTGTGTGTTTCAACCAAATATTAATATCAGTTTCCTCTCAAAATAGATCAATTGTAATGAAATATCATGATGTTTCCATGCGTGCCATCGGTGCATTCTCTCTCCGGTGCCTCCCTCTCTGTCCTCCTGTCTTCCTGTTTCTTCCTGCAGGTATCTCTGGCTCTGGAGCTGCATGTGTCTGAAGAGACTCGACAAAACCGACCCAGTGTGCGTCTGTTGTTTTTCTACCCTCTCCACTCACACAGAGTGGTCGAGGCAGATGGTCGCCCACACTGAGGCGAGTTCTGTGGCTGGTTCCTTCCGTTAAAGGGTGTTTGGCCTTCCCGCTGCCGCCAAGAGTTTCCTCCAGGGGGGTTTGTTGGCCTTTCCTCTATGAGACTGTAAGGTCTTGACCTTAGCAAAAGTATGTAAAGTTCTGTGGAATAGAATAGAATAGAATAGAATAGAATAGAATAGAATAGAATAGAATA
>JAPQRQ010000002.1:20164314-20186552 GCA_037367365.1 Apogon talboti
ATAGATAGATAGATAGATAGATAGATAGATAGATAGATAGATAGATAGATAGATAGATAGATAGATAGATAGATGTTCACCCCCCCCCACCGTCACAAACAAACTTGTTTTGAGGGCAGGTACCACCTTGTGTGCAACATAAGGCACACAAGGTGGCATCAGTCAGCCTAACAACATCAGTCTAACCCTAACCCATAAGCCTGCATGTTATCAAGTCCTAGCGACGCCCCTGTCTAGATTGATTACAGGGTATTTACTGAACCTACAAAAAATGTAATTAACCTAAAAAAACAAAAAAGCTACTATTGTTGTGCATCTCTTCAGTTTTTGACACAAAAGGCTATTGGAACAGTTTATTTTACGAGCTTACAAATCAACAAAAACTCAAACCAGCAAATCAATGTTATTTGGTCATCTTGTAAAAGTCACAAATAAATAGATAGATAAATACAGACTGTTTTATATGCACCAGGGTACTAAAACTGGATCATCATCAGCTGAGCAGTTTTTGATGGGCGTAGAGAGAAGCAGTGGGTGAGATTAGTCCGTTTATTTTTTTCCCTATTGTAGCTGCCTATAGACTCCAGCTGGATTGAGACTCACCAATCAGTCGCTACTAAGGATTTGACACAACGCTTGATTCTTGCAGTGTGGATCATGCAGCCTCTTTACTTGCCAGGCTCTTCAGATTAGTTTCCTCCTACGTGTATATTATATTCATAAAGCAGAAGCGCATGCATGAGTGCTCCAGACAGGCTTTTGCACATCTGTATGTAGACCAGCAAGGGAATGGCTTGGATGTGTGGATCAGGCAAACACACTGTAGCCACTGTCACAGCTGTAGGCTCAGTCCCTCAGGGAGCACTCCGCCAGCCACCCTGTAAAAAAGTGCCACAGCACATCTGGGCCCCAGCAGGTGCTCTGCAGTCCCATGATAGATTGTCGTTTGCTGCTGAACCTTTGGCCTGGTGTTCTTCTGCATGGGTACGGAACTTTACATTCAGTTTGTAATACACCTCAAGCACAGGGGCTGTAAAACAAAGCATACCTGTGAGTGCTTCATTACATGCTGTACCATAAAAAGTGGAAGGAATACGTACAATGAAGCTATTAAAATCATATTTATTTATTCATTTATTTAAGTATTTATTTATTTATTTAACTTAATAGAAAATAATCAAATGTGGGGCGTACTGTCCCCAAACATCCATCTATTTACAGTAAATTATAATTCTGTCGTGTCAGGAGTTTTTTTTTTTTTTTTCGGCCTTTAAGGACAAACGGTAAACACTGTTTACATTTTTATTGAAGCGGTGAAAGGACAAAACAAGGATAGCCAAATGTCATTCTGTCTCATCATTATTCTGTGCCGCCATGTGCCAATATCATCAGAGATAAGCGAGGGCTGAGTAATTGCAAAGATAACTTTCATTTAAGCAAGATCTAATGCTTAATTGCATATGTACTCTACAGGAGGATGCTGACCTTTGCATCCTCTATTGTTTATCAGCAAAATCATCAAAATTTTACATGACAAAAATCTGAGAGGGAAAATGTATAGCGATAAAGGATTTATTCAAGGGTCACAGGCTGTAATTACCGTCTTAAAAAAAAGGAACTGGAGAACACTTTTTTTGTGAAGTGAGAAGTATACCCCTGTCCCTAATGTATTCCTTAGCTTTTTTTAAAGAAAATAACAAATGTGCCTGTGTCAGTATTTGTTTGAATGCATTTTGCTTTAACTTTCTGATAATCACACCAAGAGGGGATGCCGTACCAATAAAAATATTTTCTCTTTCAGGGTATTACTACAATTGTTCTGGTTCTCCACCTGTTTTCTTACGTACTGTCAGTTGCCCACGGTGCTTGATAGATCGCTGATTTAACTCATTCTGTTAATGAATTGGTTTAAAGAACTTGCTGCGGTGTTTCAATGTGTTTCATTACCTTCATAAGATCGCAGCAACAAGGGATTCTCAGAATCAGACAATGAATACTGACACATAGACAGAAAAAAACAACAAATGTTAAAACTAAATGCATTTTTTGGCAGATGGATTTGAAGCCTGCAGACAACAATGCAGATGTTCAGATTAAATATTCAGATCTTTAGCATAAGTGCTGTTGATGAAGTCATGCATGGGTCCCCCCAGAGAGTCAAGGACAATGGGGTGACTCTGGTGACAGGGGAGTGGGGGTGGCAGCGCCTTTTCAGAACAGCCTACATCGTCTGGGGTTATTTGGAAAATAAGTGACCGAGTTGGAGACATAGCTGAATAATACATTTAGAATCATACTGTCATCGTACTTAAATATCCTGTTTTTGTGATGATTGTCAACAAACTGCTACTCTTCATCACTGTTGTGCAAGTTACGTCCAAACTGTGATCCATTACAGATTACTTGTTACTGTTATTTAAAAGCAGTTCCTTAATTTACAATGTTACTTTCTCAGAATTATAATGCGTTACATGACTCCTGTATTACTTTTGAGTTACATACAGACACCTGTCCCCCAATATCCCCCCCAACACAAGAGATAGGAGAACCTTGGGACGCATGAATTCCTCCCCACGTACATGTGGACAGATAGCTCAGTTAAGTAATGCCACGGTCTACGATGTTTGAATCCTAGCAGAAATGCTTGCATTTTTTTCATCATTTTATTGTTCAAACAGGGGGCAGGGCTCAAAAAAAAATCTGCAATTGATAAAGAATTCTAACTAGTCCTAGAAATGTTAGCTTACCTTTTCATTGCTGATCACAATGATCATGCAAACTATCTTCTGTAAAGCAGGGTTAGGGTTAGTAATGAGCATGCGTTTATGTGGACAATGGACGGTCTTCTGCCATCTTCACCCATTGGCTGAACACCAACAGGAAATAGAAGTTTACTGATGCATTATTGATTCCTTAAGGTCTCACGGTCTTGTTTTTTTTTTTGTTTTTTTTTTTTTTAATTTGAGGTACTGAATTGTAAGCAAAATGTGTGTTGTAACTCAAGTGCTATTGAACATGTACTGACTAAAATATTACTGAAAATTGATTAGTAATGCCTTACACTACTGCATTAAAGCAAATAGTAATACGTTACTATAATACATTACTTTTGTAACATGGTATTCCCAACGCTGCTCAACATAAACTACAAAGACATTAGAAAATACTCATGAAGCAGTAGAGGGTGAAACTGAAAAAAGTTTGTGTTATTTAAGTTAAAAATGCTTCAGTGTTTACTTTTTGTTTTCCTTGAGTATTATATATTATAATATGTGTGCATATTTCATTTCCAATGCATCAACTTTTGTTTTGCGAGTTAAAATATTGAGTCTGATTTGGCTCCTAACGTCTCTGGGGGACATGTACGTCGGTATGTCCTTAGAGTTAACATTACAGGTTTATATAATTGGGTCAGTTTCAGGCTGGGCCGTCCCACTTCGAGGCAGAACAAGGTGTTGTGAAAAACTATTTTACATTGAGAACAGACCCCGGTTTGAAAATAGCTAAGTGGAATTTGATTTAAGCTGCACTCTTCCACCTCCAGGTCTGAGGAAAAACACAGTGTATGTTTGTGCATCTGAATCCTCTCCCCTTCAACTTGTCTGGGCTTTGATTTCTTGACATATTCCCTTGCTGCTTTTTTGCTTCAGTGCTCCGTGCACTGTGTTGTCTCCCATCTTCTTGTATTCGTCTCCTATCTCATCCCACATGTGCTTCCAGGCAACGCAAGTCTCACAGCCTGCTTTCCATAAAGATAACATTGCAGAGTTAAACAGATGGGGTATAAATGTTCTCTCAGTGATAAGTATTGGCTTAGATACACAAGGAGATAGAAGGGATTATTCATAGTATCTTGAATTTTCAACAAAAATGTTAAATCTTGAGTACAGTTATGGCATTAGACACATGTTCATATATAAAACATGTTTTATATGAACATTTTCATCCCCCCAGTGCAGTCTATAGGGAACAAAGTGGGCAAATGTTTGTCATGAATGTGTCTCCACTAAAGCTAATAGTTGTAATGAAATGTGCAGTTTGCGATGCTTTACCACTGCATCTGTGGGGCTGTGTAATGGTTGGCACAAAATGAGCGAATAGACTAATAGCTCTATTATTCATATGCATTTTCATCACATACGACACGGCAAAAGAATAAAGAATACATTTTAGACACGGTGGCTCAGACAAGAAGCATAGGGTTGTGATATATGCATTTTTGTTACATTCATATTCTGTAAATCATAATTCATCATAAGCATTTTGATGTTAAGCCCATAAAATACCAAATTAAGGCTGGGAGCACAATGATTTCCTGTCACGCTTAGAGCCTGTGAATCTTTGATTACAGCCAGGATTTTTGTTTTAATTCTTCCGTGCCCGTACCCAGGGAGATTATGTGCTGTGACCCGCTGCTTTAGAAAATCTAATTTAAACTCCAATCACATAAATCAGCTTCATATCAAATATGTACAGTATGTACAAAATTATCACCGTCTAAACCAACTGTCCCCTTCCTAAATCTGTGCTGCTGTGGCATTTTTATTCCACCCAGGTTGTTGCAACTTAATTTTAAGTGTTACTGAACTCCCTGTCAAACATTGTGTTTTGATAAATCTCCTAGTTATACCTGAATCAATATAAGGGCAAGGTGGTGGGTGAAAAACCTTTATAATCCTTGCCCTCAGCAATCCTTTGCACGCAGGCCAATTTCACTCTGGTTTTATCATTTGAACCTGACAGTTTTCAGTATGTTGAGCAGACCTAATCCATATTGTTTGATATTACTCTTGGCCCACACCCATAAAGTATTCCGATCAAAGTTGCTCGAATGTGATTTTACTGTCAGAGGAAAACCTTGTTTGTTTATGCACGCAGGATTTCCATATTGAATATCAATGTTGGAGGCAATTGGGCAAGCACTAATCAATTTCTACTAACATGAAAAATGTTACAGAGGCCTCTGGTACGACAGGAAATATAATTACATTCTTAATGTTACCATTTAATTACCAAGCCACAATACAGTGGCAGGTTGTGTTAAAATGTGAACTTCTTTTTCAGGGTGCAGTTTTTAAAGCAACACGAATATGAAGTTTCAAGCACAAAAAGGCGCAAAAATAAGTTTAAATCCGTATTACAAGGTTATTGGTCTGTGTCACATTTGTAGGACTCGATTAATATTGGTCTTTGAATTTGCCTTTATGGAAACAGAATAAAAAACAGAATGTAAAATGTCAAAATATCATCGTTTAACATTTGGCTAACTGATTTAAGGTCAGTGAGTTTGATGTAGAGTTATATAAATATGTTGTGATCCTTCTAAATCATCTATGAGACAACCTCTGACCTAAGTTCAGTTCTCTCTTTCAGGTGCTTTATTTCCACATGGCCTTCTAAACTGAAGCTGTAAAGGGAATGTACTCAGTGCTTTGCAGATACAAATCACCATTTACAGCGTTTTTGCTACTGTGTGAAACAAGAACAGGCTATCTCTTCAGATGTCAAAATGAGACTATCCTCCATCTCTTCTGTCCTATGTAGATTATTTGTAATTTGCAGAGGCAGGTTTGCATGTCTCCGAGATGTTATATTGAACATCATCGGGACATCTTATTAGCATTTCTCCAATCGAGGCACATCTCACAGGATGTAAAAGACAGAAACAATCTTGAAAAGCTCCTTCTTGGCTGTGAGAAGCAGCATCAAATGAGTGAAGGGTCAGCACACCAACAGTTAGAGGGAAGCCTCAGGGACATGTATAAAATTGGATCTGCCATTTTCTGAAAAATGTGCTGTTGATTTGATACTTTTCAGGTCCACGTTTTGTTCCTGAGGATGTCCATAATAGTTGATGAAGATAAATTACAGGTGCTTCCCTCTAAAGGAAGAGGAAAGGAAAAGAAAAAGGAAAAGGAGGGGAAACGGATCTCAGGGGAGGTCTGTCTGATCTTCTTATACGTTTAGAGAAGACTCGCCATTACTGTACGCGGTGCATTAGTCTGTATCAGAAAGCAGCTTATAAAAGGGTAATGCTAACCATTTTAAGTATTCAGAGATTATTGTCCCAGGACGGTTCGGTCGATCTCTCTGAACTTGCATCAGTCTGTCCTTAAGCTACACATCACAGGCGGAATCCTTGAGTCTGTGATCGCACTTGGGTGCAAAATCAAGGCCTGTTGATTCGCAGTTTGCCGACTATGTGCAGTCAGACTAAATTAACCCTTTATTGGGCAAGTGACTATTTTTGGTCATTTGCGCAAACATTAAATATGACGCCAGTCCAGTGCCTCAGTGAAGTCAAGAAGCTTGTTGGTTTTTATAACACTATACATTGATTCAGAGAGATTCTATAGAAATTTTGAAGCTATAACTAATGAGACTGGAGACTGTTGCACGCCAACCAATGAGGGGATAGATGACGATGTCCAATAACACACTAAGGTTGAAATTTTGAAATTCAGAGTTTCAGTGAGTGCCCTATAAGGGGTTAACACCACAAGTGAGAGTAAAATTCTAAACCTACAGAATGTAAACCTCATTTGGGTAAAGAAATATTTGTAAAAAAATTTTTAAAAAAAAAGTACATCTTCCCATTCAAAGCCAGCTTTTGACTCACCATGGGCAAAAGAATAACATACATATGATATTCCTCCTTGAAAATCAGAACAAAAACGTGTTTTATGACTGTAGCGTTTGATTGAAAAGCTTTATGCTTCCTATAAACTAGTCCATTTCAAGGCAACAGGGGTTAAATTAAGAAAGATGATGCCCTCATGATACTTTAAATGAAGTTATTCTTCAGAAAGACATGCGTATACCTAGGCGAGACACCTAGGGAGCTTAAAAAATGAACTCATATTTGTATGCTTGTGCATGTGCGTGTGTGTTGTATAATTTTCAGTCTTGTTGTGAGTGTGTGTTTAAATGAGAGTCTGTGTTGTGCTGTAGTGGTGGCTGACAGCCTTATTGGCATTTTCTACGGTGATTTCTATGAGCTTACTCTATTAGAATCACAGAGGGCTTCCATCTAGTCCGCAGCAGCCTGCATGCAAAAGAAGTGTCCCTGGAGCCTCTGTTTACCAACCAAGTCGGATTTGCTGCTCTCATGCGCAGCCAGGCTAAAGCTCAGCTACCCAGCAACCCCCTCCAGTGTCCCTCCCCTCTGCCCTCAACACCGACACCCCCTTGTACAGACTCACAACAACCCCATCCCATCCTCGCCCCTGCCCAACAGTCCTTGAGGCTTTCATTTTGTCGCTCATCCTTAGTCTACTTTTTGCCAGAATCTGTTCAAAACTTTCCAGACTGTGGACTTTTTATGTAAATCTTGTGGCACAAAAAATGTGAATCCATGGTTACAAGCCAAATCTGCATACTTATAAAAAAAAGAAAAAAAGGGGGAAAAAAAAGGACTCTTCAAACTGAGTTGTTTGTCTACAAATAACAAAATTGAAGGAGGATTGTATTGTTGTATTGTTACTTTGACGAAGTAGAGGGAGGGACTTCAAGAGCTTGTTAATAAACATTGAATACAAGCCATTTTGCCTTAGTAAAAATGTCTTCAAAATAGAATAAAACGTTATTTTTTATTCATTCGTGTGTTTGAAGAGTTGGAGACTGAGGCAACTTTTGTCTTGTGCCTTTATGGCATTCTTTACTTTTGTTTTTGACACTTTGATATTCCCTTAAAAAATCCTTCTCAGTGGGCTGAGAAAAGTTAAATAAATTGTTGTCTCTAAGAATTGCTTGTTGATGATAAAGAAAACAATACAGAGACAAGACAACAAGGGAACGCCTGTCTCATCCGTGCAGCTCTACAGGGAGGAGACTCCTCACAGATGATGAAGTTAGTCGACGAAATTGTAGCTGTGCTGATGGGAAGATGTCATATGGTATGTTTTCTCCCACGAATATACTGGAAAAAACCTGGAGTGACACACTGAACGTACAGTTGTGGTTTTAAAAGACTATATTACACATAATAGAGGGAATTATCTCTACATATTCCCACATTATTATAATCTTCATTTATTGCTTCCTTTTTTGGCAGGAAGAATTTACATTAAACTGTGGAACACAGTCTTGGCTGTGTGTTTCTACTCTGTGGCCTCTGTATTTACCCTCATTATGAAGGTCTGACCCGCCAACACATAGAACATAATAAAGAGTAAACATCAACAGTCAATGAGCAACGGGGAATGGCAGCATACCAAGCATGAAAGCAGGACAAAACTGATACCATCATTTTCATTACTCTTACTTTTTTTTGTGGTTATTTCTTGGCAAGAAGATTAATGTGAATTTACTCAGAGCTGTTGTCTTGGCATCAGAGATTGGCAGGCGGCCATAAACTTGGCATAATACTGTCATTCTTCTTATCAAAAATAAGCTCGAAGATCGTTATGAGTTCAGTATGTTAACTAGTTGGCACCGAGTGTTTGTGTGACATTGTCAGGACCAGATTATTTTCCCGTCTTTATAATAAACATCTGCTTGAAGCTTCTCTTTCAGCTTTCGCTCGTCACCAAAACAGAGCCGAGTTGCTGATTGTCACTTCCAGCTGCAGTCTGTAGGCCCTCCAGACATGAAATCAATACTCAACATTTTCCTTCTGATGGACACATACTGGGGACAGACAGATTCCCCTCACAAAGACTGCACTTGATTGAGCCCCACTTAGATTGCTAATGTGACTGATGGACTGACACAGACAGCGCTACAGGAAGTTACTGTGTGATCTATTGTGACAATCTCTGGCTGACAGCAAGAGAGTGTATCCGAACGAGTTTGTGCCGTCGTCTCCAACTGTTAAATGCTCTCTGCTTTTATGCGTCCCCGTACATCGTTTTCAAAAGGCCCTCATCACGTCACAACAGACCGTCTTTGTCTAATATCTAAAGACACATCTGAAACCCTGTTTGTATTCCGACTTACATGTGAGTTTAATAGGTTGTAGCGTTACAACATTAGACTTGAAAGAGAAACGCTCTCACACTGAGACATTTTAGCAGCTCCTGTTTGAGTCCAATGAAATAAGTGCGCAGCAGCTGGTAACAATACAGGTATTCTTCTCCAGTGAAGAGTATGAAGTGCAGAGTAAACTTCATTGTTTGAGGCATCCATTAACTTGAGCATCTGGCAGTGTGGGACGAGGCCGTGATCATAGCTTGAAGTTACTTATAAACACATTGTCTTGCCAACAATTTCAATTGTTTCCTAAAATTACACATCGAGAAAGTAGCTGTTAGTTTGTAAATGTATTCATCTCCTCTTTATTACAGTAAATGTAATACTCACTAATATGTCTTAACTATCCACGATTACACTGTGTGATATGAATAGATTGTGCTGTGCAATAATTAAATGAGTTAATTTCTGCAACAGCACAGTTATATACAGTTTCAGTGCACAGCAACAGCTACAATATTAGATGAGAGGTTTATCTGCTTCAATATGTTAGGTAAAATTTGCAATGTTCTGCAAAAGGCGACAGATCCCATGGCCAGGGTCAGCAGCATGCAACAGAGAAGCCCAGACCTGCCCACCTCCTCTGGACATTTCTAGGCCAGCTGAGAGGTAAAATCCCTCCAGTAAGTTCTGGGTGTGCCCCAAGGCCCCCCTCCCTGTTGGACATGTCTGAAAAATCTCACCGGGGCGGAATCCAGGAGGTATCTGAGGCTACGTTCACACTGCAGGCAAAAATGGCAAATTTGACTGTTTTGCCCATATGTGACCCATATCTGATTTTTTTTTTTTTATGACTGTCTAAACAGTAAAAATCAGACCCAGGCTGCTTTCATATGTGGACTTAAAGCGGATATGTATCTGATGTTTTCCAATGTGACTTCAGTCTGAACGGTCATGATGCATTTCATCCGACTTTAACCCTCAGAGCTCCAAGGCTATTTTCTTGATTTTCAAGGCACTTGCAAATAACACAGTACCCAAGTGTTTTATATCGAAATGTTCAGGAGAATCTCAGATTTGAGTATACTTTTTTTGTCCTGGAGCACTGTAGAAAGAGATAATTCAGCACGAATGCTAAAGGTTTGAAGTTAGGTTAGTGAAAACTTTGAAATCTCTTGTGAAAACACACCTTCACTCATGTGGACAAAGTGTTTTGACGCTTGAATTAGGTAGTAGTGGAAAATATGAATAAAAGAATAGGTAAATGTAGAAAACATGTCTAAAATGAAATGTTGTACTACAGTCTTTTATGTTCAGCAAATGTCTTAAATGAGACTGAATAATGACTTCATGTTACATATCAAGCCTCATTAGATGTGTGCAATTGAGAATCAGAATAATTTTTATTTCCATGTAAGTACACAGGGTTCATATTAGTAGGAATGTGCTTCAGTGGTTTGGTGCATATGAAGAACATGGAGTAGATAAGAAGCATGCAGTAAAAAATAAAACAGAATAAAATAAATAAACAAGTAAGATAGAGTTTCAAAATATCTGATATACAACGTGAACAAAATCAATGATTTTGAGTGAGGGATGAGCACTGTATTATATATATTTACTAAGCACAGTATATTTACATACTGCATATTAATTTCTTTTTTTATTTTATTTTTTTTTAATTCAGTAAAACACTTCAAACACTACCTACAGCTCATGAGTCTAAGTCCAGATGTAGATGAAACTAAAATGAGAGCTGCAATTTCGACTCTGCTCCCTCTTCACCACAACAGACCTATGCAGCGTTTGCATCACGGTTGACACTGAGTAGATCTGTTGAAAAAACTGAGATACTCCTCCATTCCTCCACTTCTCAAGAAACCAGGCTTTTATTTGAAATATACCAGAATTATTTGGGTTTTTTTGTGCAATTTCCTTTTTACACTTACTAACTTAATGCCTACACTTTTACACATGCCCAATGCCACTTTTTTTCTTGCTATAAAGAGCAATTCAATTTCAATTTATAATCAATTCATTTATTTGCTTAAGGCTAAATTAACTGTAATTTAAGCAGTTTTAAAGCATTCATAAACTCTTTTTAGATGTAAGCTGATATGATGTAAGGATAAACAAATGATGAAATCACAACTCCCATTCCCACAGAAGGGAATATAATGGGTTTGCTAAGTGACTGACATCCCATAATGTAAAATTAAACACAGCATCTGGCTCCTTCATATGGATTCTATGATTTTGGCCAAATTCTAATTAAACGGTATGAGTGTATATACGCATTACTGTTTGTTCAATCTACAATACATACATATATTCTACAATATGTGAAATGTCACAGGAGAAAATCCTACAAGTAAATTTTGTTCATATTGTTTTACTGAATACTGCTTGTATTTATGCAGTTTAATACACTAAAAATAGTGATACATTCAGCTGTGAGTATGCATCCCATATGCAACATGTACAGTCTTTGGAGAAAGAAAATACATCCTCATTGAATTCTGCGGTTTTACATATCAGACATAAAAACATCATCTGATTCTTACCGGGCTCTGGAATCATTTAAATCTTAACCTCACGTATAAAACATCACACCACAGAGTCCACAATGTCATTATTAATTTAACAAAAATGAAAATGAAATGTAGACAGCGTGTGAAACACAGAGTACACTCTTACTGCTTCCACAAAACATCAAGCAGCAGCTAAGTGGTGTAAAGTGAATACCCTTGATTTATCGATCATCAAAAAGTGTCCACCTCTTCTAAAAGCAGAGGTTTTAGTTGTTGTTGACCATTAATCTGGGAAGGGTTCTACCGCCGTTTCCAAACATTTTGGAGCCCATCATTCTACAGTGAGAGAGATTATGTAGAAGTGGAAAACACTCAAGACAGTTGCCAGTCTTCCCAGGAGTGGACTTCCCAGTAAATTCACACCAAGGTCAGACAATGTTCAGTACAAAGCCCAAAGAAATGGCAAAAAAAAAAAAAATACATAAAAAACAGAGCTACAGTTCAGACCCTACAGGTCTCAGTTAGCAGGTCTGTAATGGTATATTTAATAAAAAAGCATGTCCTATTTAGTGTTATTTTGAAGGGTTGCCAAAAGAAAGCCTCTGCTCTCTGAAAAGAACATGGTAGCACAGTTTAAGTTTGTTAAGATACATGTGAAAAAGAATTGTGGAACATTATCCTTGAGACAGATAAAACCAAAACGAAGATGATGGGCCATGATGCACAGCACCAAACCAAACATAGCGTGTTAGCGTAAATACCTCATACCAACTGTCAAACACAGCAGTAGATGATCACGTTGGGTTTGTTTTGCAACCACAGGACCTTGGCATCATGCTGAGCTGACCATAAACTCTTCCGTACACCAGCGTGTTCCAGAGTCAAATGTGAGGCCGTGTTTCCAACAGACATCTGCGAATCTATGACAGAAAGACCGAAAAAGAAACAAATCAAGGTGTTGCACTTTCCCAGTCTAAAGCTGATTGACATACTGTGGTGAAACCAGTGCTACTTTTATGTCAGTTCCCAAACCAAATTTTCTCTATATTTAACTTTTCTTAAGTGATTTACCACCATTTATTTATAATATTATCCTCTGTATTTTCTATTTTATCAGTATAAATCATGTACTTTCCTATATTTCATTGACTGATCATGTAGATGTTCATAAAAGCTCAGATTAAAGTTGAAGGTTATTAGATCAAAACAGAGAAAACTGCAGAAAAAGTGACTTTTTCAGTAAAATCTATCATTAACTGAACATAAACCAAGTATTTCCACCCACTGTTATTAATCAAATTCCATGGATTTTACTGGTGAATCAGTGTTGTAGAAGATGACAGTGTTTCCACGGTAACTACAGAGCCTTTGAACGTCCAAATGGGTCATATCTGATGACCATGAAAAGATGACAAACTGTATTTTACACCAATTTTTTACATGTATTAATAGGATTAATAGATCAACAGGGATTAAACATTTTAGATCAGTAGGTGGTTTTGGTCGGTGATGGATTTTTGGGTCTTTGTGCATAAATGAACACTCACAAACGTCAATGAAGTGAAGCTGTGTTGTAAACAAGAAAGGACCAATGACGTTAGAGACTGATAAACTCATACGGAAAACGATTACTGCAAGACAAGCTGCTGTGCATATTGTTTCACACTCTGCTTCTACATCTTTCTTGACTTACTAATGGTGTAGTAGAATCTGTGTTGGTCTGAAATTAATATTAGATTCAAAGAATGTTAGAATCTGGCAAAGAAAAGGTGACTTTTTTTTATATATCCTGATAAGTACAAACACAGAATTCAAAGAGGATGTACTTTCCTTTTTCACGACTGTATACATACATACATCAGTTAGCTTTTAGATTTTAATTACAGTGCATACCATTAATTCCATCAATTCCTGCGAAAGAAAACAGTCCCAGATGGCATCAGCCTTGAAGCCAAGTGCACGCAGGCGTTTTATTCATTCGGTCATCAATGCTCCTGCTCTTACATCCAGCCCGCCGCCCTCCTTGTCCCTCTCCTCTTCTGTCACCCTCCTGATATCAGATATTCGCACTGATTTTTCGCCTTCACTCCTCACACAGATGCAGAGATTTGCTGCCAGCTTTCAAGGTTTTCGAGGAGTTTAGAAATTAGGTTAGCCTTGGATGGCAATAGAGTGCTCACAAGCCAAACAAACAAAAATAAGAGGATATATCAAGGAAAAAAAACTGCATATTTTTGATATATCATCTCTTGGCCATCTCTGTCCTTCACACTGCAGGTACTCAGGTGTTGTCTTGCTTATGCAGTTGCTAACTATCTAACTTTTATTATCAAAGAGTTGTGGTCAAGGATGGTCACATCTCATCGTTCTGATATCTGATTATGTCCTTCATGTGCAAATCTCACAGTGGCTGGCTTCATTTAGCGTCCTAAGAGCCCATAAATCCTATTACTCAGCTTTTAGCAGCCCTGTCATGTGTCTATTTATGAAGCAACTGTAAAATGTGTTTGTTAATCAAGTATATCAACTCTTTACTTGTCTTTCATTTCTAACCCTTCTCCATTAGATGTGAGTTTTTGTAAAAGACTCGCCTCCGTGTCCCTCAGGTACACTTTTCAGGAAACAATTCTGACTAAATGCCTTCAGTGATGCACACAGTGTTTCACTACTTTAATGGCTATGCTTCTTCAGTTCCTAGGAACATTTTGTCAGGGAAACTGCACCATGGGAAAGATGCCATGTCTGGGGCAAGAGTGCACCTTTTTAAGATATTTTTTGCCTCTAGCCCCTGGTCCAAAGTGTGTTTTATTGAAAAGGTTTTGTTTATTTTTACCGTTTTCTGTCAATATTTGTCCCAGTATGATTTCTGCTGTATTCAGGATTGAAATTTAAGCACTGCACCATTAAAACACTGAACTGTTATAGCCTCAGGTGAAAATAACGTTTTACTAAGCTCATGCTGGAGGTAACCCACTGTAGATCTAACAATATATATAGTGATGATTACAATGATGATGATGATGATGAACTTTATTTCAAACGAAAGTAAAAGTAAAAGCCACAGATTTAGACAGAACAGTCCAGAATACAGAAAGCAACAAGCCAAGACCAAAGAAGAATGCAACACAAAATGTTCAATTATTTCAATGTAGTGCATTAATAGCACTTTATGGCTGAAATGGAGGAGGAAGAGGACGAGCTTATCGTGTCCCTCTCCCATTTTATCTTACTTAACAATTCGATTTGTGAATACAGTACACAGAATTAGATCCATTTTCAGTCCCCAAAAGAAAGAAAACAAAGCAAAATAGGCTCATAAGGCCTTCACCAACAGCAACTGGCACTGCTGCATTCTTAGTCTTTGTTACTATAGCTCATACCTAAAAATAAAATGTTTATACATCTTCTTAAATCAAATTGTTTTAACTATTTGATATTTTTTTTACCATACTATTCCACAAAATTACTCAATCAAATGAAATCAAACCAATTTTTATTTATATAGCACTAAATCATAACAGAAGTTATCTCATGACACTTTACATATAGAGCTGGTCGAAACCGGACTCTCAGCCAATTTACAGAAACCCAACAAAACCTCCAGGAGCAAACACTTGGTGACAGTGGCAAGGAAAAACTTCCTTTTAACAGGCAGAAACCTGGAGCAGACCCTGACCCCTGGAGGATGGACGTCTGCCTTGACCAGTTGGGGTCAAACAGAGAGGGCAAAGCAAGAGAAAGATAAAGAGAGAAAGACTGAGGAAGAGGTGAAATAGGGGGAGACACATGGATGCACCAGTAACTAGAACAAATGTCCATAACTGTTAATACTACTACTACAAATACAAGTACTAACAGTGGACGTACTACTACTACAACTGTTAGTACAAATAATAGAAACCTCTACCATCTATGGAACTATATAATAAACACTATCACAACTATATGGATAAATGAGTGATGATGATGAAGGCAGAGGAGAAGAAAGACCACAGCAGAACTACACAATGTGAAATCAATTTTTTTGTTTGTTCTTGCACAATGTTGTTTCATATTTAGTGTTTCTCTTTAGTTATAACCTCCCTCTCTGTCTGTAAGTAGTTTCTGTAAATAGTTTCTACTACTGTAAATAATTTACTACTAGTAAATTATTTTTCACTTACTGATATATTAGTGGTCTACATAGTGGTGTCATAAGAAAACATTCACATGTAGGATTAAATCTGGTGTGAGTCATATGCCTATCTGCATTAACTGAAGAAAGTGGAGTGATACATGAATAAATAAAACTAATACAGGAGGTGAAACAAGAGATGACTCATCTTTGTTTTGTATACTTATGCATGGAGTCCAGGTAAGAAATGTCTACAACAGGCAAACAGCATTTATGCGCTTTTATTGTGGACCTTGTCTCACCACTGACTAAAATGTCAAAGAAAGTGTAGGTTAAAACAACAGGTTTTTTTTCAAGAATTCCAACCCGATTGTTTACTTTGTAGTTCACCTTGGACTGTTTATTTGCCTTTATTTGACAAGGTGAGTGGAGAACTGTGTTACATTCACAGTGTGACAGAGTAAGTACAGCTGTAAAGAAGCAATACACACTGTAGAAAAATATAATAACTTGAAACAGATTTGATTTATTTTACAATATTTATTCCTGTAACACATAGACAATACGTCATGAGGAACTGTATATTCTGAAAGTGGAGAAACCCCTTAGATTTGCCTAAGGGGGTTTAACGTAAACATCTAAAACCAGATCAGGTATTTACACAAAGCCTTTAACTGAATAGATGAAATCCAATTAAATAAAGAAGGCAAAACATTTACAATTATCTACTGTAGAAAATCCAATATTTACTATTTATTTCTTTTAAATGGTATAAATGAAAGTGCTGATTTCAATCAACGGGACTTTGAAAAAAGCCTTCCTGAAGCTGGAAAAGGTCTTAAAATAATTGACATTTGGGCTCAACCAGTTGATTTTCAAGTCTACAAATGAAGAATTGAACATTGGGGTGGATGACGGTCACAACCATCAGAGTCCATCATCAGGAAAACTGTGACCAACGGTGACTGACACTGCACAGTGCAAAGGGAAAGCCACTGCTCTCAAAATGAATACAGAGAGGAAAGCCAACCACGGATAAGCCGGAACACTATTGGAAGAATGTTCTGTGTTGGATGACAATGAAGTCGAAAATGTTGGGAAATGTCATGTTTGGCGTGTGTTCGTGAGACCAAACACTGCATTCCTACATAAGAACCTTATCCCATCTGTGAACCATGCTGGTGGCGGTATCATGATTTGGACATGGCTTTGTTGCAACCACATAGGACAAATTACCATTATTTGATGGAACCGTGAATTTCAAACTGTTCTAAAAAAAATTCTTTGAGGACATGTCAAGGTATTAAAGGAAGTGAAGTTAGAAAATAGCCTTAAATACAAAAGTTTATCATTCTACAAAGGAATAGACAAAGCAAAAGAAATGTAGGGCCAAATTCACAAATGATGTACAGTGCCCACAATGTGCTCCCTTTTAAGGACCCTTCCACTAATGACATACTGGCACAAAAACATGCCATTAAGTTTAGGTTTTACATCTGTGAGGAGTTTGCCCTTGTTTTGCATTTCCTGTGTTTCAGGTGCATTTCAGCAAAAAAAGGTTGGTCCATAATGAAAAACCCTCAAATTGTCAGCATTCAATGAGCAGAGATGCACACGCACTACGCACTCTGCAATCACAACCCAATTTTGAAGCTTTTTCACGTCCATTTAAATGTCTATCAAAATTGGCTCCAGCTATTAATGTAATTCAAGCAGGTTCAAAAATGTGTTTCATTAATGTCTCGCTAAAAATTATCCCACTTAAAATAATAACACTAACATTATGGATTCAGCCAAAACATCAATAACAATGCTCTGTTTTGTGTCACGGGTGGCTGTCTGTCACAGTCTCTCTGAACTCCAAAAGAGACTGTTCACGCTTATACAAATGATGGAGCAGCAGTAGCTTCATTAACAACAGATCAGTCAAAATCTGTCAGTCATCATTACAGTGTGTACAATCCAAAACACACTCCAAGATAGCAGGTTAATAAAGGGAGGAGTGATCTCCATCTGTGCCTTTTCTATTTAAATACCTGAAACTCAGAGATAACGTGCATACCTGCCTTCAATCACTGACTGAAGATACTGTGGTTCTTATCATTAATTCAAGGCACCCAGACTCAAGGATGCAGAGAAAAAGATGGACAGAGAAAAACAGTGAATGAGAGGTAAGTTTGCATGCAGTTAAAACCAGAAGCAGCCAAACTGCGTGGCAATCTGCACTGGTCTTCTGTGAATTGGATGGTTTTTGGAACAAGGCTTATGTGCACAGATATATGCAGATTCTGTGCTGAAAGCATGAATATTCCTTCATTTACATCCATGCAAATAACGCAGGTGTAACAATATGAGGGTATTTTGTTAAATACACATATAAAGTGTTGCCTCATTTGCACTGGTTTATACTCATAAAAGCTAGACAGTCCTTTTATGGATCTGGAAATCAATGTTTTGGAAGGGTTGAGTCAAAGTCCTGAGGCCATATAAGACTCTGAGAATCATTTCAGAGAGTTCCAAACTTCAGCTTAAAACTTCTAGCAAGGAGTCTTGGCACTGGTGCGACTCTGAGCAACGAGAGTTGATCAATTACTGTGCATTACCACCTGTTACTGGAGTTTGTACTACAGTTGACTATTTACAGACATTAAATATACATATCCAGCTGAGGAAATGCAGGTTAAAATGTTGTTATGCTTTTGCCTTAGAAACAAATGACTACATTTATGAGCACGCACAAGTGTTATGGTGTGATATATTTTCATAGAAATGATCAGTAAAAATAACATCCTTCTGTACTCTCAAACTTTCAAACACACTAATAAGCAAGTTAAGATAAGGTAGAAATAAACATGGGCAAATAATAACAACATTTATATCAAATAATTTAATTGGCCATTGTATGTAAAAATGCAACATGAACTTTGTATATATTCAACAATAAATGACAGATAATTGTCTCCACAGTGGGAAGCTTTTTGTACGTGTGTTTGCATGTGACACTATATCAATATTAACATATAGGATCCTAACATGCGGTAGAAAATAACATCTAATAGATAGTATATGATTCCAGTTACAGTCAAAACGTGAGGAGGTGGGGTTGACCCTGTGGGTAGGTATGACATGTTATTTTCAAAGGTGTGATTGGTTGATCCAAGAACCAAGGACCCCAGTGCAAAATGCAGCCAATGCTGAAGGATGATAAAAGCACTGACGGCTGCTGGGGATGGCTCCAAAAAGCCCTGGCTCTGCCTCCCGTAGATCTCCATTGAACTTCTGTCTAGAAATACTAAGTCAATATGTTTTTTAGGAGTCACTCTGGTCTCATGCCTCTAATTTGGACCCAAGAGATTGGTGGTTCATCTTTAAATTATTGCTCTGTTTCTTAGATTTATAGAAGGTTCTGATATTTCCAGCATCAGGCTGTGTTTATCAGGTATCTATGACAACTCTCTGCTGCTGAAACAGATTTTGTTTTGGTTTAATAGGACACGTTTTTTTTTTTCCTTCTATAGTTGCAGTTAATATGTTACACTAACAAAACCATAAAATGACTACAGCTGTGTTCAATAAAGACAGGAAATAGTATGATTGTTTGTTATTATGAACGTGTGACTTAGATGCAGATTAGATTTTATGATCAATTCATGCAGAAAATGATGGATTTGCAAAGGGTTGACATAAATATTCAGTAGGAATAATTGGACTTGACTAAAAATCTGATCAATTTCAGGTCCTAATTTCAACAGGTCATAAGGTCGACTCTCAAGCGGTTCCTCCAGAATACATTCCAAATGTTTAAAGTGTCGATCTGGAACACCTCAGCTTTGGTTCTATTGGTGATAAATGGTGGCTGTGAATGTATTTTTATCATCCAGCATCATCAGTCCACTGACTGTTGAAAGCCTGTGGCCACGCCCCCATAATCATTACAATGAAGTGTGACAACATTGTACCAAAAGCTTTACATGTGTTTTCCGCCTACTCATTTATTATATTTCTGCTTCTACAGCTGGTCTCTAGTCAAAATTTTGCCAGTGGAACCAGATGGGACAGAATTAGGGGGAACATATTTTCTGAGGATTTAGACATAATTGACAAGTGTAAATGTGAGGACTTCCTTATAATGTTGTTGGTGGGACACATGCCCAATTATCAATGTGAATGTAGAATGAATGTATTTACAGTATATGAAGTCCTTTCATATTGCTACCTTAAAAATAATGTTATAAATATAATGCACGTTTTAAATATCCCTCCTCTTTAAGAGTTTTTTTTTTTGTTTTGTTTTTTTTAGAAATAATTGATGCAACAGAAGCAAAAAAAAAGTTAAAATGCTCAAAGTAAACTGAATCCTTAGCAAAAGACACCCGTCCTACGGACCGAAACCATAGAAATGTGAGTATGACTGATGATTAAACATGCTGATTCCCTCTTAACCACTCTGCCTGTCAAGCTACACTTGCTCAACCCCTGCTTTGCTGTCACTTAGCCTTTCTGCTCCACTAGACCCCTTTGAGAGGAGACTGTGTACTGTGTGTCTATGTGAACTGTCTCACACAGCACAGTGATTCTTAGAGCAAGATAACACTACCTTAACTATACATGGCAATTAGTTAACATCCTAATGTGACAGGTGGAATGGGAGCAGGAACAAGTGAATCACCTTGGGGGCTATTATCAACTGGGCTTTGCCTCAGTGATATTTCAACATTAAATCGAACTGATTTCCAACCAACCAAACTTCAGATTTTCAAGGAAACGTTTTGCAGAGCGGCCGAGGCAGCTGCTACATTAGCGGACGGGTGTGAAAGTGAGAAAGGAAATACATTAACATTTGAGCGATGACGTTGAGGCCTAGTTAGATTGAATTACTACATCATAATAATAATAACAGGAGACCAGCTGAACCTCTGTTTGATGACTCTAGTTTTTAAGAACACACGTTTACATTCACTTTGTACTACATTGATTTTTTTTTTCCACATGAGATATATATGTGTTCAAAGTTACAGTTTCCCAAGACATATCTGTTCAAATATTTTTCTGAAGAAGTTAAACTATGACAAGAAACCTTCCACTGTTGGATATTTATGGACAGAATCTCAAAGTATGACTGTAGTCTGGAGAGTAGGCTATGTATCTTGGTAAAGTGCAGATCAATATCTCTGCTTCTTGTGGGTGATGCCATCCTTCTGGGTTTGGTGGAACTCACGCTGGAAAAGTCTAATACAGTACATTTAAAGATGATAACAGAGCATATATTCCCAAATGTTTTGATGCGACTGCTCTTTTGGGGAGGTCTTTTCAACCTGAATGCATGGGTTTGGTCATATTTAGCCTCCAGAGCATTAGTAATGTTGGGGAGCTGAAGTTGGACTATGAGATCTATGCCACATTACACCAACATTGAATGAGCTCAAAGGTAGCCTGTTTGGAATGTAATGTCCAACTAAGTGTGGAGTTTATGCACTGCTACCATTTTAATAGTTGCACAAGCTGAAGCCACACTAATGTAGATTTAACTTAGCACTAAAATCTCACATCTACTCATTAGTAGATATAAAGCCCTCCATTAACCCTTAGAGACCTAAGTCATTTATCACCATTTACTATAATAGTATCCACTGCATTTTGCATTTTTCAGTAAAAATCTGGTATTTTTCCATTTTTAATTTAGTAACCTTGTATCTATCATATCAGAACAGAGAAAACTGAAGAAAGAGTGACTTTTTTTTTAGCAAAATATGAAATGAATGCAAAACAAACAGCTACAACCGCTGCCGTTTATAAAACCATGTGGGTTTTATTGGTGAATTAATGCTACAGAATATGACAGTGTTTCCATGTTGATTATGGAGCCTCATTTGACACAAAAGACACATTTGATGGCAATGATAAGATAAGAAACTGCAGTTTACTTGAATTATTTACATGTATTAACAGGATTATTGGTTCAAAACCTGTTAGACATGTTAGATGGGTCGATGCTTTTGATCACTGGCAGCTGTTGGAGGGTGTGTAAAAGAGAGAACAGGCTGGAGAACAGCAAATTATACTGGGGTTTTGCATTGGCAATACATTTTCCATGATAGATTACGTCCTTCTATAATTACTCTGACTTATACTTTCATTTTCCAAGAATGGAGTTACAGAGGATTACCAACCTGCTGGCACCACATTTTCAACCAATAACATCAACAGAGTATGTTTCTATGTCACCAGGCTAGCAAGGTAGGTAACTCCACTAAATGTATGTTGAGAAGCCAAAGAGGCTGTCAATTTATGACAGTTTTCCTGTGTCATTATGTACCTTTGCATTAAAATTTCATCTCCCCAATAACACATTACTGTTATACAGGGGCGGACTGGCCATTGGGAGTACCGCAAGTTTTCCCGGTGGGGGGCTGGGTCAGTGGGCCAGTGCAGCCGGTGAGAGAAAAAAAACCCACTGCTGTTGCCAGTGCCTAGACAGCCCACAAGGTTGTGGCCAGCAGCCCACAACAGGGTGAGCATTGGCACAGTTGGGCCGGCGGCCGGCCCTTAATATGGTTTCCAGGGTTTTATAGCCGTGGGTGCGTCACACCCTTTTCACCCTTTCACTTGGCGCTTGGGCTGTCTCAGCCAATCGCAGCCGAGAGCCATGGTTTCATCGTCTCAATCCATCAGGCGGGCACATG
>JAPQRQ010000002.1:20195798-20221669 GCA_037367365.1 Apogon talboti
CACACACACACACACACACACACACACACACACACACACACACACACACACACACACACACACACACACACACGCCCCTCCATCCACCACCTACATCTCACGCGCAAGCATCTCTCCAACGCAGTGCGGCTTTAAGAGGACCGGGGCTCTTAAATCTGTGCTTGGCTCCTCCTTCCACCATGATGTCAGTCTGAGGGAGAGCGAGAGGGAGAGAGGAGGGCAGTATTGAGGAACTGAGTTCATACAATACTACTGAGACATCTACAGCTTAGCAGACAGATACGGTGAACCGCCTATCCCGGCTCCTGTAAGTGATGCTGCACTGAGGCACACTTTGATCCAACTCCACTGGGGGGGCCATGCGCTCTCTGCATCCCTCCTTTAAGAGTTTTCGGGGGAGCGTGCACAGCGTTGAATCAGTCTAAACAACTGGTTAAAAGAAAAAATAAATAAATTAGGCTTTAAGCTTTCAGTTTTCCATCAGATGTCAGGGTTTTTTGTTTTTGCGCTCATGGATTGAAGTTTTTTTTTTAGCGTGCGTCAAGAAGCGTCTAACAAGCACGTGCAAGTTTGGTGCCAACGATTTCCAGAGCTGCTAGAATAAAGAAGAAATTTCACGGCAAACATAGACTAGGGATAAAGTTATTTGTTAAAACAAGCTTGGATCAATGCGTATCTCTGCCCGTGGGATTGCACTGTTGCGAACCCAAGACATCCGAAGAGGAATTACACCGATCTGCTCAAACAAAGTTCATTGTTGTGCGTGATTTTTTTTCTCCCTTTGCACGTGAGGACCATCGTATTTTAGCGCATGGATAAGTTTTTGTAGTGGATAACATTTTTTTTTTTTTTGCTATTTGCATTTTGCTGCCGTCTGATGAGGATCATTCCTCCCCTTTCCCCTACTTCAGATTAATTCATGGCACTTGTTATTTTTTGTAAATCAGTGATGTGTCTACGCGACGGTTCTCGTGGTTGATTTTCATCACATTCAAGCGGGAAAAAGGTAAGATTTGCTGTTAGTCACGTCAAATGTGTCGCACTTTAGAGGCTTTTTGCAAACACATATTTGGTCTGTCTCCTGAGCGCATTGGTGAAATACTGGAGCGCCCAACAGCCTAATTTATGTGCTCCGTGGAAAATCTAATTGATGTCCCAATACCGGCACGGACACGCACTGCATTTACAAACCACTGAGAGCAACATAAACCAGGCGAACATTTACTGATCAGTCTGCGTAGAACTTGGATAAATCATGGTGTTGCGATAGTGGGTCATTTTTGATGCGCCGTGGGTTTTCCTAGAGCTGCTCCAAAGATGTAGCCTAACAGGCACCTGATGTAAATAGGAATTATCCACGGACACGGCGCGTTGTGGAGAATCTAAGCTGAGTTGTCGCATTATGTGTGCACCGCGCGGTTGGTCACGACTTCGGGCATTTATTTAGTCTTGCTCAACACTGATCGGCACATAGATAGGCCTACTTTCGAAGAGCATCCAACTGCAGCGACTTTTTAGTGCAGGGCTCTCAGCAGCTTGGCCGCTACGCTTGGTGCGTGGGTGCGTGGCAACAGTGCGCCTCTGGTCAAGCGGTTCAGCTGGAAGAGACTGTAATGTCAGGTGCTTTATCCGTGCACCTTTTGACTCGAGCATAAATAAATAAATATAGCCTACAACAACGTGCAATTGGGAATAATAGTCCAAATGATCACGCAGTCAATCCCCCTTTAACCGCCACAGTTGGTTGTTTGGGTTCCTCATACTGTATGTTACCCAGCCCATGTGCAATAGATTATTATTATTATTATTATTATTAGTATTATTATTATTATTATTATTTTATTATTATTATTGGGCCTGTTTTTAAAGACCCCCGTAAGGCCCACGGAACTCTATATACGCTAGAGTATCAAATCAAATGGTAATGTAAACCATCCTAAAGTGAAACGCAAATTTTGGCTAAAAAGCAGATGTGTTAATATTATAGCGAAAGAAGAATCATGGAGTAAATGGGTTTGCACATTTACGTCAACATTTCCAGTTTCCATTTTCATTAGATGTAGAGCATTTAGTCACAATACACAAGCAAATTATATCTGCAACTGCATCCCTATACACTCCTAATATTATTGTGTGTTGAGTTTGAGAACGTTGGAACAATGGGTGTTGCATGTGGAAAAAGTTAGACTAACCAACCAACTTTCAGAAATGCCTTGGGGTTATTTAAGATGTTGTCTATTTACTTCTTCATTTCATTGTACTGTTTGTGTTTAACTGTGTCACTGTAACACAGACGAGCCTCTTTAAAGTGCGTCTTTTCTGCAGTCAGATGTCTGCATAATACCATAGTTAATTCAGTTAAAGTCAATTAAAGCATTTTATCATTTAAAGCAATCATCGCTTTCAGTCAGTGGTTTTTTAGAAGATGGATTTCCCTTTTACCTTTAACAGATAATATATTCGGTTTGACTCCCACAATGAATTAATCTACTTTGTAATCCATTATGATGTCTAGAGCACATTTTAGTCTCAAAATATATGGAAGATATCATTAAATGTGTTTCCTTAGCATTACTGAAATAAAAAATATATATATTTCATGTTTTTTCTGTAATATTTGAAGCTCTATATTGTCTGTTCCCTTGTCATCGTAATTGTTTTTGTAGAATTTATTTACATAATTCACAATTGTGTCATTTTTCCATTTGATAATTTGCAGACGTCCCAGGTAACATCAGAATTACGTAAAGCTACACCGAAATGATCACATTTACATTTGCATGTATGGACTGCCCTCTTGAGGTCCACGATTACAAAGTTGTAAATTAGTTCGTCATTTTGCTAATGCAGGAAGGTAAGAAATATTACCCAGCAACGATTTAATTACCTAAATACTACAACTGGTCATAATCCAAGTCTATCAAAGAATTAAGAAACTGATTGAAATTTGAAGAGCTACTGGGTTAATCAGTCAAACAGCACTGCCAGACCTTATGCAAATATGGTGTTATTAATTATGTGTCAGAATTTTAAACATGTTATTATTTTTTCATTGATATAAAGTAATAGGCTGCACAAGTCCCAGTAATATTTTAACCTGAAAACAGGTCGTTCATCAACATTAAGCGCATCATCAACAATGTTGTCAACGTGGCCATGTTATGTTAAACACAATCGCACACTTTAGCACTTTCCAGCTCAACTTAAGTGATATATTGTATTATCACTGTTGAAGTTTCCCCAGAGAAAGCAACTTTTATTCGCACCATGTAAGAAGAATTGCTCTGACTATGTGGACTGAAAAAGAACTGACTGATCTTGACAGAATCCTTGACTGTCAGCGATCTTTAAAGTTGTTAAAAGAGGAAAGTCCCAAGACAATCAAAAGTATTACTTCTACCGCTGCTCTCTTTTGAACATATCTTGGGATCTACAGACAATATTTGATAGATAGCACACGGGTGACAACCTGGTTTTCACAGTTAGAGGATTCCACATGTCTTGGGCTCCAGAGTGAGACTGCACTTAAATGGATAGGGGTCTTTGAGGTGAAGGTAGCGGGTGAGAGTAGCTGCGTGCCTCTCCTCTCGCTTGTACCTTCAGTGGATACAAACACCAGGAAGGCCTGTCCATCACACTGTCGTGTAAAGTGATCCAGGGCCAGCCTGCTCCTCTTCCCTCTGTATCTCCCAGGAGAGAGGCTTGAGTTTGCCTACTGGATTCAACCTGCTGTCTAGGGCTCAAAATAGCCATTTCAGGAGACTAGTGAAATGTAAGCAAAGGAGACACTCTGACTGACAACTAGGATGTCTTTCTCCCTCCCACTTACTTTTTCCCTCCAGCACAATTCCTTCTCTCACCTAACGTATTCCTCATGGATGGATTTATAAAGAATTGTGACAAGTGAAAACCTGTGCAAATATTGGAAAACTGTGGTTATGAGAAAGCAACAGACATCGAATATAATGGAAAGACTAATAGTGTTCTTGTAATTAGCTGGAAAGATTACATGGCTTTCACAAAAAAAAACTATTCCTTTGTCTTTTTATTATTATGATTATACGTGGGAAGAGAAATAGATAAATATCTTCAGTGCAAACTGATATATTTGGCGATGTTCAGTTTTATAACATGATATTAGCGTCACCATTGCGTCCTTGCAGTTGCGTCTGTATTTCTATATGTAGTTTATGTCAAAATCATTCTAAGTACTTCATCCTGTTGAACATTATTGTCACTTAAAAGGCAGAGGAAATCTGGATCATGCTTTGATCTTTTCTTTTTTCTGTTTTTTCCTCCTCTTTTTTCACTTAGAGGAAGCACATCCCATTTAAGGATGTAATTTAAACTTCATTATGCGTTGTGCGAGATCAGCCTTGGACTGCTTGGCGATCATCACTGCAAAGAAATTGCTGTTCACTCTGAAAAAGACCCGCACTTCAAAGTAAAGTGTGCCACAGTTACTAATGGGATGTAACTCATCAATATTTTGACATGGCTGTACAACACTGAGTGTGCTGCATGTGTAGAGTGAATAACCCTCATACTGATCAATGTCAGTTTTTTTTTTTAATTTATTTTTTTTTCCTTTTTTCCACCCAACTGTTCTTTAATGGGTCTCATGTGACTGCTTTATAAAATGTGTGAAAAGAAATCTGTCTTTACAGGCTGCACAAATACCTTGCAATTGTTGCTGATTCAAAACCAGCTTAATTAAATTCTTATTTTTAATCAATTCCCCTTTGTCAGTGGGGCGAGAGCTCCAATGGCTATGAATGTTGTTGCCTTGCCAATTTAGAGGACCCCTGTAGAGCAATTTAGGTAGTCATACCTTTTTTTTTTTGCTGAAAATTATTTGATTCATATAAATGGGTAGAAATTTCATAAAGTAGAGAATATTGCATTTCCTAGAGAGCTGTTTGTGGTCCCTTGTTAGTTCAGTTTTGTATGCATTTTCAGCACCAGCTGTACATTGTTTGTGTGATGGCTGTCATCCATGTTTGCCTTTCACTGAAGGAAATGGCCATTTGATTTCAAGAAAGCAGCCTTATGAATATAAACCAATATCTTGGGGAAAATCATATGAGGTTAATAAACACACAGGGGGTTGGTTGACCTAAACACACAGTGGGATATAAGCAATGAAATTATATTAGTTGTTAAATATATTGAGCTGAAATGCACATGGGGAGCCGGTAAGAGGTAAACAGAGCTATGCATTGGTGGCTTTACCCCGTAGCCCTAACAGCGTAAACTAAATGCATTTTAAACACCAATAATGTAGCTCTCCTGCTGCTTAAAAAACACTCTGAACATGAAATTACTAACACTGTAGAGCCAAACAGCAAGGTTACATGGTCACCAGTATGATTATTCTGGAAGTGATGAAATGTACTTGTTAAGGATTTATACCATCTGATTTAATTTATGAATTAATGAAAATATGAGCTATTAAAGAGCATACTTTAATTACCCCTTTAAGTGACTGAATCTACTAGCTGGTGGAAAGCAGTCAATATTTAATGCTACCATATACTGGCATGGAAGCCATTACAGAGTATGACTCTTTCATCATCTTCCAATGACCTACTTGGATTTTGGCATGTGGGGATCTTGCCCTTTGGCAGGAGGGTGTTGCACAAATAAAACAAAACAAACAAAAAATAATAATAATAATGTAGAACCAAAGTATGAAACTAATTGGCACCCAGCACAGGAAGACCTATTACTGAAAAATTTGAGGTGATGATAAACTGATCTGCTCTCCATCCTCTCTTTGGGGTTTATCCCAGACATCTTTGAATACAAATAGTCAACTGGTAGCTGTTTATATTTGTTGTTGGAGAAAACACATTCATCAGGATGTAATGACGTTATGATTAAATTTCACTAATTTGACTGATGGTTGCTCCCTCAATAAATAATTTCACATCTTTGTCTCCCTCAACTACAGTTACTCTAAACAGCGTTCTTATCGTACTGTGTGTGTTTACACACATGGGCATTCATGAAATATTTGAGAGCTGAATTGTTTACATTCAGTACAAATGAGGCTCTCCATTAATAGCTGCTGTCAAGCCCTACAAACTCCAAGTGTGCGTGGTTTTCTGTGTGTGCTCATGCAAGGAAGCACCAGTGCTTAAAGCTCAGTTCTGCTGCCTCTAAACCAGCTCAAGTCTAGCTGTAAAGTGCAGTTCAGAGGCACCACTGCACCATTTTTCCACACATATAAGACTTATTTTCCCCCCTTCTTTCTTTTATTTGTAGTCTGCGAACAAACTTTGAAAGCAAACTACTTTATCACTACAGTGAATCTGATATGAAATGGTTCATTACAGCAATGAAATGGATGGACGGAATTTGTGAACTGCTAACCTTTTCATGTCCGCTTGCTCAGTGGATGTCATAAAAGGTTAATTGTGTAAAACAGCTGTTAATTTTCTCTCAAAGACACAGGAAGGATGTGGGCTCATAACTAGTTAGGATGGTCAAGGTCAAGACGAAAACTCTCCGTGAGGGAAAATAGTACTAATTACAGCAGAACTTGAATGCCATGTATTTCTCTGTATTGACACTGTGCCCTCTGTCTTTTTCCCTTTTTTTTTCCCCCTCTGCCCTCTCTCTCTTTTATAACAGAATTGCTGCTGTAGAAGGGAACCTCCCACTTATTCTTGAGTATGGACTTAGCACGTCAGGCTCATGTGCTGGTGGTCTTGCTCACCTGTGCGGTCTTGCTATGTGGGGCCCAGGAGAGGGACTACACGGTGAAGGAGGAACAGGCGGAGAACGTACGCATCGGGAACCTGCGCAAAGACCTGGACCTCAACCTCGACCCAAACATCAGACTGTCCTCACCGCTGCAGTTCAAGCCTGTATACAAGACAGGCGATGTGCCTTTGGTGAGAGTGGAGGCCAACACAGGGGAGATTTTTACCACCAATCACAGAATTGACCGGGAGAAGCTGTGCTCAGGGGTCTTCGCTGAGAAACGCTGCTACTATGAGATTGAAGTGGCCGTGCTGCCTGATGAGATCTTTCGACTGGTCAAGATCCGCTTCCTGATTGAGGATGTGAATGACAATGCACCCCTTTTCCAGTCCACTGTTATAAACATCTCCATCCCAGAGAACACAGCCATCAACACCCGTTACCCTGTGCCCTCGGCATTTGACCCCGATGTTGGGATCAATGGGATCCAACATTATGAACTGGTCAAGGTGAGGACAACTTCTAACCGTATAAACAGAAAACCCTTAGGTATTTTATGGTTCAGCATCGACTGGATTTTAATGTAATAGAATTATGTTTTCATTCAGTTGCATTTTCCAAATCCATAGTGGCCATACTATTATGTTCAGTTTAATTACACTGACTACTAATCAGCATAAATGGTGTATATGAAAGCTGTAAGGAACAGAAGAGCATTCACAATGACTGTTATAAAGATATGTGTTTACAATCTTATTCTGCGACTGCAGTGTATTGTCAAAAGCATTTACATCAGTACAACTGATATTTATTTTTTTTTAAACGAAGCCCTTGGGTCTACATTCATTAAACAAACGTCGGTGACAAAGTAGTTTTATGTTAATGCTTCGCCCCAATTCTGAATGTTAAATTGATGCTTCTGTAAATGTCCAAATGACTCTTCTAAAATCAGATCTGCCAACCTTAGCTCATACACACCCCTGTCCTAATCCAAAACTGTCCACACAGCAGTATAATGTGTAGCATTGGCAATACAGAATTAAAAACGAAACCCCGTTTTATCTGATACATACCCTCGTGCAGTTTGTTGCCGAGTCATCAACTGCACAAACTACTTAATAAACAAAAATAACCATAGACCTAATGCTGAATTATTTAGTGAAGACTCTCAAATACTCACCCAAATACGACAGAAGCTGATTGAGGCCATTACACTATGATTGCAATCTCAAAGTCTAAAACTGAACTAGCCATTTGCGGAAATTAATTAGGTTCAACAGGGAATGAGTGAAAGATATTGATAGTGAAAGATACCAGCCTGAAGCTTCATAACAGTGGAACGGCCTTCAAGGAGCTGATTTGCTTTATGGATTTAATAGAATAAATAGCTTTTAGTAGAATAAACAGGCTAATTTGGAAATGCATCTAAGTAACTACTACAACAATATCGTTGATAAATAAACACCATCAGAGTTAGGCACTTTTAGACAGATAAAATCCACCACAAAGCATTAAACTTCAATAGTTTTTTCTTTCTCCAAATGGTTCAGTGTGACTGCAGATGTATATTAGTGAGTAAACAGTTAATTAATGAAGCCCTGACAGACTGCTCCGCTTACAGCATGCCACCTGTCCTCATGTCTCTCATTGCCACATTAGTTGACTGAGCAGTTGACTATTTTTAATCACAAAGCCTCATTTAACTGCAGTTTTTCATCCCATACATTTAGTAGAATGCAATTCTCATTTTCATCTATACATATTTTGCAAACCTGACATACCGCTGTAAAGCCGTGGTGTAGATCTATAAAGTTAATACATTTTGATCCTGTGCTGAAATATTACCCACTTTTTCATGAACACATCACAAAACCCCTCAGTGTTTTATATAGGCCGTTACTATTTCCATATGCTTTATTTCATTATGAGAGAAGGTTGTAAAAGGGAGAAGTTTTCCACATGTAATTTCAGAGAACATGTAGCAGAAAATGCAGACGCAGCATGTTGCACATATGCAATTCCCAGCAACAGGTTACATGTGTGGAACATAGTTCATTAAAGCTAGTAAGAAGAATCCACTGTATTATGCTAATAAGTGTCTCATGCAGAACTAGGAAAAGCTTTTCTTCATCATCTAATTGGTTCACTATTAAACTGCAGTGCAATACTCTCTGTTGCTTAATGGAGTCGCTCCTAAATTCAGAGAAAGCAGGATAATATGCATTCTTCATTTATAGTCTAGACAACACCCGACGTGTTGTGGATAGATGACTGCGGGAGGTGTCACTAGCATGTGCAAATGAATTGTTATTAAAAAGTGAGAGTCATGCACACTGGGGAAAATCTAAACGTAATGAATAAGGGAAGGTTGCTGAGTTTGAGAGCTTGGTGCAAGGGAGAAATGACAAGTCCATCGCAGAGTCTCAGATGAAGTTAACACTTGGTTTGAGTGAACAGAATCGCTGCTGTGTGTGTCTGTCTGGAATACAAATTTGCATTTTTAAAGAGTCTCCCCACTGCCAAGGTCTCTCCAGCGCAATGTCCTCAATTGTTCATGCCTGGAAAATCACCAACCAAATGGTCTGCTCATTATTATGATCATCTGCAATCATTTTCTTTGCCTTTTTCCCTGTAAAACTTGTGAAAACCCCCATATTTGGTAGTGGTTGTAGTATCTACTGCAGGAAATTCTTCTCAGAGCATCCTTGGCAAAAGGTACCTGATTTAGGTCTTCTCATTATATTTCGTAGTACTCAAGATAAATTTGCCCGTGTTGCAAATTGCATATTAGTAAAGCAGAGGCATGTTAAAGGAGCCACAGACGTTTTCAATCTGTAGTATCCTTTATTGCAGAAGTGCAGTAGAAAGCCAAGGGTTTAGAGGGGAAGAAATGTGCAAGCATTTCCTAGAATAGCTCTTGGCCGCTAAGCCACCTCTGGACTATCTTTGTATGTTCCTCTGAGATTTGTGTGAGAAGCTCCCTCAGAATGATAGTTTGCCCAGTTTTCTTGTGCAGCGCAGAACATGATGCTGAAATTGCTAGTCTTGTGTGCCACAGTCAGCCATACTCAGTGGCCTTCCATTTAACGTGTAGCGTGTCTAAACTGTCAACACACACCCTCTGAAAGAAAACACTACATCCTCTTTTTAAAAGAAACATTTTCAAAGCAAAGTGGGACAAAAAGACAATTTGATCTTGCTTCAGCAGCACATGTAATGGCTGGTAATCATACTCTGAGTGAAACCATCAGGGCCATCAGCGTAGCGCAGTGGTGTGTTACGTCACCTGAGCTGCAAGTAGGGCGTCCTAAGAAATGGCCAAGGTCAGACAAAGCAATCACATGCATGAATGAGGAGGATTTCCCCCATGAAAGAAGATTCTATCACTTACATATTCTGTAGATAACTCCGGCCGGTGCAGAAACATGCTCGAGACCGAAGAAGGATCTGCTGCTTCTTGTACTGTGCATTTTGGCTGTTTGCAGTGGCCTCTTCCCTTATTTCAGTGATGTATTATTTTCCAGCATCACACACTACATTAATCCAAGTAGCATCTATGTCAGCATCTTCAGTCACATTTAAGGTGGGCATCTTGTTCAAGTCATTTTGTGGAGATCAATGTACTGCTGCTGGCTAGGCTATGCCTCACTGATTAACTGGATGATGAAGTGGATGTCTGTATTTTGGTTGGGCAGGCAGGAGGGCTCTTAGATTTAACCTATTGCCACCTATTTTTTTCCTGTGATGCTGTGCAATCTACTTGGTTTCTACAAGCTTCTCTGAAATATACCTGAGATGTTTAAGTGGATGGAGTGGTCTTTTTGCAGGTACTTAAATTCTGATCTTGAATGACTTCATTTCTTATTCTAGCTTTGATAAATGTATTCAAGCCCCATTCCAAAATAGCAAAAAAAAAACAAACAGAATAATGCATTTCTAGCTGCTTATAGGTGGTGAATGGGGTGTCTGGGCAGAAAGCTTGTTGTCAAGCATTTCCAGTTTTCATTAGCATCCTATTTTGACATCTTATCCTATTCTAGGGTTGACAAAAAGAGACAAACAATTCCCTGCTTCTTTTGTCTTAATTATATGCATGAGATCATAGCCAGGGGCTAAAGTGGAAAAGGGATAGAGAGAAAGAATTAGGGAGGAATGAGAGAGAGGGACAGCGAGAGAGTGAGTTTCTATCAGCATTATAAAAAGGTGCTATAACCTGTGATGAATAGCCCTCCCCAGTTAGCCCTATCCATGGGCATCACCGTGACTGGAGTCCTCCTGATATATTCACATCCCAATCTCAGTCTCCTCTGAGTTTTAATAAGGTCATCAAGTTGACTGAAAGATGCATCCACTGATAATCTAAGGCACTGTTTTCTGAGCGGAGTTCAGAGTCATCCTTCCCTCATCATCAGCCACTTCTTCTTTTGTCAGTATCTCTCAATCATTTTCATCTAAATTAACAGACTTTGATTAGATTCTACTCCATACACATTCCACTTATACTGTGATCTGCCTCCGAACGCAGAGAGACTTGTGGCCCATTAAAATGTAATGACCCAAACTTCAAGAAAGCATGTACCTCCTGTTCAGTGTATGCATGGTGAGAAAGAGTCAAACTTGGTAAAATGCGCACACCTAATGAGTTTTAGACAGCTTTGTCCTTCTAACTTGCATATGAGTTTCCACTGAGTGATTTAGTAGCATTTGGCCTTTTCTTAGCCTGCCCTAGATCTTATCACAATACACTAGACTAATTTTGCATTCAGGAAGATGCACAGCCTGAGAGATAGCTCTCTTCAACTTATTGAAATGCGCTGTGTGCTGTCTTGTCAGTTGTAAAATTGTGTGAAACCAAGACAAAAGCATAGAAGAAATGCTGGCTCATAAATCATTGTGCAGCATTCCCTTTGACACATCCTAACTCAACATCCTACTATTAACACTGGGCTTTGCCAAATATCAGTGTGCAGATATTCAACTACTGTTCCAATATCTATGAACTATTCAAACAACCGTGGATTGAGCAGCTCTGTGTGGATGAAGTAGTGCTTTGCAATCAAGCCCCCAGACTTACACCTTCCAGTTATGCCAGAAATAGTTCTGTAATGTGCATGAAGCATCAGCACAGTTCCATCCATGAGACAGTTTCTGTACATCTTCCTGCATAGTTAATATGCCATGTCTGCGTTTCCCTATATGACTTTTGCTTGCCAGAAGGATTACAAAACAAGGTCTTAAAGATCATTGCTGCAATGCTGGCTGTTTTAAGTAGTTCTGTCAATCATGACAGACATTCCCACAGCAAGCAGTTTTTCACAATAATTTACATGCTGTGCAGCACGTTTCCTTGTGTTGGCTACAACCTGCATCGGCATAAGGGTGGTTGTAGTGCAGATTTTAAAATCTACTGAGGAGTTCCGTACCAACATTTTGGTTAAAATGTTCCTTACTTGAACAAGGAGAATGTATATATCTTAATCTCATTTGATAACTGTGCCTAGACAGAGTAATCTCTTCCAACATTATGTGCAGCATGAAGCTTATCTCTTTAAAGAGGATGCTTTTTCTTGTTTTACCATGAAACTGCTTCTGACTGAAAGAGCTTCAAAGGGCTTCTTTGTTTCATAATGTGCATGCAGCTCATTCATGGGCTTGATCTTCTTCTTATCCCCCCACCCCCCACACTCCGTCTTTCTCTGGTTTTCTGTCACTTGTCTCTCTCTTCCTTCCTTTCCTTCCTCTGTCTTCTATTATGGAAGCACGTATGGATTGAGACCGTGCATACCCCGTCTATAATTGTAAATATTAGCAGAACATTTTAGGGTGAAAAACCATTAGGCTTATTAACCAATGCCAGTTCCCCTTGGTTCTCATGAGAATTACAGTTGTTTTCATATATTAAGTGCCTTTTGAACAAAGTCGTTTCCTAATACGCAGGATTTTCACTCTCCTGTTCTTAATCTATGTTGATCTAGGCTTGGAATATATTTAAAAAGAGAGGTGTTTCCATTTCCAAATGTCTCCCTGTTATAAAGTTAAAAGGAAGAATGAAATCTGATTTTAGTGTGAATAGCAGAAAGTTTGTGAAAACACTAAGGAGGCAAATTGATTTTGTAAAGTATTTGCAAAGAGGGGTTAAAGGGTTAATTTACTACAGCAATTTGGAGGTTTTTCTGAAAATTCATTGACATATGTTACATGTCAGAAGCATCTTCTGTAGTGTATGTATGAAATCGCTGAAACAAGTAGAAATAAGCAGAAAATGATCATGATTGAAAATGCTTTTGATTTACTGCTACCTAAATTAATTTGCAGAGCAGAGCCAAGAACCAGCTGCTGTGTTTAAGAATGTCCAGGACTGTTTAATTTCAGCTTGACATTCATCACTGCCGGAAAGCCTGAACCTAAGAAGGTTACAAATGAACCTGAGTAACCTAAGTAAGGAAATACCTCGACAGTCTGTTTGACATTCTAAGATAAGTGAGGAGTCTTGACTCACCAAAGCAAGAACAAGAAAACTTAGCAGTGTACATCAGTATGGCTAAGTGTACTTTCTTCCGTTATTAGCTAATTAAAATGTCCTATGGCTACTCTCAATTATGTTAATGTCTTACTTATACTTATTCATTTAGCATCTCCATCACTTTCTATTTCCTTACACCTTTGAGTGATGTGAAATAAAATAATAACCAGCCAGAAGTAAATCAAAAGAGACCAATAACCAAAGCATCCAAAAGTTCAAAAATGTTGCATGTGCTGTTGCATATTCATACAAAGAGCTAAAAAACAGATTAAAGTAACCCAAAATATTATCTCCTTTTTGCAGAGTGTCAGCGAGTTTGGTTTAGACATCATTGAGACCCCTGAAGGTGACAAGTGGCCGCAGCTTATCGTTCAGCAGAACCTGGATCGAGAGCAAAAAGACACCTTTGTAATGAAGATAAAGGTAGAAGACGGTGGAAACCCTCCCAAATCCAGCACTGCCATTCTCCAAGTCACCATCTCTGATGTCAACGACAATCGTCCTATCTTCAAAGACAGTGAGCTGGAGGTCATGGTGCCTGAGAACGCCCCCATGGGAACGTCAGTTGCTCAGCTTCACGCCACAGATGCAGACATGGGTTCCAACGCACAGATCCACTTCGCCTTCAGCAACCAGATTTCTGCCTCAACCAAACGCCACTTTGCTATTGACAGCTCTACAGGACTGATCACTGTGAAGCAGCCGCTGGACAGGGAGGTAACTCCTGTCCATAAACTCATCGTCCTGGCCAGTGACGGCAGCTCTACCCCCTCTAGAGCCACAGTGATGGTTAATGTAACAGATGTAAATGACAATGTACCGTCCATAGACACTCGTTACATTATCAACCTGGTTAATGGGACTGTTCTGCTCTCTGAGAATGCACCTCTGAACACCAAAATAGCCCTAATTACTGTTACTGACAAGGATGCAGATCTTTATGGCAAAGTAGCGTGCTACACTGACCATGATGTTCCTTTTCGGCTGAAGCCTGTCTTTAATGATCAGTTCTTACTAGAGACAGCTGCCCCACTCGATTATGAGATGACTCGAGAATATGCAATTAAGATAGTGGCTTCGGATAGGGGGACGCCTCCTTTGAACACTTCAGCTATGGTTTTAATTAAAATCAAGGATGAAAATGACAACGCACCATTTTTTCCCCAGCCGGAAATCCAACTTTCCATACCAGAAAACAACGACCCTTCTACACAGTTAATAAAAATCAGCGCCACTGACGCAGACAGCGGACATAATGCTGAGATTATTTACACTCTTGGCCCTGATGCACCTGATGGGTTTAACATAGACAGACGGTCAGGAATTCTCTCTGTTGGCAAACGGCTGGACAGAGAGAAGCAGGAGAGGTATTCATTCACTGTCATAGCGAGGGACAATGGCTCAACGTCCCTGCAGAGCAATGTCACTGTCAGGCTAATCGTCCAGGACCTTAATGACAACAATCCTGCTTTCACACACCCTGAGTATAACTTCTATGTGCCTGAGAATCTGCCTCTCTATGGAACTGTGGGGTTAATCACAGTGACAGATGCAGATGCTGGGGATAATTCTGTTATAACACTGTCCATTTTGAATGGGAAAGATAATTTCATCATCGACCCGCAGACTGGTGTGATCAAACCTAATATTACCTTCGACAGGGAGCAACAAAGCTCCTACACATTTATGGTCAAAGCAGTTGATGGAGGGCAACCTCCAAGCTCCTCCTATGCCAAGGTCACCATCAATGTGGTTGACGTAAATGACAATCGCCCTGTATTTGTCATCCCGTCCTCCAATTACTCATATGACCTAGTACGAACCACCGCTACCCCTGGTGCTGTGGTCACCAGAGTGTTTGCTATTGACAATGACACAGGTATGAATGCTGAGCTGCAGTACAGTATTATCAGCAGTATCATCATCACATCTAGGGTCTCTCCTCGAGGTCTTTTTGCTATCGATAAAACAACGGGTAACATAACACTGCAGGAGAAAATAGTGGCTGCTGATCACGGACTGCATAGGCTGGTAGTCAAGGTCAAAGATCTAGGCCAGCCTGAGTCACTACACGCAATTGCACTTGTTCACCTGTTTGTCAATGACTCTGTGTCAAATGCCACCTTTATCCAAGAGCAGCTGCGAAAAAGTATGGAGACACCCTTGGACCGTAACATAGGCGACAGTGAGGTAACACCTCAAGCCAATGGATATGTGATTGTTGTCATAGCTATCATAGCAGGGACAATGACTGTCATCTTAGTGATATTTGTGACTGCCTTGGTGCGGTGTCGGCAGACCCCCAGACATAAAGTGGTGCAGAAGGGAAAACAGAGCGGTGAGTGGGTGTCACCCAACCAAGAGAGCCGTCAGATTAAGAAGAAAAAGAAGAGAAAGAAGCGGTCTCCAAAGAGCCTCCTCCTGAACTTTGTGACCATTGATGAATCCAAGCCCGATGACCCCACCCATGAGCATGTTAATGGTACACTGGATCTCCCTGTGGAGTTAGAAGAGCAGACCATGGGGAAGTACAATTGGGCCACCACGCCTACAACCTTCAAACCCGACAGCCCAGATTTAGCCAAGCATTACAAGTCTGCATCCCCCCAGCCTACATTTCAAATCAAACCGGAGACTCCGGTGGCTCCTAAGAAACACCATGTGATCCAAGAGCTCCCTTTGGACAACACATTTGTGGTGGGCTGTGATTCACTCTCCAAGTGTTCGTCGACTAGCTCCGATCCGTACAGTGTCTCAGAGTGCAGCTGTCAGGGGGGATTCAAGACTGCGGGGCAAATCACCACCCGACAGGTAATTCATGACTTCCTTTTTAAACCCACCCACACTAGTCCACACTCACTCTCCCCTTGCTGTCCCGTGGTAGGTGATGTGAAATTGGGAGGGTGGCAGCATGGAGCCAGATTTTCCCCCACAGACCATGACCATGCCTACATGAATGTCATTTGCACTTAAAAATGAGTGTGCTCAAGAATTGAAAATGAAAAATATAATACATATGTATGAATACAGCAACCTCTGTGGTGATTGTTATTAATTTTTGTTTCCGACCAGTTGAAGCCGTAGTTACACAACGATTTACAAAAATACAGTGCAGGATAATTCAATAATCAGAAACTTGAGTAGCAGTGCAAGTATGATGGGTTCCTATTTTAAAGTGAAGTGCGAGTGGTTGTTGGTAATGTAGCCTGATTTAGAGGAACCTGGGATAGGCAGCCACGATTGAAATCCCCACTGATGGATTTGAGGTCAAGGGAGACTGAAGCTATGCGCTAATATATTTGACTGACACGTTTAAACAAGCCAAGCAAAAATAAACATAGCACTACAAGTGACAAGGGCTGCACGCTTCATCAGGCATTTATTTAAGCAAAAAGTGTGAAGGTAATAATACACAACAAAAAAATGTGCTCTTGACATGCAAAAACATCTTGATAAATAATTCCACATTTACTGTAGCCTCTGTTCTCGAAATATTAAGTGCTGTCTTAACTGTGCCAGTGAGGCTTTGTGGGAGAGAGGCTCATTTGAATGCCAAGGTACAGCAAAGGGCTTATGATTCCCTAAGAGATATGTGCCAAATGCGAAGTGCCCCAATAAATAAAAGCTGGCGAGGGAAATAAATGTAAATCAGAGGTAAGGAGAGGTGGCCTTGCACAGTTCTGACAGCCAGATCAGAGTGCTGTAGGGAAGACTGAGTACTGCTTTGGGCGGGGGAGGGGGGGTCATAGGGATCAAGGTGATGCAGAGCCTCGAGACCAATATACTTAAACACCAAGGGAACGCTAGTCCATAAAAAAGCCTGCCAGGCCAATTTTGTATTTAGCCCGTAAATGCTCTACTTTAATGACCCCAATTATTGTTATAAACAGTATATGTAAATACACATTCCTTACATTCTTTAAATTAGCTCACTTAAGAGACGGTGTAATGACATCAGAATAAAGGTTTTTGTCATTCTGATTCATTATAGTGTGTTACAGACACCAGAGAATGATCACATCTAATCCATAACTGTGTATTTATTTATATTTGACCCAACATGACCAGCACATTAGTCTATGGAAAACGTCGGGGGGTACATTTTATACAATATGTTTGTGTTTTGCCGTAATCGTCACCCATTGTCAAACATCCAGTTGATTTCACTTCATCTTATCCCTTTTCTTTTCCCCACTTTGTTGCCTCTGTTGTGTTTTTTGGGCATTTGGTTGTGTCCTGGTTGCACAGGGTTTCTGTTCTGTTACTGTTTTGATTATAATTATCACATCCGCCATTCATTCAATTCTGGGTCAATTTCATGATGTTGCATCAATAATTGATTTTGTTTGATGAGGTGCTTGCTTTTGTTTGTGTCTAGCCTCATACTGTGCATAGTTTTCAGATCTTTGGTTTCATTTTTTTTTCACTCGGTATGTTTCTCTGACATGTAGCAAGCGTTAAAATTCCTTATGGCATAGTTGTGGTAAATGACTGTTGATCCTGTGAAGTATTGTACTTAGTATAATTTATGAAGACACCCACACATAGTTGATAGGCATTCCCTTCATCCACCTTTTATTTAAAAACCTGGTTAAAAGCTATGCTCTGCCATGGTAAATTATACATAAGCCTACTGCATGCCCTTGGTACCAAAGATTTAATTCATAATGTGTTTATACGACACACTGACGAGTTGTCAGAATGATTTTCCCCTCTTACAGTAGTGACTGAAATATGCAGAAATATTCAGCCTGTGCTCTACAATTCTGAATTATTATCCATCATCAATTTTATGCATTATGGAATTAAATTGATTTTCACTTATGCTGCTGATAAGAGTGGAGTATTTTTGTGGAAATAATTTGGAATCAATGAATATATGATTAGTAAACATCTCCTCTAATCTTACAGTATGTTTTGTGATATCAGGCTTGTTTGCATCAGATTATTTTTAGGGTTATTTATTCACTTCTCTAAAGAGGCATTCTCATATCTTTGCATTTAAATGATAGGAAAAAAAAAATCAGTTATTATCGGTTCCACTCACCAACCGTATCTTGGGTGTGATTTTAAGATGATAATATATCTTTTTTTTCTTGCTCCCTTGAGCAATTGACAAGTGATGCCTCCCACTTTAGACATTAGATTTCCCACCAGTTTTAAGTGTGCTTATTTAAAGCCTGTGTCATGAAAAAATAGCATGAAGCTTTGCCTGATGAGAATTGGTGGCTGCAAAGGTTAATTAAATGCACTGAAGGGTTAATCACTCGTAATATAGTATGATTAAAATCACTGTAATTAGGTTTTGGAAGAGGCTGATAAGAATGAAGAAAAAAAGGCAGCCGTCCTTTACGATTATTATAGATGCTACCGACTATCTTAGGGTGACTCACTTTCTCAGGATCTAAAGTGATGTAACAATAGATGACCAGCAGGTCTGTTTTTGAGGCGCTCTTATAATTTCATCTCTGTTTGATTCATTCGTCTGCACGTTTAAACTAAACCTATTTTCAAAGTAAGACTAAAAAAGAACACTTAAAAACAGCCCTTCATTCAAAATGTGGTCGCTGCTTTTATCTTGTGGCGTGAAAAGGACTATATTTTACCGCTCTAGAGTTTTTAGACATTTCAAGTATGGCTGTTAAAACAAAAGCTTCATTTTGTCTGAGTGTCAGCTATTTAGCTCCTCTCGAGCCACAATCTAACATGTGAATTCCAAAAGTAAAGACGGCAGGCAGGTTGTTGTGTTGTCCTTTCTGTTCCTCAAAGTGATAGAAGGTGTCTCAGTGCCATTTTGGTGGTCTTGTATTGCCCTGTGTACCCTCCCACGCACACACAGCAGTTTAAAATAACGCCATGACAAAAAGCCCACCCATGGAATGGCAATGGAGAGGAGATGCTTATAAGGTCACCAAAATGTTTGCAGGGACTTTACAGATGTCGATGATAAAGACTAAGCTTGTAAAAATACTTCAGAGACTAGAGATTTGTGTCACCATATGGCTTCATTATACAGCCGAAGCTGTATTTGCAAACGCAAACCTCCTCCCCCTCCCCCCATTCTCTTCTCAGTTTTTACGCATCTCATCAGTTTCTTTTAACCCCTACCCCACGATATTAGAGGTCAATGTGCCTCCAGTGATGAGGAGCTCTAGCGAGAGTATACGCTTTAGCGGAGGCAGATCAAATGAGTACCACCCTGCCTGAGTGATCTCAGACATCACCATGAATATGCACAGGTATAAAAGAGGCCAATACACTCTTTTGTTTGACCCATAATTCCAGGACTACGGAGCACACGGGGTCATTGCTTAACGATACTGACCCGCTATGACTCAGTATAAGGGAAGCCGCTGTTAGTGTTTTTGTATTATCACATACGCATACATTACAGTTTGATTAAATACCTCTCAGACCTCAAGTGTTGTAGTAATGACTTATTTATAATGCAATTTATGGTATTCTCTGCACACAAAAAAACATAATATAATGCTTTGAATAATAAGGGCAGCAGTGTACAAAATTTTTGCATATCATCATTTATTTGTGTGGGTGAAGGTTTGGGCCTTTCGCACTCGCCACCCATGGTCTGATGACAAAGTGCTGGTGCTGACTCATTGTGGGTGCATAGCCAGTGGAAGAAGCTATGTTTTAAAAGGTTAAGTAGGCTTGTTAATCAAATTTGACGCCCATAATAAACCCCTAGAAACAGTTTATGGATTTTTTTTGATGGTTTTTTTTTTTTTTTTTTCCTTGGGTCATTGATTGATTGATTCTGTGATCGTTGTGCCTTCCTAATATAAGCACTATTAGGTCAGTGTCTCGGCAGATGTGTTGCTAACTTTCTTAGGAATGGCAAAATGTCATGTTCTGTACATATCAGAGGACCCCACTGGCAAGGGTCCAAAAGACTGGGCCTAAATTGATAAAAAAATGGCTTTTTGAGGGGAAATAAGGAGTGTTGCACTAGTGTGGTGGGAGACAAAAAGACAAATTTGGAGTGATAATTGGATAAGATTGCATGCTCTGATAAGTACAGGAAAAATGCACAAACTTGTGACACCTGCAGCATTCTTCAAGGAAACCTGACAAGATAATGACTTGATTGCCAGCCGTGCCTTGAAGAATGCTTTTTTTTTTTTTTTTATCTTCCACACTCTCTTCAGAGATTTTGTATTCAGTGTTCAGTGTAGCCTCGCACTGATAAGGCTACAGCTTAGGCTGCTCAGAGCTCGATGATATTGTAACTACAATCTCCCTATATCTGTCTGTCTCTCTATATTTCAGGAGACGGCACTGAAACCACCACACTATGGCACACTCTGTGGCACAGGTACAGCTCGCTCCCACAGGATTAAAATCAATCTCTAGCTCCCACTACCTAAAGAAAGAAAAAGAGAGAAAAGAGAAAGAAAGGGCAGAGGGAGGAAAGAAGGAAGGAGAGAACTGAAGAGGTGAAACAAGTACTTTACTGTCTCTACAGCCTCAAACCCCACCTCTTCATACAATCGAGAGAAAAGATGAACTTGGAAAGGGGGGGAGGGGGATCTCAGAAAAAGAGAGACGCTTCATGTTGCCTGCCTGAAACTTGACAAAGCTCCTCCTGTGAATCTCTTGGAATTTGAAATGCTTTATTTAGTCTTATGCTATTACTTACCTGTGCCAGTGAGGATGATGCTGTACGCCCTGAACCCTCCTTGAAAAATGTCCCACTCCAACACCCACTCTGTAAAATAGGTGTCAAATACAGTCAGCAGATCTGTAAAATATGTTTATATGTATGTATGTATATCTATCACAGAGTTGATGGTGTTTATATTTATTGATTCCATTTGCCTTGTTTTGAAAATTGATTGGTGCCCATTTTATTTTCTTACTTTCTGATTTTTTTTTTATTATTTGACTTTGCTCTTTGTGGGCTTGCTCATGAAACTAATGACTTCTAATGTATTTATGCTGCAAGGCCTACGTCCTGTAGGTTTACATTCATTTTGAGCCCACATCACAGTTTACCTATTCTGTCAACTCTCGACTCTACTTGTCCCTAATTCGACGCCACTGACAGCATTGTTAGTGAACAACGTGGCTGATGGTACTGAAATATGCATGGCCACCCAAAAAGACCATGTGCAGTGCTTTTCAACTGTGCTACTGATCACCATGCCGTTATTACACGAATGGTAGGACAAGTTTAATACTTTGAGCTAAGCCACAATCACAAGGGACTAACTGCTGGGGTTATAATCAAAAGCTGTTTATGTAGGGCAGATTTAAAGACCACTAAGCCTAACCTTTTGTGTGTCTCTTTCAATTCCTGAGTTGAAAGTGATTTAACCTGGAAGATACATATTAAAATGGCTCCAGATGGTTGAAAAAGAAAAAAATAATAATAATAATAATCCTCAGGCAGTCTTTAATATAAGTTTTTGGGCTTAGGTAAAAATGACTTGACTTTGTGCACTCATTTTCAATGACAAAAGAATTTTTCAAATGAAAAGAAGAAGAGACTGAACACCAAAATGAAAAGATAATCCAGGCTTCAGTTAAAAACAGCAATAAGTTAATGTTTGCCAGAAAGATAATACTTCTTAGGCCTTTTGTTCAGAGTATAGTTTTGCCTCTACTGTTTCTCTACACCTATAGAATCATTATGGTACAGTATGTGCTGACTAGAATAATTTCTACACTATACACAAGTAACTGGCTCGATGGGTTAGCAGCATTGTTGTTTAATAGTCCTGTTGGTAAGCTTAAGACTGCTTTGATAGGTAAGTTCCTAAAAGGTACTTACAGTACATACATATAACCATAGAATTAGAGTAATTAAAATGGACATCGTCTGAGTAGTTCAATGGAAATGAAATGGACTGCCCCATGTCCGGAACACTCTATGAAATTGCCGTACAGACTGGCAGCCTTTGATTTGTCTTACCAGTCCTAATATGACATAGTTCTTCAGACGATATCTATTTTAAAGCTTTTAATTTTATGTGTGGTTCCTCCTTGTGAGGCAGGTTGTTATTGTTGAAGGAGGTATATTCATGTAATTATGGTATCAAATGTATTCACTACAGCGTAGGAGCCACAGTATGAAGTATACATAGCATCCTAGCACTGTGTAATGATTAGATTTGCCTGATCTTTGGGGAAAAGAAAAAAAAAGAAAAAACTCATACATGGGAAGAGCTTTTGTCCGTATAAGGGAGACAGACAACCTCACTTTTATTCAATGTGAAGTACAATATGCACCTTACATGATCTTTGTAATTGACTTTGATTTGCCAAGTGGAGAAAACTGTAAATGTTTTGTTTATGTATGTGTGCGCTTCTGAAATTTATTAAAGTTTTTTGCATTGTATTGCATATTTTGATGACTCCTCTTATTCATTGTTTTGAGCGCTTGATATTAGACTGCATAAAAAAATGTGTCTTTCAGTCAGATTATATTTCTGCACACTAATGTATCTGCTTGGTGAGAACTGTTAGACTAAAGGAGGCAAAACACATGTTGAGGTTTGAAGAATAATCACTAGTTTTCCTCATACACAGTCAGCTGGTAGCATATAGTATAGGTCAACATGACTGTGGCCTGTTGAAGTGTGTATAGCTACGATGGTTTAGACACCATTAATTGGCTCATTTCAGCCATAGAACAACTGTTCATACCTGCTTTGCTTCAACATTTTGCAACATTATACATGTTAACTAGGAAAAAGGGAAAAAAATAGGGAAGTTATGGTTTGGATATACGTACATCGCTCATTAGGAACAGATTACAGATAAAAAGTTATGGAAATGTGGTGAGAGCGCATCCTTTGAAGTGCACAGACAGAAAACAGCAGCACAGAAGCTTTTTTTGGAACAACACAACTTTTTTTCTTCTTGTTTCTCCACCATGAGAGCTGATAATGATCATTTGATAATGATAACCCCACTATTATAATATACAAGAGTACACAAACACAGGGTGTTACACATCTGAGAGGAAGATTGATGCTAGAAGGTACAATATCCACTGCTCAAACACTGAGTTATACAGTATTTATGTGGATTAGATCCAAAAATACAGACTTGAAAGGCATAAAACAAAGCCAGAGTCAGAAAATGTTTAATTGCGTATCAAAGTTATTTCATATTTTAAAACTGAGAGGGAGCTAATCAGTTCCCTTGGGGAAAGTGTCCTTGGTGATTTGCGAAAATGGTGCACAGACAAGTAGAGCATTTCCATATAGAGAGTGCATAAATGTCAGCTTTCTATTAATAGATAAATGTAAACCTGTTAAATGCCTCATACTTACTTAAAAAACAGAGAGCGCAAGTAGATCATAAGGTAGTTGTATCTCTTTGAGCTTGATAAATTATGATTTCATTTTTTGTGTTATGCATAATTAGGCAATGAAATGTTTTCAAATGAGCCATAAATAAATAATAAAAACTGCAACAAAGCCAAAGCATTAATGAGTCTTAACATTTGTGCATGAAGATCGAGTAGGCGATAAATGGATTTTTCATCTGATCTGGAATGAAAAGTCACAGATGAGAAAGAAAGGATGGGTGGAAAGGAAAAAAAAAGATTTACTGTAAGCAGCAGCTGCTGGTCTGGTTTATAACAGAAAATGTCTTGGTATGCTTTGGATCGTTCCTTTGTTGCTTTTCAGTTCCCACTGTCATGTGCGGTTGTGAAGGGGTCTCAACCATGCGCCCTGAATTTGGTCAACTCACATTAAGTACAATCCTGGTGATTTTTATCATCTGTAAAATGTTGTTAAAAGGTTGTCCCATGGTTGTATTACAGTATGTTACTAGAAAAGTCTTCTTTTGCTGACATATTGATTCATGATTCATGAGGATGCATATTCAATTTCACCTAACAGCCCAGGAAGCAAGTCATATGTACTAAGTTTGATTACACATAACGCAATGATATGTCTGGAGAAGGAGCAGGTTTCAGTAAAGCTTGTTACATGGAGCTGTTTTGTGTATTGCAGAAAGATGAAATGATTTCCAATGATCATGCGATGATGATAAATGGTACATATTTAGACAATAATCTGCCCAGAATAAAATGCAGCCAGATTCATACTCCTGCAAAGTTCATCATTGCATACAAACCATTAAAATGGCCCGGTGACTTTACACAACCTTGAAATTGCAATCAGTGCAATCAGTACTTACCCCCGTTATCAATTCTTCCCCTCTGATAAATGAAACATAAAACTGGTACATATTCGTTATTCATGTGATAGCATTGCAAAGGAGCTATCAAGATGGCAGGACCCTTTTTTCTTCACATTACATTGATTTTACAAGTCACTCACATTCTCCACTGAGATCACGGTCATGCGCTGCAGATGGTATTGAATGACAATTCAAGATTACAGATTGTTTGAACTAAATGATTGCTGCAGTTGCTGTCTCAGCTCTTTCCTGTCTGACGCTATGTGCATTAAGTAATCTGAGGTCCACTATGGGTATTTTATAGCAATTCTCTACATTTGTTTGAAAGTGTTTTTTAAAAGTTCTTATGGATTTGTTTACCCTACTTTGTGAGTCGTTCGTGCTGGGTTTTTTGGTGAATTTAAAAGAAAAAAAAAAGAAATGAAGACACTAGAATGTTTTCTGAGGTCAAAGAGTTCTCTTTGCATTTTACATGTTTTACTTCCTCTACTTCCCTCTCATTAAAAATGTTCAAATGTAAATATCACAAATGCCTAAAATATATGACCTATTACAGTTGAGAGTGTCTATGGGGAGGTGTAGGTCAATTATCCAGGCAGCAAATGTGTTCGTGGTATGATGTGAAGTTGTCCTGAAGCTCTGCTGACTGTCTAAGCGGGGGCTATTTATGCATGTTCTGTGCAGCGGTGCAGGAAACAAGAAGATGCTGTCTTTCTGTTGCACTCCACTCAAGGCAACACTCCACACAATTGCTGCCAAATCTCTGCCAAACTGAATAATTCAATCATGCCCCATAGCTGCGGTGGTCTAGCTACCTTTGTGTGTGCAACAATCAAATCAGTGTGGAAGCCTGCCGAGTGGTTCTTTCTGAGACTCTCAGTAGCTCTACAGCTCGGAGATTGTTTTCATTGAAAACAATTCTGTTGATTAAACGAGGTGTGACTGTGGAGCGGGGATCTGAGGAACATCGATTGCTTGTACAATTGTTTGTTCCTTGTTAAAAGTGTGATCTAAAACAGTAGTTGCAGTAGTGTAAGGAGCATATGGTTTGCCCGTGTGCTTGCAAGACAGTGTGTCTCTGCTTTCCCTTGAAATTTCCCAGGTTGAGAAATCCACCATGAAAACCTGTATGGAATTAATAATGTCTTCATGATTAACAAGCACCGAAAATGTTTGGAGCTGCCAGTGCTTTGGCGTGGTTTTGTCAGCACTTGATTGTTTTGTGGAATTTATTTTGTTGTGGAGGAGGTGAGCTTTACAAGCTTTCTTTAGGAGTCATCCACCCTCCCTATTTCAATCACCCCCACCCCTTTTTGAAGTAATCACATGCTTTCAACCTTAGTTTTGCCCATGTAGATTTAACACTAATCCCCCCGGAACACAAATACAAATACCATAAAGAGAAGACAAAATTGAATTTACAAAGCTTTTTTTTTTTTTTTTTTTTTCCTAGGGTTGCAAC
>JAPQRQ010000002.1:20233925-20245309 GCA_037367365.1 Apogon talboti
GTAATTCCCCCAACGCAATATAGTTTGTTGGTTCAAATTAAGTTGTCACAACTCAGAAAGACTAATGGAAAACGTTGTGTTAATTTTTGTTGTTGAGCCTAGACAATATTTTTTAGAGTGCATCCATCCATCCATCCTTCTCATTTTGCTTCTCTTGTTTGTTTGTCATGTAGAACTGGTTCAGTGATAGTGTCTTTTATAGCCCTTTTATCAATTCCAATAAAGCGTAAATGAGATCAGGATTTTATTAAATCCAAAGTGCCCGCGCTGATCTTACATCAGTTTTAGCTTTAGATCATGCTGAAAATGGATGAAAAACAAGGACATATTTAGTGATCCCAGATCAGCACACCTCCTCAGAGAGGAGTTTGATGAGCACAGCTCCAGATTAGATTAGAGGCCTTTGCACTGATGAATGTAATCCATCATCTTGTAAGCAGCGGAAATTTATGACAATTTAGTTTCAGTAACTCTGTCATAAGCCCTTAGCTTTTAGTTTTCAGACTTGCATAACTACAAACAGAATCTAGAAGTACAAATCAAGGCTCGTGGGGCAGTATGTTTCAGAAAACTTGGGAGATTTTGATTTGTGACCATGACAGAGATTGAAAATACATTGTCTTTCTATGTTGAAAGTGGCTTTTTTCTATTTCCTGCTTTTTGTTTCTTGTTTCACCTTTTGCCTCTCCACTGCAGGCAAAACAAAATGTGTGGCAGTTCCATTTCATCAACTAAACTCAGAGATAAAACACGTATAAAACTGGATGTTTTGTGAATGTTTCAGTACTTTATTCCAGTTTGTGAGAAGACAACTTCTTTGAACTTGATTTTTCCCCCCATGGTGCAGCTACTGTGTAGCCCATGAAGGAAGTCTTCTTACTGGGCACCGAGGGAATGAGCTGATCAGCCTCTCAACACAAATCTTTTGTTTTTGTTATTCGTGTCATATTTCTGTCAGGTGTGGCAGCTCATCAAGCTGAAATAATGAGGCCATGTTCCATGATTAGTGACAAACCTTTTTAGATATTTATGTGATGATAATCTGTTTCCTTTGTCAAGCAGTTTATTCTTGTGATTATCACACAGTCTTATTATCCTTCCTTTACATACAAAATGCACACAAAAGATACATGTAATACTAGAGCATTTATACATGGTTTTCTTTTGATACGGCCACACTTTAATGAGAAAGACATGAAAGAAAGAAAGAAAGAAAGAAAGAAAGAAAGAAAGAAAGAAAGAAAGAAAGAAAGAAAGAAAGAAAGAAAGAAAGAGGGGCAAACAAAGTAAAGCTATGTGAACATGTAGCATAACAGTTGAACACATAAATTCAGCAGGCTGTTTTATAGTGGGTGTAATAATTTAATTGAGGCAGAATCTGTTGTGTGACATGATAGATGCACGTGGGTGGGAGTTTTAGCTGCTAAGGAGTTTACATGTTTATGCTTTCTTGGTTTTATAATTCCTAATATGTATTAATTGACATAAAATAATGTAATTTGACAGGGGAATTACTACTTAAATACTTCAGTAACAAGGCTTACAATCTGTGTGGCTGTAGTGTACATGTTGAATACAAATATATAAAACTAATGCGTGCAAACATTATGTGCCGTATTTGTATTAGGCTGCATGACAATGTAATGCAATACAAATGTTAGTGCTGGTGTAAACATATCTAAAGCACCGCAATACGAAAAGCCAAGCCACACATCCATTCATGTGCTTCAGAAATATGGTACAGGTTTTGGGTGAACTTTTTGTATGCTGCCTGCACAGACAACAGCTTGACAGTTGGTTTCAAAGAACATCTCAGCACCTGAAGGGAGGTGTGCAAGGGAGAGGAGAATCACAAAAGTGGTTCAGTCATGCACATCACACAATACTTGTTTTTATTAATCCCTACTGTACATCACTGCAGCACTTAAAACAGACTTTTGCTAGCACCCTCTAACTCACATCAAAGTCAGCACTTGTTTGTTGTGTCATCTTTTGAAATAGACATTTGCCCAAGCACCTGACAGTAGTATTTCTTCATATATGCAAACAAGAGCTGGAGTTTGCCTTGCTCTCAGTGCAGAGGCACTGGGTTTCACAGCAGGTTACAGGTGCACATCAGGACAGTTACATAGGTTAGTGAGATTATCAGTGACTTGACTTATGCATAGAGTTCACCCTGACCTAAAAACTGAAATAACACCATCTTGTCGTTGTGTCAGTGTTAACTCAAATACTTCTATGTCAACCTCAGTACAAATGATTTCTAACACTTCAGAATAACACTGGCAACACACACTATATATAGTAGTATTCTGGTACACAGACTGAAACATATGTGATTTCATTCTAGAGATGAAACTTAGATTTATCTATATCTGCCACCACATATTTCTGTTAGAGTTGATTTGTATGTTATCTCTTCAGTTTGGCGCACATGTCACATTAAAACTTAATTACCTCCATCCACCATTATGAGAAGTGCGATGCGAGTCGAATGCAGATAATGCACAGCGGGGACAGCTTTGCAAAGCATGGAGGGCTAAAATCACACTAATTTAAATAATTGACAATATACATGCTGTGTTGAATAAGTAATTAAATAAATAAATAACACCTCCGGATCATAGCTTGGGTTTCTCATTAGAAGGCAAGCTGTGCAACTCCGTGCTCAGGAATGAAAGTCAAGTGAAGCAATTGCAATAATTACAGCAGCAAGAAGGAGTGTGCGTGCGAGTTGGGAGAGGTGGGGGCTTAACGGAAGGCGATGAGGGGGGAGGCGCTGACTGTCTACAGGTGCCTCTGATTAAGGGTAATGTGGGCAGCCCTCCCCTTCCTTATCTCTGCTGCCTCTGGGTGCCTTAAGCTCCATGGCTGCCTGGTATAATGAGCTCCACAGCCGCTGCCAGTGAATGCCCTGCAGGACAGTCCCCGCAGAGCCATAATGTGCACTCCAGTGTACCAATTCACGCTCCCCACCAAGGGGCCCCCCCAAGTCTGCCTCCCCTCAAACATGGGTGGGCACGGCTCGTTCCCCAGTCCTCCCACTTGAACGCCTACGTCCTTTTTCATGAGGTAAAGGCGTCCCCTCTGGATACAGTGTGATGTCCCTGCCTGTATGGTAGGAGGGATGGCCCAGAGCCCGAGGTTGACATCAATCAAGTTACATCAAGAGTGAGAGGAAAGGCAGAGGTGGCGATACGGATTGAGTTGCGGCAAAGATAGAGGGGAGGCACGGGACTTGAGGATGGAGTGTTAGGTGAAGAGCGAGGACAGCTGAAGTAGCCAGGGATGGAAGAAGGTAAATGATGTTAGAGGGATGGAAAAGGTGAGGTAACTGACAGATGTAGTGAGTGTGAGAGAAGAAACGAAAGATAAATTGTACAATGAGGGAGCTGCACAGTTAGATGGGAGAGAGAGAGAGAGAGGACGGGAGAAAGGAGATAGAGGAGTATCCGGGTATAATGAGGTCTATTGAGGAGGGTTGGGTAATGAGAGGGGGGAAAGTGTCAGAGTCCAAGGTGAGGAAAGATAGTGGAGAGCAAAAAGAGAGAGCGAGAAAGAGAGGGAGACTCTTTTGCCAAACAGCGATCCCTCTGTTGGTGCTTGGGTAGATCTGTGTGTTTAAGAAACTGCACTGCTGTGCTTTTGCTCTCTTAAACAACCGGGAGGTGGGTGAGAGGATCGACGGGCCTGACCACAGAGCAGGGCTTTGAAGCTGCTTCACGCTGAGAGAAACTGTATTGGATTTAGAAAGACTGCCTTTCAAAGAAAAGAGAAAAAAAAACAAAAAACAAAAACGAATGAAAGACAAAAAGAAACTGAAAAACTAAAACACAACAGTGCACATCAGCTCAACATGTTTCATGCATGTACTTTTCCTCATCTTTGTTTTAAAGATTAACATAACAATTAACATTTTTCACAGGCCTATATGAAGATAGCAAGATGGTAATCATGAACATAGTGCAGCATTCATTAGGATTATTCGCCATCATTAACTGTGGCCATGAACGTTTTCGTGGATAGAAGTGATTCCATCTGTTTCGCAAAATGGCTTTCTTTTGCATTAGAAAGGAAAAACATTAAGCAGCATGTCTTCAATCATATGTTTTTCCTGCATTTTGCATTTGTGAATGTGTTTCTCTGAGTGAACGCCTGCGCATGTGTGTGTTCTAAAAGCCTTGTGAAGTCCAGAAGTGAAAAGGCACTCATCATCTTTCATCTGTGCTGCATTTATTCCACAGTAGTACTGCAGCAGCTGTTGCAGACATATTGCTCGCCTTTTTTTCCCCCTAAAATATTTTAAACTTAGCATTTCCAAGTAACATTTGTACATCTTCAGTCCTAGGTACTAGGATCACTAGTTGCACCTACTGGCATCTGAAAAGAATACATTTTCATTTAATACTCTTGGGGGATAGAGAAAGAATGCAACATTACTTTATAGTGATACACAATAGATACAGTAAAATGAGGAACTTTTGCAGTAGAATAGCTACATCTGCTTCAGAGAGGATTAGCATGGTGGATAGGATTGGGCAGTGTGTCTTATTTTAATTGCCGTGTATTTTAAATAACTTCCCATTGCTCCTCTTCTTGAATAGAACCTCTGCGGGGCCAAAAACTGTCTTCTCAGAAAATGGTTCCATCTGGGAATAAGGATTACATTATTATTATTATTATCTTGTGAGGGATTAAGGATTTGTCTCAACCAGTGAGTGTTGCCCTGCAAAATACAAGTAAATCACAACACAGTGTCAGAAAGTTTATTGAAAAGGAAAAAGAAAGGAAAGGTTTACATCCTGCGAACAAGGTTAATGTGCTGTTTTAATGACACAGACTTGAGATTTGAAAAAACCCTGAGTATTAGAGACTGACTGAGACTTTGCAGCACAGTTCAACTAGTTTTAGAAACCGTTCACCAGAGAAACTCGTATTTACAGAAGGACTGTCTTACATTTTGTTTCTGCTACAATCCTGTATTATTTAAAGCTACACATTTAGCTCTTATCTATTGTCGCTGTTATAATACATGGCAGTTAATTCTAAACACTGGGAAAATAATGAATGCTTTGTAATATTTACACCTAGATTAAGGATAAAGAGGGATATTCAGTTTTTGCTCTGGTCTGATATGTCTATGCTTGTTTAAAAAGTACACAGCTTTGGTAATGTTACTTGTTTTCAGATGTGTCACTTGAACTCAGTGCAATATAAACAGAGAGGACACCATAACAAAGAACAGCCCACAGCCTCAATTGACCTTTGGGGTTCTGATCCCTTAATGCGTTTCTCTGTGTTGGTGCTGATAAAGCTTTCCTTCTGTCCAAATCTATAAAGCGGTTTTTTTTTTTTTTTTTTTTTTTTTTTTAGTCCAAAGATGTTGGTAATACAGAGTGAGAGACACAAATATCCTTTCCATTCCATGGTCATAACCTCTGCCTCTGCTATCGATAGTTCTAATTGGTGTTTAGAAGGCCTCGTATGTGTCTCCGTTTGATAGCCCGCTGATGGTTCAGCATGTTATCCAGGGGAAAATAGCCGAGGCGGAGCTGTAGCATGGACACAGGAGGTCTGGACTAAGAGTACCGCATCTATTCAAAACCAATCTCATGTAAATTTGTAACAAGGTAGATTTGCATAATTTATGTACGTCTACCTGAAAGTGAAAAAAAAAAAAAAAAGATTTGCAATTCTATTTGGGATCATAACACCCCAGTCATGTTAGCAGCACTTGGGGATTGACAGGACAGCGTGAAGAGTTACTTGTTACAGCTTTTTCCTTGTTAAACAGAAGGTTATTGACTGTGGTTTCTTTATGATATTTCATCTTACATATTTTATATAATATAAATTGACTTCCATCAAGCTGCAAATTGCATACATGAAGATAATAGCACAATGTTAAATATAGAATCAATGCCAAGGTTTGGGTTACGTCTTAAGATTGGATTGTTTCATTTAATCTGAATGTTGTCATTGAGTTTATTGCTTAACAGTTATTTTGGGGCAACGCTTTATATTAAGGTATACATTCCATTAACCTGTTGGCTATTAGCATACATATTACTGGCAGGTTGGCTCTTCATTTTCATTATGTATGAGTTGTATAAGGTATAAGCATATTAAGAATGTAATTCTGTACAGCTTCCTTCCTTCCTTACTATTAATAAGTAGTAATTGGGAGGCTGTGGCAGTGCTGTTAGTTCATGGCCTAGTAGTTGTAGAATGTGGTCATGTAGGATAAGTCATATATAATCACTAAGTATGAAGAAATGCAAGTAGTTAATGCTGAATATATGTATTTTCCCTACATTCTCTCAATATTTAAATGTACATTAACAAGAGGGTTAATATAAGGAGCCAATTTTTATGTTTCACTTTTTGGCATATCAGACTACCCTCTATCACTCCTTTGTAATAGAATGCCAACACAAAAAAAAAAAATCTAAATAATGCTGATATTCAATAATTCATGGGCACGGTTTTTGTGATTTTTAGAGGATATCAAGCCACTAACCAATCTGAGACAATGACGAACAGATAAATGCAAATGTTTTATTTAAGGGGAACCCTAGGATTCAGAATATTAGTTACCTCCTGTCGTAGTCCCTGCCTGTTAAATAGAGATTCAGCACCCTACTGCTGCTTTGGCTGGAAAAACTCTCCACCGAGGTTTAACGCAACCAATGAGATTATTTCTGCTTGCATAGCAGCTCTGTCTCTGAAAATGTTTGTATAGCTAAAACCCCAATCTGCCTACATGTCCTGGTTCATGTGTGGCCGTAACTCCCCAGACTGGGGGGTTTGGTCGAGGACTGACTGCCTGCTACTAGTGTGGAACACATGCCTGGCATAACCAGTGCCATGGGGGGAATGGCACACAGCTGGTTTGATTGGGCTCTGGCCTTAATCGCCCATGTCTCTGCCATCAGCGTTCAAGGAGCAGTCACACACATGTTAACTGCGCTCATACAAGGGAAACTGATTGGAGCTTTCCAGATTCATTCTCAATCAAATACTGAGTCACGCTCAGACAGATAAAAGGCTGGTGTTGCTTTGTGCGATGGGTATCGATGTCTAACAAGAAAGCTACAGTTAGGCATTGAATGAGCGACTTCAAGTCTCAGTTCTCACACAAATGAAGGAGTCTATTTTCAGAGCTGATTGTTGGGTGTAGAAGGCTCAGCGATAGTCTATGTGCTAAAGATAAATACATCCACTCCTGTGAAAATGCATTATCTATGCATAAATTAATCCTAGACACAGTTCCAAAAGGCTGCAACATAAAAACTGGGGTGTGAAAGGTCGACGCTGAGCGTATCTGCTGAGAGTAGAGTAGAGTGCTCATCAAAATAGAGCAGCTTCTCTGTAATTTGACAAACAGAAGATGGGTAGCTTGCATTTGCCTATTTTATTTTATTTTTTTAAAGTTACCTCTTTGATCCTCAAATACAATGTTTTGTCGAACCTACATCAGACGACTGGAGACATCTATCAACAACCCCTTTTCTCTTTGAAAAAAAAAAAGAAAATGAAATTGCTAATGCATAGTATGTGATTGCTTATTTAAATTGATAAGATAATATTTATTTCCATTTATCAAAATAAAGTTTTGCCTGACCATTAGAAGCAGTCAATAACAATACGTTGTGCTCAGCCAACTAGAGAAAGAACTGCAGCAGCAAATTGGTTGACTGTTGCTGATAAGCTTAACAGCAAAGCAGCATCCAAGCAGTTGAAGGAGTGCATTAATGGTTGTTTAAAACAGGAATAATGAAGTGACAACAGTGCTGTATTGCCTATTGCTCTTGAGTGGAATGTCTGCCAGTGAAGAAAAACAGTGACTAGAGTGACTTTTAAAGGACATCAGTGGAGTATAGTAGGTCATCAGAACTTAGGGAATACTATAATTGTGACGGAAAGAAAAAAGAAAGAAAAAAGTTTAGCCTTATTTTAGGATAATTGCATCTTTATATAAAGAAGCAGCTTCACACACTTTCATGGGTGCACACGCAGATATATCCAATCTTGTTCAAACAGTCACGTATGAATGTGTATACACACACAAACCGCTCTTAATCTTCAGACATACACGCGCATGCTGACATGCACACAAATTACACAGACACAAATACTGTACGCAAACACACACAAAAAATGTCCTTACAAAGTAGATGAGCTCCATTCTGTGTCGAATTGGAAGCGTCTGCAAAGCCAGTTCCTCTCGGCCGTGGAGGCGTGCATCAGCCGGCAGAAGCGCCTGCTTGGTGTCCCAGGGTGGCTCGCGTAACACTTGGCCTGCTCCCTCGCCACTGCCTGGATCAGAGAGGCCCACTGCTATCATCCAGGCACTGGCAGCAGCGAGGCTAGGCTTAGAATGACAAATTGGTTAGAGGGGGTGAGTGACGAGAGCAGGCCAAGAAATATACTTTGAAGAGAGAAATGCATTCCGGGTTGTGACAAGCATGCCATATTATATGGTCAAGTGTACAAGTCAGACTCCCGCCATGTGGATTGATCCAGATCCCAAAGACACTTAAATGAGGCGAGGCTCTCTCATCAAGACAATGCCAAAGTATTTATCTTAGAAAGTCACCCAAAATATTACTGGATTAGAGAGCTTTTCAGTGCAGTCTCTCGTCTCGTGGCCTCAATTTGTATCAAATTGCCCTCCCCCTGCAAACTATCTCAGTGACAATAATGTTGTAGCATTGCCTGTTAGCTTTACTGCAACAGCATCCGCAACCGTACACACATGCACAATTATATTCAAGTTAATCCAAGGAGACCCCTTTTTTACCAATCAGGAAATTTAGATAATGTATTTAAGTTGATTACAGAAATAATCAGCAGAAATTCATGTTTTTTTTTTTACCAAGCTAATATGATTCTCCCTGATAAATTATTGATTCAGAATAATTCACTATTTCAACAGACCAATCATTTCCAAATTATTTTCCTACCATAACCATTTGTGATTAACCAGCGCCATAATGCTCTCAGATAACAGACACAATTAGTCTTTTCAAATGAGTGAAGACATGATATATTAAATGTTTGTGTTTGTATTTTGTTTTGCACTTCAGTGGGAAAATAAATGTAAGGAGTAGACGTGTTTGTAGAGGTCAAATATAAAAACCACTCTCCCCTAAAAACCATGCACTTACAGCATCTGGTCTAAATATAAATGTTAGAAAGGAAAGGACAAAGGAAACAGATTTTTGTGATTGGTCCGAGTATAAAATGTATTCTTAGACATATTACTGAGCCACTAAATATGACATGTACGCATAGTGGTACATTGCTTTTTAGGTATTAGGTTTCTCGAAACAAAAGCTACTAATGAAACGTTATAACAGTTACATAGGCAATAAAAACAGTTGTAAGCTTCCTTACCATATTTCAGATTATCATAAACCCACATAGTATGAAATCCTGTTCTAGTTAATCCACAGCAATATTGCATTTGTCAAAACAATCCATGGTACCAGCGACTACTCAGAATCACAGGGCGGAGAATAAATGAAAACACTAAATCTCTAAGGTATGAGCAGTGGCTGGCTGGTGTGTATGGAATGACTGCTTTATGTAGAGGTATGTCAGATCTTATGCATGAAAACTGCGCAACATATTGTAGATAGATTTAAATGACCATATAAACATACCATTTTTACAGTACTGCAATTATACAAAATAAATAGAATAAAAGTTGGGTTTTTTGCCATTTAGAAAACTTGACTGTCTTTTATTTTATTTTGTGGCCTCACTGTATTAAGTGAGTTTGTTCTGAATACAGCAGCTTTGTAGGTTGTAATTACATTGTTTTTCTGCAGGCTTGTTGGCACCTTGGTCAAAGGCAAGCTCCTGTGGGCCTCTAGGACTCCCTCTCATGTAAATTAGGCCTCTTTCCTTGCCAAAGCAATCATGACATTGCACTGGTGCAATGCTAGGGCTACAAATAAGCCATGTCAGAAGCACACACACAAGACACTGATGTTACCCTCTTGAATTCTCTCAGCAAACTGCAGAGCAGTACCAGTTGGCATCACTAGAATTTGGTTTGAAGTTGTAAAGTATTTTACTTTTGTTGTCAAATTGCTTTGCAAATGAGGCCCACCCTGGCACAATTTCAAAGAGCTTGTGCTATATGTGCTGCTTCCTTCAGGCACTTGTTTCTGAACCTTCATCGTTCTGTATGCATATGCACACTACTGCGCTAAGCTCACATGGAAGAGTAGATAAACATGCCAAGCTGGAAGGAAGATGGAAGGCAGCATGCTTATGTCTTGTCAACCTGTCTGTATGTTGTTGCTGTGTTCTTCAGCTTGAGTGACATGGTCTATCTAATAACATGGCAGGTAGACAGTTTGAAAGCCTCGTAGGTTTTTACCCATTAAAATGATATTCAATCATTTTTGATGGGCTTTTCTTGCCTGAAACTACGCCTTATAATGATTTGAGGTTTGAGTGCCATTCATATTGAATTGTTGCTTGAAGCCACATCAAAATAATTGTTTTGATATGTCCCATTTTTGTCTTGGCAATGACATTAATAGGGGTTGATTGTACAATGAGGATAAAGCACAGTTTTTGAGGTATGTTGACTAAATTTGAGCCATGGATCCCCTGGCTCACAATTATAGGGTTTAGTCTGGGCATCGTGGAAAAGGCATTGCTTTGCGATACAAGTGTTGCACATATTGCGTGTATCTTTGATAGCATGTCCAAGGCAGCAGCTAAATAATAATAATGCAGGGATTGAAACACTGCAAATAGCCCAGGGCTCAGAAATTGCTAATGAACAGCAGCAGGGTGTAGTTGGAGATGCAGAGGAAGGTTGAGGCATCTAAAACCTTACTTCCTGTTTCAAAGCCAAATAATCTGTAATAGCCTTTGTGGTGCAAAACACTTTGCTTCGTACTTAAAATATTGTCTCAAAACCTAAGGACACCAGGTCCATAGGTAGTTGACTGGGTACAGAGAAAAGCCATTGATCTACTTCGTACTTATGATTAGTCTGTTAATCAAACATTAACACTGCAGCCCCATCTTTCATTGCACTTGCTTGTGTGGAGTACTTCTGATAAGCTGTGTGAGTGTGATCTCCATCACAATATTACAAATATATGTGTTTTATGCTTGTTACATTCTCTTCTTTCGTTGCCTGTCAAGAGCTCCTCTCACACTGTAGAAAACCATCAAGCAAGGGAAATCCATGGAGAGCGATAGAGACAGAAGGAAAGAAAAAGAGAATATATTTCGTGCTATGTGCTGCAGATCAAAAACATGGCAGTCACATGATCAAAGGCATTTGATAATCCTTGAACTACATTGCTCTTTTAATCCGAGTGAGAGAACTATATTTTATTGGGGGGTGGGGG
>JAPQRQ010000002.1:20245315-20264627 GCA_037367365.1 Apogon talboti
CAGGGTGGCAAACAGAGCTAGAGAAGCAGTAACTTGCTGCTCAAGATGCAGTTTACTAAATGTAGCTTGGCACTTGTGAGGGATCCTGGGAAGACGACAGAATAAAGCCTCCTTGTGTGTGTGGAGATTGGAGGCTGAGCTGATGGGGCTGGAAACACAAATGTGCCACAAGTCCCTGTCCACTCAGCATTGAATAGAGCTCTTGTTTTTTCATGGAGCTTGTTGGGGAAGTTGGCTTACTGAATGTGACCAGACTGCTATATACTGCATCTGGCATATAGAAACAGAGGGCAGGCTACACAGGGTTCATTCCTGACATTCTTTCAAACCAAGATGAGTAATTTCCCATTTTAGTGAGAGGAAATCATCAGCCTAAAAAAACCTGTTAGGTACATGTTAGTATGGAAACACAGCATAAAGGCGCAGCATAAGGAGCTTTGCTAAATCAGCATGTCTCCAAGAAATCAGACAGAGAAACATCATGTTTCAGTTATCTTTCCGTTTCCTCGGAAAATAAATTTCGTTAGATATCATAGCATTGCGGTCCCTGGGTCTCATCATATTACAATAACCACCCCAAGCTCTCTGAAAAGAAAAAAAAAATACATCAATATGTGGTGTAATCTAAGGTCCTGTGTTGCAGGCCTTGTCAATAGTGCTTCTCTATCAGATGCAAAATGTTCCAGACCAAAGGTGAGCTGAGAAATGACAGTTGTCTCCTTTGTTTCCCACTAGGTTTTCTATTTATGCTTCCTTTCCTATAAACAATTAAATCTAGTTTCCTGTGAGTGTGAATATGAGTCATTGCTCACAAAAGGTGGATGGTTTGCACAATGATGAAAAATTAATTATTAACAATGACACTAGACATGTGCGACTTATGCTGACTTGTGTGACAAAGGAACACAGTGTAAAAAAGAAAAATGAAACAGCACTGATTATAGCCTCAGGAGATATGTTTTTGTGTTTGCGTGTAGGGTTTTAGATTACCTATGACTGGTATCAAAGCTGAAAAAGCTCTTTTAAATTATGCAAACTGAGCTTGTAGAAGTACAGCGGTTTTAGGAACAGACTTTCCTTTTTACACATAGTTTATGCTGGAAAAAGAAAATAATTGTTGATTCCACTGTGGGCATACAACTGAGTATAAATAAGCGACTAATAAAAACTCTGTCGACTGATATTTGACATCAGATCAGATATGTAGGGCCAAAGGCCAGCTCCAAAAAATCACAGTGCAAACCATAAGTTGCTGGTTTATGCCGGTCAAATGAAGAGTAAGGACTTCAACAATCAAATGGCCAAAGGTCAGGGAAGCGAGGAAAACAAAAGGACACGGTTCTTAACAAGAAACTGGAGAGTTTGCTGTGACAGGCTGCCGAGTCTCAGAACAACCTTCTTAGAGACATTCTCTATGAGTTTACAGTCAGATTTAGTGCAGTTACCACTAAGAAAACCGCTGTGCCAATACAAAAGGGAGGCGAGAAAACAAGATCAAGCAGCTGGTGCCACAGTGACAAGATGTCCAAAAGAACTGGAAGAAGGCATCATGGAGTGAGAATGAAACTCTCAAAGTACTGTGGGAGGATATCAATCACAGACAAGCCAGCCTGCAGACGGCTGAACATTTCAGAAAACTGGAAGATGTAGGAGAAGTAATGAACAAATTTCTACAAAAAAACCAAAAAAAAAACAAAAAACCCTTTAATCAGGCCTGGTAACTGCTCAAGACAGCAAACAATGGACAGCCAGACATGAGTAGGGAGGAGGTAGAAGTATACAGAATGAAGTGCTATAGCAACCTAACAAAGAATAAGCCATTAGGTTCACTGAGACCGTTCCTCAGCCAGTCCCACCCAAAGATGAACCAAAACCAGATCACGGGAAAGCACAAGGTGTGGTACCACTGTAGCAAACTGTATCGGGATAATTTGGCCACTGTGAGAAACTGCCATATCGAGGATGGAGACTGAACTCTGTCAGCCTAGTCATTGGAAACACATCCTACTACTCCCCATAAATATGAGCCACAAGCAGGAGAAGACCAGTCTACTGTTAGGAATGAGGGAGTCCACTGACCAGGTAGAGATGAGCATAGATATCCTGGTCAGCACTGACTGCAAATGGACAGACCAGCATAAACGATCAGCAGGCTGCAAAGCAAGGCAAGGCTAGGAAAGGTTATTTATATAGGGCATTTCAAATAAAAAGGAAATTCAATGTGATTTATAACAAGAAAAATAACTATCCATTGAAAAATAAAATAAAAGTGCTAAACAATAAAAGATCATAAAATATAAAACTATATAAGCCAGAGGAAGCACAGAATACATAAAATCATGAGAGAATAAAATCATTTAAAACATTAAAATGATAGCAGTGAATAGATCGTCAGGGCTGGAAACAAAGCAGTGGTCTTAAATGGGGAAAAGGTCTGGTCCATGGACCGAGAAGAGAAGACAGGACTGGTTTTGATGGAAGGGTGATGCACATTATTGATAACACAATGATGACAAAAGGGTTGGGCATTATGTAAAGGTGTCACCAGCAGAAACGTTGGCACCTGTAGAGGATTCCAAAACCTAAGCTCAGTTCTCTCATTAGGGCAACACGCAGTGCATTCCCCTGCACACTGAACATGAACCGATGCTTTTGTAAACCGCAGTCCAACCGCACAAATCCACCCCTCAATACACCTTGTCAGGCTGGGAGATTGCACTCTCCAAAGATGGTGACACAACCAAGTACCGGGAGGACTCATCAAGGTGCTAGAGAGGCATAGACAGGGCATGAGTGGAAGTTATCCTCTAAGAGCAAGTCATCACATTACATTCATCAGAGAAAGTGGGATCCACACATGTGTAACGCCAAGAATTGCACCAAGGACACTTCCGTCCAACCAGAACTGAAGAATGAGAGTCAGTCTCCAGCTCCTGTCGCATTAGAAGAGAAAGTCGAGTCTGCCTCAGAGAGGAAGGGGTTTAAAGTACGCAGACACTGACTCAAAGAAAAAATAACCATTGCCATGTAGAAGAAGCAGATGACCTCGGAGGCAAGGCCCTGAAAGACCTGGTTGAAGAGACAGGAAAATAGAGAGGCTATTGTATGTAACACAACACAGCATTAAAAGCTAAACGTGTAGATAATAGCAGACGGACATCCCAGCATCTGACCTATGGGCATCACAGGAGGTGTGACAATCTGGAATGTCACAGTGGGTTATGACCTACTTTTGAATATACATTCCCTATCCACTCCAAACAGGATTTCCACTCCATTTTTATTTACATTAACTCAAGTGTTAACTTAAATGTAGTTATATTTTGGGTGTTTTGCCTGGAATGAAGGTTTGGGGTTTTTTTTTCGTTTTGTGATGGTCTACAGTGCTGAGTGGAAAAACAAGGACGCAAAGGCAGCTGGACAAACTGGTAGAAAAAAGCTGTCACGGTGGATGGAAGGTAGTTAGACTCACTGGGGACTGTGGTGGAGAGATGAACACTGAATAGGCTGGAGGACATCATGGACAATCCGGATCATCCTCTTCACCACATTCTGACTGAACAGACAAACAGTTACGGTGAACGCCTCACTGACTGAACACCACAGAACATCCTCTGTCCCCACTGTCATCAGACTGTACAGCGTCTTCATCGTAAACAGACTAAAGGCTACACTTAGATTGTTTTAATTTTCTTTTTAATTTTCTTCTCTTGAGCCCACAGCATCATTTCCCCTGGGGATCAATGGAGTTCATCAGGATCTGATATAATTTACCCTGTTTGAAATCATACACCCATATGCGTGTCTCACCATATACACATTCTGTTATGATGTGTGTGTGTGTGTGTGTGTGTGTGTGTGCCTACATGACACACAAATGGTGTTTTTCCTGCTACTATCCCCAAAGACAATAATTCATGTTTATTTGTCACATCAATTAGGATATCATGCTTATATAGCCTGCTCCATCTGTAGGGAAAATTTGGTCTGCTAATTCCATCATTCCAGCAAGGCCCATTTATTCATTTATATTTTATGAATGTGGTGTTTATGCTGCAGTGAAAGCTTGGCTGTTTTTTTTCCCTCAGACTTAGCCTGTGAGGTGTTCTTCTCCTTCGTTGCAATGAAATATAGATGTTAAGAGTCTGGAGAGTTCAGTGTCTCATCTGTCCTGGTGATACCATAAGGCAGCCATTAATAGTGTCAGGGAGCATCAGACATACCACAGGCACTTAATTGGATATGAGAACATAACTGAAAGCACCTGCTTGAAAATCAACAGGGCCTTCCCAGGAGGCAGGCCCTTGGTAGATTCCCAAAGAAATTCGCAAAGCCCATTCACTTCCCTGCTGGGTTTGCCTCACCCGTTGGTCTTTTCATTTCTCACTAAGGTCAGCTAAAGATGGCCACTTGTTTTCTTTTTACAATGGCATTGCAAGTATGCAAATACTTTGGATCTTTGCATAAGCACAAGCAGCGGGACCATCTGTTGGCTTGTTGACTTACCTTGTGTCTGCTTAATAATGGTGTTTTCTCATATCTGAGTGATGTATTGGTGTATTAGCAATGTGATAATCATTTAACCTCAAAAAATGCATTCAGGCGTGTATGCAACAGTCTGAACATATGTTCAGGAAAATCTTCTGACAAAGAAGGATTTGTAATCTCTGTGGGCGGAGAGGTAGAGGGAAAAACTGGAAAGCAAAACAATAATATAGGACCGTGCGCATTTATATGATGTACAATAAGATCATATTGTCAAGATGAAGATGGAAAAATACGATGAAGATCAAAAGCTAAAGATTAGTGTGCAGCAAAGGCATGTTTGTTGATTGAGATGCTTAACTCTGCTAAAATGCACTACAAAAATGCTAATGGCAGGGACCAGGAAATAAGCTGTAACGTCTGTCACTGATAATTTACTGAGACACACTGTACCTTACATTAAAAACATGTTCTTTATAATGTGTTTTTGTCTTACAGAACCTGAGCCAGACACCGGAAAAAGCTTTTAACTCACCTCCCCCAATTTGTCCTCATAAGGTAAGCTAAGTAATGTAATGTGAAATCATTCTAGATTTTTTTTCAGATTTTCATGTTTTTGTAAGTTTTAAATGTTGTGTCAAGAGGCTCCCTGGTGTTTCTCACAGTGCTACTCCATTCAGCGTATGCTTTTTAAAAAGCTGTGCAGTTTAATTGCTTTATCAGTGATTCAAAACTATATTATAATTTTTTTTTTCAACATAGTTTTTCTATTCCTGTTCAGTCTGTTGGGATTCAGCATGTGACAGATCTTCTGTTAATGGGGTACATTTATTCAATGCTAATTAATCCCATCCATGCATAGTCAAAGTCATCACTTCAGTCTGATGTTCTCAAGTCATCTCCACTCACAGACTGGACTAACTTTCCCCTTCAACTCTTGCTCCTGGTGCATGTCTCTTGCAAATGTGATAATGTGCTATGTAGTGAAATTCACACAATTTCAGTTCACTTAGCACCAAACGTGTCAAAAATGCCTGTGTCCTTTTCTGGATGAGTGGCCGGTATGGTGAAGAGTGGCTTATTGCAAGAGTGGACCTTGGTAAAAGGAACCCAATGGACGGAAGCTGTCTGACAGCCTGTCATCAACTGTTCAAAGCCTAACACCACTCTCCATCGCTAATGCACAGCTTGCTGCCTGAAATGACTTTGGTGGCATTGAAAGCTTGTAGCACAGTAAATAATAATAAAATATGATATCCATACTTAAGGGTGGACATTTGACAATCTCGTATTGTGATGAGTTGTTCACATATACGCAGTGTCTTGTTTGGGTGAATCATAGAGGTTTTGTCATTTCATGTCTTGCTTCTGTTTCCAAACTTAACATAATGATATAGAGGCGTCGTAGCAGCACGGATCAGAGTTATGACAGTAATCTGGCTCTTTTCTGTCTTTTTCTTTAACATGACATGAATGTACATTTCAGCAGCTTGAGTAACTGAATGGCTAGTAGCAGTATAGTGGACCGGCTTATAAAAACCCAAGCAGTTGTGCGAGACATTTGAGAGGTCTGAAAACATATGACAAACTAACAAATGCAGCGGAGAGGTACCCGAAGCAGTCGCTTTTTATTTAGCCAAAGTACCAGTACTATTTAAAGGAATAGAGAATGTGGGTTTCAGAATGCTAATGTGGACTCTAGGCCACAATATGACATGCTAAACCACAAATATTTTTATCGACTGTTATTCCCTGCCATTTTTAATTTATTTATTTTTTTTTTTTTTTTTACTGTTAACAGAAAATTGCTGGACAAATGTCATTTTTACATATCCACTAAATAAGAATACTTGAATTTCATTGTATTAACATTATATTTAATTGTCCAATAAACCTAGGGATTAGTAATTATTTTAATGGCAAAATACTGAATTACTGTGGAAAACAGAGGTGTGTTTGGACAATTATAAAACCACCAGTGGCTGTTTCCAGTCTGTCTGCACTTTACTGCAGTATGTTGCAAAAGTAAGGAATATGATTGCAGTGATATAATATTTGGCCTGATCACCCACATGCCTGTCAGTGGGAAAACATGAAGAAAATTATTATTTTATATTCAATACAACCCTGTAGGGATTTTGCATAGTGGCTGATTGCGCTGCTTTTACTGTTACTATAAGTCTGTGAAAGAATACCCTATTATCTAAAGCCATGCGGAGTAAATTTCTCCATCTAGTTATTTATGGTGTACATGTTTCTGTCTCATACTACCTTTCTTTGACTTGCTCTTTCTGTTTTTACACAGCTGATCAGCGCTGATGTAATGGGGGAACACCGTGGGTTTGCGGATGGTGTTATTCACGTTTTAGCTGTTAGCAGCGGAACATAATCTCCCTCTAGTCAGCTCACATTAGTCTCCATGATCCGCACCAACCCAATATGTGCAGCGAATGCAATGGGCCAGCTGGGGTAATTTGGTATGTCAGTCAGCTCAGGAGGCTGGTAAAATAAGTAAATGGCTGAATATGATTTATATGAAAAGAGTATTCTGATTATAATGGCTCTCAGAATAGAATATCCTCAGTCTTTCTACACTTCTCTTCATCTGCATTGTGTGCATCCCCCAGATAGATAGTGAAATGAACAGAGGGCTTTTAAACTGACTGCTCTGTGATTATATTAAGAGTGTGAGAATGAGAGAGAGAGCAAAGAGAGGGGCGGGAGGAGATCGGGTACCGAAGCACTAAGTATATATAATTGCTTCTTGACACATTGGCCAAATTCTGCAGTGCCAGGATCTGAGCGAAGATGATTAACGGCTGTCCGAGTGGGTGGGCACTGCAGGTCATTCAGGGCCTTTGGTTTCCATAGCGATCCCAGTCGAAAGGCCATATATTGCATATTGAAAATCCCAGAGGTCCACACATTGTTAAACTACAATTATAACTCACATTGAGAGTATTGTCTGTCCACCGCAAACCCTCTTTTTCATCCACCAAGCGGCTTGCTGCTTTCGCGGGTTTTTTTTTTTTTTTCCCCTCTTGCTTTATTTTCGCCTCTATTTTTCTTAAATAGTCTCCTCTAGCTAGCAAGATAAAGACTGAACATCTTGCATTCTGTGAATAATTGATGAGTGGGCTCACCTCAGAGCATTATTGCAGTACGGCAGTCAGGGTAAGAGGTGAGGGGAAGATCATATTTCTGACACTAGGCTTTAGGCGGTAGAAAATTGTGTCAGTTTTTCCTTCTGAAAATACAGAATGAATAACGGTTTCTCATTATAGCGCAGCAAGACTGCAATGAAAAGTGAACAGAGATGAGAGCATACATACATGTTTCTATACATAAACTGTAGAATTGTTTTTGTACTATAACACAGGTGGTAAACAGAACTTCTAAAACATCACTGTAAATTTGTGGTTTGGTGGTTTTTCATTTGTCTTTTTCTACCAAGTGAAGCACTTTGGGAGATTAGATTTCATTTGAGTCCATATGTGTGTAATAATGCGTTGCGCCTCCATGCATAAATACATGTATGTGTCTGTGTAAACACTGCAATCTTGTTAGGTGACAGATGGAGAGGGCAAGGGATGGGGGTGGGGATCAAGCACCTCTGACAGTATGGAGCCTGCACTGCACCCTGTTCCTGTCAACTCTGAAATTGGATTCTGAAAGTTAAACTAAAGCCATGCAACTCCGTTTACCCATTACTCCATTGACCCTCACCTGTGAAATGTCACATAAAGTTGAGTAATGAACATGCTACACAGACATTTAGCCTTTTTGTGGCACACTTTACCTTATGTAGTTCAATGAGTATGCAAATGTAAACATGCTGATTGCCACGGATAAAATGCTTAAGAGATCTTGTGTGGAGCAGCATTTTTTAAGCCAAGGAAAGGCCACTGAATAAGCACATCTTAATGATGATTCATTCTGTATAATAAAAGAAAATCCCTCTGGCATCCAAACAAGAGGCTAGTCATGCAGCAATTAAGCTTAGTTAAGGGCATCAAGCAGAGCAGGGTATGGGTGGTTAGCGAGGCATCTCTCAGAACACAAATGTCCATGCACACGTCCTTGCACATCCAAGTGCACAGGCAAACATTAACTCAGACCGCTTTCACACACACACACACCCACCCACACACACATACTTCATTTGAGGTAAATATGATCTCAGAAGACAAGCAGCAACAACCCATGGCTCCATCAGGGTGCCTGGGGTTGCATCGGTGGCCATCGTCAAACAAATAATGCTTTGTGACTGAAAAAAAGACAATCCAAAAGGTCATTTGTGACCTCTGGGACCAGTACTGTGCAGCATCTGTCACTAGCAAGCACCACATGTCTGTGTCAAATGGTGAAAGGTAAGCTGTGTACCCAGACAGCCATGTGATAAAAGCAGTAGATCTACGTCCATCCCTAGACATATGTATATATAACATCACTGCCCTCATTGGATCAAACGAGCGTCCACTTTCCTTTGCTTTTCTGCTAACATAAGACCTGCTATAGCCTGATATACACAAAACACTGAATGAAACAGGACAACTTGGTACTATTGTCACAGTAGGGTTAAAATTATGCAAACCTTTTAAAGAAAAGCCTTCAAACTGCCACATTTTTAATTATTTTTTTTTCAAATATGATTACATCAAACCTTTAGAGTGCTACTCCAACAGAAAAAAAGATTAAAATTGTAAATTCTAATTTCTAAAGATCTATGTCTCTCTTAATTGCCTTAAAAGTACTTTTAAATTACATATTTAAACCTCAGCTAAATTTTACATTTTGTCGTTACATGAATTATTTATCATATCATTCATTCACGTCGGTGTGCACTCACGCGGTGCTCTTCCTATAATGGTTTATGAGGTTGAGGTAATCCTCGAGGGAATCACTAACAATGACTTGCCTCCATGTTTGATGTTATCTCCCTTGTCACACGATTTCCACAACAAGGGTTAATGGCATCAAAAATTCAGAGGGAATTGATGAATGAATATATAATCCATGCTTCCCTTGCAGACTTGCCATGCTCATATATCAGAATCAAACCACACCTCCATGTGGAACAAATCAATAATGTTCCATTTCTAACTAAATTCCTCTTTTTGAATGGTGAAATCCAATCTTCATGGACACACTAACAAATTGGATAGCCTGACAGCTGCATTGGAAAAAAGGCTGGGAAACACAAAGACAACATGGGAGGTTGTGTAAAAAATAAATGATATATATTATGCACATTATGCAGAAATATCCCACAAAATTTAATTCTAAATTCTTTCTAAGTGCTAATTTCCCTGCACTGTTCTCCTTCTCTCTCCCTTCCCGGCTGTCCTTTCCTCTCACTTGCCACTGCATATCTCCTACATCCAGCTAAACCAATCAGGGATTTGAGAGCCTCACTTCCAATCAATTACCACCCAAATCAGTGCAGAGGCCTTTGATATAGAATCATTTGTCAAATCAGTGCAGATGGCTGGGGGCAGGCACCCCTGTGCCATAGGCCATATCCACGTGGAAATCTCTGCTCAGGGTGGATTCTCTTGACGCGCCCCAACCTATTAATGGGAAGTCATTGTGTGCTCCAGGACTGCAGTCCAGCTGCCTCATCCCCTAGATTGCTAATGTATAAGCATCTTAGCCTGACCGCTGGATAAGTCCCAGAGTCTACCATAATGATTCAGACTATTGGAGGTAGAAAAATGTGAGTTTAACAGAACCTGCTGCTAAAGAACATATTTGCAGAAAGGCTGCAGGAGGTTCCTAGGGGGTATTTTTGAAATATGCACAATTTTGTCATGTGCATAAGTGCACACGCTGAGGGCATGTGTGTAGTGCATCACAAATCTGTTCTCAAAAACCAATAGAAACATTCTGATAAAGTCACAATGCAACATATAAAAGAGGATATGTTGATACAATGAAAGACAGTTTACATCTAAACACAGCAGCTGAAAAATGGCAAATGCAGTGATGAAAACTACACTTGTGGAAGGGTTTAATAGTGGAAGTACATACATTGAAGTGCCTGTCGGGTTCGGACGCAATTGTGTCAGGCACAGGTCCGGCTCAGACAGAAATACGTGGCTTGTGCAGGGCTCTACATCGTTCTGGTAGGTAATGTGTATGTATACTGAGTGACAGAAGGATAAACCAGAGGGAGAGGTTATTTTACCTACCAGAACAACTACCGTCATTGGTTATTGGGCGTACTAATACCAGACCACTACTCTCATTCCTCATTGGTGTCATTCGTTTTAGGGTATCCCTATCAAATGTAACATTACAGGGAAAAATTACCCTGGCAGTGAGGAGAAGTTTGTCTGTTAGTCCATCCTACAGCGCTACAAGTGGTAACCGTATTGATATATTTTTCAATTGTTAATATGTCATGGCTGTATTTAAATTTACCGTGGTCTTTTGACATCTTCACAGCTAAAACCAATGTAGGATACTGGAGGATATATATATATATATATATATATATATACACACACACACACACACACACACACACACACATATATATACACATATATATAAAGAGAACATGAATTTAAGTAGAAATCTGGTGTAAGTATAGACCTACAAGAAATAACAAAATCTTGTATTTATCTTGTATGTCACTGTATGTGTTAGGAGATCATTTTAAAACTAGATAAATTGGTGAATTGCAATATCTGGAGGAATTGCATGTGATTGCTGATAGCTGATGGTTTGTTGCGATGTCCCTGAACTGTTGCTGGATTTTGACTGAATTTAATTATTTATTTATGTTTAATCTTAACCTCCAGTTAACCTAGTATGTCCTTGTACCTATAGACAAGTAAATGACAGCCCACGGTTCTCTGAATCATTTATCTGTGTTTTTTCCAGACTCCACTTAAGTGATTTTACTTAATAATCATGAAATACTTTTGCTAATTTATTAATTTATGTTTTCCATCTTCTTACAATTTGCATATTTATGATTCATTTGAAAAATTTACTATGTTTTAAAACAGAAAGGTGTGAGTTGGTTTCATTGAAGAGAATGAAAAGTGATACAAAAGCTGTGAGGTTTTCTTATGGTGTTACACTCACCAGTGGGGAGGAAACACTGGTGAAATGAATGGTTTAAGCTTTAAATGCTTGTTATCACAGAAAAGACAAGCAAGACCAAACATGCGTTTCATAAATACCAGACATTTAGTGCATTTTGGAGTGTTTTAATCAGTCTGATGGCCAACTGAATCCGCCAATTTCTTTTCTAAACTGTTTGCTTTCATTATGTTTCTTAACGTTTGCAAGGAAGGCCGTGAGACTTAATTAAAGGATGGATAAGGTTAAAGGCATGTGCACCAGACCTTTAAGGAAGTGTGGAAACCTTGATTATTATTTCACCAAAGTATGTTTGGGGTGATTTTCGTTTTGATATGGCAAAATTCCACACTAAATAAGTTGGTGAGTCATGGACAGTTCACATATAACTGTACATTTTCTAAATAAATAAATAAAACTGTAGATGTGCCAGTGATTCATTTGGTATAAAGATTTCGTCTTTATTCTTTCACCGACATTGATTTCTTGGCCACATTATTTCCGTGCAATTGTTACCATTAGAAGAATACTGTGTAGTTAGATTTCCATGTTTAATGACTTCAACAAAGCCTTTGAGGCTTCATTAGTTTGCACAGTGGAGCAGTCTGAACAAGACTGTCTACGAAATAAAGTTTAAGCAAACAGCACTTGTGTCCTCAGGTGATCTGGCCTGTCAACGCTGGAAAAAATAATAAATATCGAAATTCATGTAGAAATATATAAATAAATTCTTCAAAATCTGAAACTTCTTATTTATAGATAAGACATTAATCATAAAATGCTCAAGATTCATGGTTATGGTTTCAGTTATAAAAGAGTTTCTTTTAATGATTTTATTCATGAGCAAAGTATTATTCAATGCCTTCATGTTTCAGTGATGTATCCTGGCCTCTTATTTTTTCCTCCCTCCTGTTATAAATCAGAGCAGTGCTGTGGGATGATATGGATGCTAGCCCTCTGTTCTTCTTGCAAGAATAAGACAAGAATAAGTTCATTCTAGTGTTTGATAGGCATGTCTTTTAGAATTCACTTCAGATGAACAAAGCACAATTACGTCTTTGGTGGATACAACAAAGTTTACACAAATTAGAAATGGAAAATAAAATCCCCACAGAGCCAACAGCTGCAGTGATAGTGATGCAAACGATTGGTGATATCTGCAAATGCAGTGGATTCAAAGTCATATTTTAGTAACAGTCATCGTAATCATCGCCAAGCTGCAGTTGTAGATATCCTAGTGGCTGTGGTGCCAGTTCTCTGGTTTCACCATTTTTAGACAAACAAGCAACACGTCTACTGTATTGCTAATCAGGCAACGTTTCTAATCCATTTTAATGTGTCAAGCCTTCCTTCCTTGATGTCATCACCACTTTGTTTTGTGAAGTGAAGGGTGTACGTTTTAAACATCACGAATAGACACCAGCACATCAGATAAATTAGCTGCAAAAACATGAAGTCTTGTCAAGAATATCCAGTTATATATGCTATGAGAGGTGTCTCAATGTGCCTCATTATTTTTCCTCGAGCCTTTTCTTTTTATTCAGTACACTGTAGCTTGTGCACCATTGCCAAAAGACAGTTTATACAACAGTGAGTGTCATCTCCCAATTTCACACCAATTGTAAAGGACACATTTTTTATGTTTTATTCTGTTACACAGATTCATGTTCTCTGAAATGCACTGTATTACTTCAGACAGAGAGGAAAAACAAGAAAAAAAAATACAAATGAAATAATAAGAGGAAATTGCAGTTTGGAAATGATTACAAGCGTGTAAGCTCTCTAGGCAAGAACATGCTGCATTGCTCAGGATATTTTCTCACCCTCTGCCTTTGCATATTTCACACTGGCGTAGTCTTTGGAGATGTAAGTCATACTGAGAGAATTTGACTCTGCATGCTAAAAAGGCATAAATACAGGAGCAGGAAAAAAAAAACATAACCAGCAGATGACCTTATTACGCTTGGTGTGTACCATGAAGTAGCAATATTGCCTTTATTTGTCATTATTACCACCCGCCATTACCAAGAGTGGGAGGAATATCAATTTGACAAAGAGAGCCTCTGACTAAATGTTAAGGACCCCCTGTCATGTGAGAGACATCCCTACTGCTCTGAGTGGGCAGACATAGCTGTGTTTTACTACTTATGGATATTCAATGGAAGAGCACAGAGCAGGTCTTGCTGTAATAAGGCATTTACCAATGCAGAGCAGCACTGTGCACTGTGAGAACATATGTTAATGTACTTGGCTGTGGCCAGAGAAACAGCAAGAGGTTTGGAAAAAGCACATGGGACTGGCCTCCTGGAGCACACACTTGCCTTCTACAAAGATATTAATATGACTGGTGCACAGTGGTAGAAGAAGAGGAAAAATTACCCTGGCAGTGAGGAGAAGTTTGTTTTGGTAATGGTGATGGACCCCAGTTGGGTGAAGCAGACTGGGGAAGAGATGCAGCTCTGTACTTGGATGCTTTTGAATCACATCAATGGCACACTTTAAAATGACTGTACTGCCAGAAAAAAACTGACATCAACATATTTGAGGAGGATATGGAGCACATAGGGATATGGATGTGATGCTTTTCTAGCGGCTTTATCAATGTTTTACCAGGACTGTGCCGATGTGTCTGCGTGAAGGCGAGCAGTTCCCCAAATCTGACACATATTGCTCACAAGTTATAGTGCTTAAATATACAATTAATCAAGAGTTTACCAGTAAAGTGGTGTAGCATGGCTTTAATAGATAAACAGAATCTGTACAGGGGAAAAACAGCCTCATTTTTAGTCCTAATAAAGAATATATTGCATCTACTTTCACCTGTGTTTGTGGCTGCAAGCTACTCTATTTTAAGGATCTATTCACAAATGTGTTAATGTTATGCCGGAGGAAACACTCCCATAAAGTTTTGCACCTGAGAGCAATTTGCCCTTGTTTTGCTTCAGAGTTCCTAGTGTTTCAGGTGTTTCTTTGAATTTCAGCCACAAATTGGTCCATAATGAAAAGAAATGGCAAAAACAGTCAAATTGTGTGCCAATATAATAATGAATGTTTGGAGCAGGAAAAAGCCGATAACCAATTAAATGGCCGATATCATCCTGCCCCCACCCTCTGATATTTCTGAGAGCGAAAAAGCATAATGCACGTCTGAAATCGACCACTTTCACTTTGTTAAAAACACAGTGACAGTTATAAGTCTAAATAAATCACTTAACATCAAACTCAAAGCAATTAATCAGTAAATGTGGGAATAAACATCAAACTGACTGCATATTAGTATATATGCATATGTAATAAAGTCATAATATCATAATATAATAATTTAAGTGCCTAAACATCCTATATAACATGACCGGATACCTTCAATTTCTGAATAATTGTATTTCTAACTAAAGATTTTGCATTTAATATCATGAAAGGTTAATTCAGTATCATTAAAACCTCACGAGCTTGAAGACTTGTAGAAATAGAAAGATACAAAGAAAGACAGTGAGTAAGAGATGTTTAGTAGTTTGCTGTTAACATTAGCTTCCCTGAATGTTTTAATTGTTAATCTGAGCTGCTTTTCTGTGAATTAGAATGTGCTTCTTTGCATAGTAATTGTCCATTTTTGTACCAAATGCATGAATATTTTCTAATTTACATGCATATAAATGAAACTACTGCTACTACTGATACTACTTTGTTATTACAGTTTGAAGTGAATTCTATCCTTTACAGGTTGGTTGTGAATTAGATGCTGTATTTGGTGGTTTTGCAAACACAAAATCTGTGCAAACCTTTTGTGGATCTGGATCTTTGATACCAAATGTTAGTAATGCAAATTTGCACTTCTTTTGGACTCAGTACTCTAGTATACATTACAGCCTGTATATTGCATTTTTAGTTTCTCTAAACTAAGATAATCCCAGTTATGTACCCTGGATTTTATCTATTTTTAACTCCAGGAAGCTCTTTCCCGAGCTATAGAAAATACTGTGCATTTTTCACAGACTCCTCATGTTTAGAAAACATTCTGCATCTTAAGTGTAAAATCAGTCTATGGATTTCCAGTAGCTCTCTTTTACTTTAATATCAATCCTTAACCTCCATAATTCAGCCATGAGCACATATTGTATATAATGAGTTCATGGAGACAAGCATTTGCAAGTAAGTAATCGTGTTGCTTGGCTTTCACATTCATATGGATTACCTGGGAAAATATTCATGAACTTGGCACCGGTCTCACCGGAGATGGTAGAAGAAGTAGAGTCTCTTCCTGAATATTCAGTGTGTTGACTGTTAATATTTTATCGGTAGCAGCGGTGGTCAAAGAAGCTCTTGTGTTGTGGGTACACTGACTGTTATTGTAATTAAGCAGCAACTTCTGTTTTTCTTCCTGTGTATGCAATTTCCTTCCATAGCTTGCACTCTTAAAAAACATGTATTGGCCATTTGGATGTTGTAATTTACATTTTCTTGCAATAAAAAGGTAAGCATGTGACCTTGTCAGGTGTTGAGGGCTCTGTAAACTGCAACATTTTGAGTTGCTGGGATGAGATGAAAAAGAAGAGGTTCAGCAAGACATCTTGCCAACCTATTTATTATATTAAAAACTAACCTGCAATTACAAGATTCTTAATTTCTAAATGTTTTCACAAGGAATGAAAAAAATGACAAAGAGTAACGTGTTGCAGATACCAAATTAACTGTGTTGGTTAATCATGCACGGTCATTCAGTCATTCATATTCTCTATTGTTTACTTGTACAAGCTTTGGTCTGAGCAGTAGTTATCTAATTTCTCTTGATTCTACTGAGAATTTTGCCAAATGTTGTGGAATCTGCAGAATTTTTTTGACTTTCGCTTCAAATGTTCAGATATTTTTAGTGTAAATATCTGTAATTATGCATTTGATATTTAAAGTAAAAAAAAAAAACAGTATTTGTTTTACGATTATATTACGTACACTCAGAGTAGTGGCAAATGCAATTGTTTTTAAGTGAGTCCAGACAACACTTCGACAGAAAGAAGGTCATTATTCTTAGAGACATTAATAAAGTATTATCAGTTCGTGTTCTGGGGTTCTCATTGAAATTTTTAACAAGGCCACGGTCGTTTGGATTGTTAATATTTCACAGGCTTCTTTGTGAAATTTTTATGCCTGTGGTAATATTTCAGGAATGTGTTTCTAAAACCAGATGAAATTGGCTGAATTACAATTACAGCTGTCCATTTGGCTAACAACTCCATGTTAAAAGCAGCCCTCCATTTTCAGGAGATTATTACTATAAATTCTGAGTCATTAAATAGTATTATCATATGGTGTCTGATTCTGGCTCTTTACTTCAAAATGAGCATCTAATACATCGTAATCTATGGACAATGCTTCTACCATTCTCAATGAATAATAATAACAATAATAACAATAATAATAATAATAATAATAATGATGGATTCGATTTCTATAGCGCTTTTCAAGGCACCTAAAGTGCTTTACATTAGTGATCCATTATTCATTCGCTCATGAATAAGGGTGTCTGATTATTTAGTAAGAGAGAGATTAAACCGTATTATCAGGACACTTTGATAAACTGAAGTTCTGACACATGAGGGGACCCTTTATTCTGTTTTCCACAGTTTCTGCTCTTCCACAGTATGGTTACTGGTCACTTTACTTCTTGTTCCTCCTTCATAATACAGATCACTTGTTCTGCATCCCAGTGAGTCAAGCCGTATGACTCATGATGCAGGCAGACAACATGGAGACGGGGTTGAGAGCCTGGCGTACTGTTCAGCTGAACCTGTACGGTCCGAGCATGTGTCACCAGGAGCTATTGTTCATCTGCAAGTCACGCTGTATAAGCTTCAGTCGGCACATGCTCATTAAATTGACTAACTGTCAAGAGGCTGACTATTTGTCTAACAAATGCCTCTTGTTGATGTAACACGGGGCTCATCAAAATTCAGTTCAAATGAAAAGAATCAGACATCTCACCTTGTACCAACATCACAAGGTGTATTTGGTGTTAAGTTAATGGGTTTGGTCATCTTTAATACTGCACAATTACACCTATAAATGATATACTCCTACGATAAGACAAGCCTATTAAAGGTGTTTATTTTGTAAATATATAGGATGTTAATGTGATAATAAACACTAAAACATTACCATATGACTCTTTTAACATAAAAAAACACATAAATATCAACAAATATGCATTTTATAGGTGAAAACAGCTCAACTTGCTGCTTCCTGTTTGAAAATATGCCACTCATTTCATGATGTAAAGTCATTCTTATAGCATGTTTTTAGTGCAAATCTGTCATAAAATTTGTCTTAAAAAACCAGTGTTTCCTCCTCTTAAGTTGTCCAGTCCATCTATCCTTCAGTCACATTCTGTCAAAGCTCATTTATTTTCCAACAGGTCAAACTAAAGCTCCATTGGAAAATACTGGAGTCACATGAAGACAGGGCTTTTGCCTCGTAAAGTCGCATCCTCAGTTGGTTAATGTGTTTGTCGGTTTCAATCTGAAATAACATGTTAAAACTCCACAGTGATGCAACAACACAGGCTTCAGAAGTGTACTTGTATCAGGGAAATTTTGGTAGATTCAAGAGCACTTCAATACTTCAGTTCCCTCCGTGGGAAACAATGTATGACTTCAAGAGAAAGCAGCAAAAAAATTCTAAATATAACATACATGTAAAAGGATATTGATACTAAAAACCCAATCTTCATATGGTCCTGTACAAGTGTCTTCTCTGTTATACTGGTGTCCCTGAAGTGCTCCTGCTGTACATCCAGTCCTGGGCATGCAGACACTGATCACCTCGCCTATTTCCAACTATGAAGCCATATTCAGAATCATGCAGTGAAAGTTACACCTTAAAATATTAGCCATCGTATGTAATAACATTCTGTATTTTGGCGGTAATGAGGAAGCAACATATTCCTGTAGGGCAGTGAAGAAAGATATGGAAGGTAACTGAAAGAAGAAAAATGTCTTTTGTCTAACCCTAACATTTGATCTAAGATATTTTTACTTTTATAAATATGGCTACAAAATGCTGCCGACCAGGTGTAACCTTTCATGTTGACAGTGTAGTGTTTTTTACAGGATGTTTCTAGCAAGATAATGTGTCATTGTCTCCAGATGGTTCCAGGAAATTACTTTACTCCAATGGTCTGCAGTCCTCACATCACTAATAAATAAAACACTTTATGGATTAGGTGAAAGGGATGTTTGTAGCAATTGCACCACTGAAAATGTGCCAAAAGGGTGCTGTCAAGTCAGTATAGATCAAAATCCTTATGGAACATCTACAGCGCCTTGATGTATGATGCTGTGTTCCAGGCAACCCATAACCTGTGTTTTTCCAACCTTCTACTGGTGAAAATGCACTGGAATGGCCGTCAAACCCATGAGTTCCCACCTGTGAAGTTGCACTACATTGATGTACTCCCAGTTCCGCGCTGTGACGTCACATAGCCCGCAAAACAACAACGACGGCCCCCATGGATACGGTGTTTATGTAACGTTAACATTAAAACAAGGCATTGCTCTAGCGATATTTATCCACAAATGTTATGTTTAATCAGCAACTACTCTAGAATTAGCTAGTTTTCAGTCCATTGAGTGCAAGAATAAATTCATTTCAAATAGGTATCCAAATATACAAGACAAGACAAGACAAGACAAGACAAGACAAGACAAGATAAGATAAGATAAGATAAGATAAGATAAGATAAGAT
>JAPQRQ010000002.1:20268908-20291626 GCA_037367365.1 Apogon talboti
CCACCCGCACTGTACACAGTGTGGGCGAGTTGCCGCCTTCCCCCCCTGAGGCGCCGGACGGTTTGCCAGAACCTCTTTGGGGCCGATCGATAGTCTTCCTCCATGGCCTCACCGAACTTCTCCCACGCCCAAGTTTTTTCCTTGGCGACCGCTGCAGCCGCGCACCGTTTGGCATGCCGGTACCAGTCAGCTGCTTCCGGAGACCCACAGGTCAGCCAAGACCTGTAGGCCTGTATAATAACATTTTATCATATACCTTGTAAATCAGCAAACCAGCACTTTTGTCATTTGTTGTCCAATTAATCTTATTAAAAATAATATTTATCACATTTATTAATCTAAAGCAGATCCATTCTAATAAATGGTAGACCAGTTATCAGAGACAGATAAGATTAATTGTTAATCCTGCGATCACACAGACACAGATAGAGCTTGACCACAAACCTGTAACATCTTTTGACTGACTACATTGTCTTAAATATTAAGACTATGCTTTTCTTCTTGGTTACAAACTTGTGTTTCACTGCATTATAGTGTCTGTCAACTGTGTTTTTTGTGCTGCACAGCTGTGGTTTCTTTTGACAAAACAAGAGCGCAGGGCTATAAATGTGAACAGTCCCCATGCAAAAGGAGTTTATTATAAATGAAACGGCGCTCCATGTTTTTCAAGCCATTGCCTGTGACAGACACTTATCCACAGATGAGCTTCTGGGCAACATTACCTGTCTGCTGTTCAGTTTGTTTTGCTTTTTATATCCTTGAGATCATAGTTTTAGAGTTTGCTGCACACTAGAAAGTACGCTTGGCCCGCAAAATGAAAACTAATACATACATTTCATAAGTACCAATAAATTGTGTTTTTTCTTGACAACCCAATAGCTTTGTCAAATATATTGAAAACTGACCTTTTGCAATGTGATGGATTTTTGCTGAGAGGCATATACAGTGATAAATAAAGAGCTGTGCAGGGTGCTTCTGGGAATACATCTTCTTTAATTTAGATTCATTTTATAGTCTAAATGTAAATGTATATGTACTGAGGGAGATTGATTTACTAGCCAGTCTACAAAAGCTGATGGAACATTGTCTTTTTAATATCCCTGATATGCTCACAGTGGACTCATTGTCTTTTTCTTGCACACTGCACGTTTGATTTTTACCCTAGATGTAATATTAGCTACCCTCCAGTCACCTACGCACAGCTGGAATGCACTCTTACCTACCTTCTGTCGACGCCATTTGATTATTACCCAGTCCCTCTGCCTCTCTGCCAACCTGCCATCCCAGTGCAAAGCTCCTTAGTGGAGGTAGAGGGTTGTTGTACCACTTCAACTTGTCTCCAGTTCAGACTGGAACTTAACGCTGGGGGATTCAAAGACTGTAGTCAGCATGCGCCTATGTGACAACAGCAAAAATTGTGTACGAGTTGTGTATACATTTTTAGATATACTGTACCATATGTTCGTAATGGTGTCCATATTCGCTATTGTACAATCGCTGTGTCTCAAAATTGGGATACATTTGGATACAGAGAGAGAGCACAATAAGGTCTGGTGTTTTTAATCAATTATTTATCCAATATTTTAATGATCAGAGTGCCTGGGGTGATCAAAGGGTTGGTTCAAGCTTCACTGCCTATGCTTGCTAAGACATCCTTCTGTACTTTGATGTGGTTCACCAACAAATGCAGTTATCTTAAGCGTAACTCTCTCCCAGGCTTGCATGTGGGTGCTTTGAAACCGCTAGTTTTAGAGGCGAGCATACAGAGAGAGAGAAGGTCACTGAACAATCCATAAGAAGAAGAAAAAAAAAGAGGGAGAAACATACACGTTTTTTGGACCTCAGGAATCAGATGTGCACCTACTATTTTGAATGTGGTCTAAATATAAGACGCCCACAGGTCACCTTTCCAGATCCCTCATGTACATTATCGTACACTTAATTGGTTGGCAAGGTCTCTAACTTGAAGTGTATGTCATGAGATGTTGAATAAAACATAACTCGGAGAAGAAACAACTGCATGATGGCAGCCTCAAGTAAAACCATGCTTTGAATGACCAGTCAGTGGATGCAAATGAGCAAGTCCTCAAAAAGATCTGACTGTTAGTCTACTTAAATATGCAAAAAACGAAAAAAAAAGTAACCGTATTCTATTTTTAATTACATCCATACAGAAATATGAGGGGATAAATATGGTAACATTTTGCATTCCTTATTCAAATCAGGAAATGGGACGACCTTTTTATGAGTTCAGCTTCAGTGTCAGTTAATTAACTTAGCTGCTTGTCTGCTGCAGATTTGTACACTTAATCAAGTGTAAGTACGTCTCTAGTATCAAATAGGACATCAAATAGGTTATGTCTTTATGTACTTTAACGTCACATCATGTTGAGTAGAGACAGAGGTTAAAAATGTCAGGAAACAGTCGTCATACACCAACATAATTCAGTTGAAATAGTCTGTCTTCACTGTCCTTTAGGTTATTTTTATACCAATTCACAAGAGGTATTAGGCTTTTTCAATGGTTACTTAAATACAGCGAGTCTCGAAAAGAAATAAAAATGCAATTGCTCAGTTTTTTGTTTTTTTTTTAAAGAAAACCGCAATGAAATTAAGTTAGATGCATGATTTGGAAGCCCTGTATCATAAATATTACCTGTTAAAATGAAGCACTTGCCTTTACTATGCATGTTACTATTTCTTATTCTGCAGTCTTCCATTATTTATATACAAAAGTGTTGCATTTATATGACATACTATGTAGTATGTAATTAACTTTACGGTATTGCCTGAAATTTTTCTTGCACCTGTTTGCTAAAATCAGAAGTTTTCAGAAGAGCAGAACAATGAAGTTTCTGACCATAAAACCAATAGAATAACTCAAAGATGCCCCCCTGCAGCATGACTTTGTCCTGTGTTTAAAGTGAATAAGAAAAATCACAAATTATACTTATTCACAAACACTGTTCACTGCCGTCTGTTTATTCTAAAAGAACATTTCAGGACTTTTGAGGCTTCTGTGTTGCTGTCCGCAGTGACAATCCGTTTTGTTTTTGAGTTAAGGTGCAGTGCTCTATCGCTCAGTCAGTAACAGCATCCCTTGGCGAACAATTATGGCGGGATAATCTGTTGACATGAACTTGTTTCCTGTTCATTGTCATACCGTTCCACCCCAGCAGTCCTCTCTGCTGCTCCCCTGTCTAAGTGGTTCCTCACTGCCAGATTCCTTCCATTTTCTTTGCAAATCAAGTCATGTACTCAGATTATTATACACAGTACAAAGAAAACAAAATTGGTGATTAAAAATTAAATACTCTTATCTCTATGTGAGTTATCTCAGTCCCCAGAGAGAGGATGCTATTTTGCCGGCTTGCGGGTGTCTTTTGTTCCCAATTTAGAAGCTTGTCGCTGTTTATTGTTAATTTTTGATGCTTCATTTGATATTCTGTTCACTTTCCTGCATGACATGCAGAGAAAACATCTTTATCAAAGTGTCAGTTGTATGGCTTGTGCTGTCGGTGTGTCAGCTCTGGCCTACTCTTTACATTTGTGGGGAGAGGGTTTGTTCTGTGCAGTCCAGTTTGTTGGGGTGCCAAATTAGAGCTGAAAAGTGCTGTACAAACTCTGTGTCTGAGTAAGGAATCAATATATATTCTAAATCTCAATTCCCACTTAAAAAAAAAAAAAAAAAAAAGCTTTAAATCCTCAGATCTGTGAGATTGTCAATTGTGAACTCTGACTAACTTTAAAAAGAATACAAAGTTCCCAGTGAAGTTTCTTTTACTGGCTCTAAAATATCCATTTCTGCAGAAAAATACTCTATACAGTGAGACAGTTATGTGAAATGACTGTGTTTCTGTCGTTGCAGGAGGCCTGTCAACTTGGCAAGATAACGTCAGTGAATGTAAGTCTTACACACTCTTTGTTGTTCTTTACTCTTTCTTGTACGTAAGCTTTCATAGAAATGATTAGAGCATGATTGTGTACTGTCTGCTGGTCCTGTAATTGTATTATAAATCACTGCTTTTTCCTAAATCAGCATGTCAGACCAGTCTGTGTCGGTTACATTATAGAGACTGTGTCACTTTAATTTAAATTAAATGTCCTGTGGTTTGAGTGTTTTAAAAAATCTGTATGAAGTATTGTATGATGTTAGAAATGCAATGCGTTATGCTGAAACATGAATTATTTCAAAAGCTTCTCAAGGTGCTCATCCAAGAATAATGACGGAATTGCAAATTAGCATTTTTTTCCCCTTGTTTATATTCACATTCTTGTGTTAATATTACTAAATCATGGGAGACATGTTTGGGTTTTTTTGTAGAATTTCATCTTTTTACATATGAAATGTACTTCTAAACATCATACTGCATGTTTTTCATCCTAATGTTATAAAGCAGGAGATAGCATTAAGATATACATAAACGTTCCCTTTTTTATTCCTCTGGAGTTTTTCCATGAGGCTCTAGCGAGATGTAGATTGATTTCTGTTTGCTTTAAATTTTCTCTATTATTGGATGTTAGAGAATCCATATTTAACTGGGCACACTGCCATTTTACTGAATGACTTCTCAATGAATCCAGTCATGTCCTGGTATCTGACCACTGAATCTTCAGTTTCTTTTCTGCTGTTTTCACACTCTCTTTAGCTTGCAGTTCGTGTCTGCACACAGGAATATTCAGAGTTCACCAGGCTTTGGTCCATGAGAGTATGGCTGTCAAAGTTCTTCCTGCAAAGGAAAAAGCTACTCAGACTTTTTTTTTTTATTTCAAATTCTGCTCAACACTTTTTCTGTTTTTAGTCTAAAGAACATTCACAATCTGTTCTAAGGTTATTAAATGTTTCTATTAAATATATGCTCATAACACATTTTGCCCTTGTTTATATTGAAGCCATTATGTTAGTACCATTGGACAATGCTCACTGTTGTGTATAAAATGTTCGATTATGTTTAGCACTGATGGATGTTATGATCGCTGTCACAGTTCATGCTCCACAGAGAAGATTGTTTGAGCCAATGACTCAACAACTGGTGAAATCATTTATTTGATTAACCCACTAATCTCTCAACCCACTTGACAGAATCACCTCCTGCTTGCATGTTCCTGCTAACTCACCATTTCACCCACAGTGGCAAATCACCTCACACATAATAGGCTGGCTAGAACAACATGTGCAGACACGGGGGAAAACATCACACGCAATATGAGGGACAGTTATGTTTTGTTTGTTATTTGAATAAATACATTGCTCATCTTTTTTTTCTCTTCTCTGTACCAAGACATGTGCGACATGTCAAACCACCATCTCCTCTGAACAGATTTATGCAGGTCTAGGTGTGCCCACAAGCTGATTCTTATCTGAAATGGCAGAGCCAATCTCCCCTGATTCACTCCTAAGTGGTCCCTGTTTATCACTCAAAGTGAGGTGGTTGTCAGCCAAGTCCCTCTCTGTGCAGCACTGACTTCTTTGCTATTTCCAGCGAGTGGCAGTTGGAAAAAAGTGTATATATAATGACAAAGCTCAAAACACGGTGGCCTGCTAAAGGACGAGGTTGCAGCCACTTGGCCTCACCTCCTCTATATCTAAAAATATAAGGGACTTCTAATCCGTAACCCGTAAATCCAGCCCCATCTGTGCATTGTCTGGGCAGTTACCAGAGGGAAGGTTTTGGATTGCCTGGCTTGTTATATGGTACAACTTGGCATGCATCTCTCTTGTTCATTTTTATCTCTGTGTACATACTTCTCAAGGCAGTGTTTTATCTGGCTGAATGGGCTTTGTTTGGTCTTGATATCTCTTACCGCAGCTTGTCTTTGCTTTATGGATTTCTGGCAGCTTCTTTAAATAAGTGATAATGCTTAGCAAAACACTCACCTTGACTCGTCACTGAATGTTTGGTTTTGTTTGCCATGTTTGCATTCCAACATTAATTTTTTAGTCACATTTTTCATTACCTCTGCGAGCAAAACTTTTATTTATTCAATACCAATTAATGGCATTTAATTGTAATTAATATTGTAGATCCAAACAACTTAGTATTGAGTGCAACGTGAAATCAAATTAGGCTTTTCTTAACATCTGGCACCAACTTGAATGGGCTTGAATAAACACCAGACTAAAAATAAAGACCCTCCTATGCAAAATGATTATGTCTTAATTGTCATGGACAGCTGTTTGTTCTAATAGATTTTGGATGCCGTTGTTGGAGCAAGTTTCCAATAATTAGAGTCATGTGGAGAGGAAGCATGCTTTCTGTTGAGCTGCCAACCTTCCGTAAGTGGGCTCTTTCTTTTGCTGGAACCTGGACTTTGCTTTTTTTTTTTTTTTTGTGGATTCTCCATTAATTTGAGAAACAGCTGCCAAAGCTGTTTCAGAACAAGGAGATATTTAGACAACTCGAAAGCGTGGGCAAACATGGCACACGACGACTGGTATATGATTTTGCCAACAAGGTATTCATCTCTTCTCTGTCTTAGAAAATGAATAAAACTATGAGGAGAAGAAAAAAATAAGGTTTTCTACAGTGCAGAACTTTATATTCATTTGACAGCAGAACACATCACACTGCATGCATAAAAAACAAGAATACATTTGCAGAGTCCTACATTGCATCCTTTTCACATTTCTTTATAACAACTTTTGTATTTTCCTAATAGAGACAACAATAACACTTTTTTTAAATTTATTCGACAAAGAATTCAATGTGTTTTGGTTTGTTTCTTTGTCTGAATGGCCCCCCATCCCTCTATTTTTCTCCTTATTTCTCATCTGTCGTTTCCTTACCCACACACCCACACACACACACACACACACACACACACACACACACAGTGATTCGTGGCCTCAGGATCCAGATGAATCAAGTAAATAGAATAGCTAACTGGTTAAACATCACAGTGTTGAAAACCACTCATTTGTGCTTTCAGGGCACTAATTGTGTAGATTTAGGTTAGTCAGCCCTCTCTGATAGTTTCTAAATGAAGCTTTTTGTTAACTTCATTTTTGGCAGTTCGTCCTTCATTAGTGCCAGACCTCATTTCACTCTCTCGTCTTCTATTTTCCTGGTGTTATTTAGCCTTATCAGAGAACAATAAGTGCTTTATCTATGCGCTATAGTGACCAAGGTAAAAAAAACGTTCACACAGAGACGTCGCCTCCTCCTGAGCTTAAAGGAGCATGTGTTAATGATGTTTTTAATTCAGGGCTTCATTATTGCTTTTGTTGCTATAGAGATGAAGAAAATCACGATAGTCATTTGTCCTGCAGTTGGAGATGCTCTGGAAAAAAAAAGAAAAAAAAAAAAAACTTTTATCAGTTTGAATGATGGGCCGAATAAAATTCAACACAATAACTGAGGCTGAGGGCGTAATTATATTTTATGTGTTTTATGCCCCTATACAGTGTGATGCAGTGTGATGTTACTCAGAAAATCATGTGAAGACAGAAATTCAGCCTACAGTATATATCACTGTAACAATACTACCCGAAAGCACACTCCTCGTTTTTCTCTTTGTCAAACGTCACGGAAAACACATAATTAAACAAAAACATAAACTCCGCGGAGCCGTATCATATGGACTATTGTTACAATGTGGTTTGTCTTCCTGCTAACATTGTTTTAGCAGATACCACAATAGGCAGATATGCTTTCTTTTACCTCCAAAGAAAGGTCGCAACATGAACTTCTGTAAACCACCAGTGAAATCAAAGAGGCCCGCATCTTTCAGAAGAAAATGCCCAGACTCTTGTGATCCACAAGACCTCCAATCAAAGCCTTAGCCTCCGCACACATTTCCAGTTCCTTTCTGTGTCTAAATCGGGAGGAAAATCTAGGACATAGTTCAACCTGTTAATACAATTCTCGTTTATTATCAGGAAAGAAAGTCTCAATTATAAATCTTACAGTCAGTTTATTATCTGAAAAGTAATTTGCGGGACTCAACAGACTAGAAATCATTTTTTGGGTTATGAGGTCACTGTTTCAATTAGTCCCCCTGGTGACAGGATGCGATTTTGGCAGAATTCCGACTAAAAGCAGGTAAAGATGATAGTGGCAGTGTCAGGGATACAAAATGCTTAATACAATTAGGCGAGTATTTCCCTTATAAATGCCATCTCACACTACTCACTCACCCATAAATGAGCATTGTTGTCACAACTCATGATGATAAGGCTTTTTTTGTGGCGCTGGTAGTGTGCCAAGACTCTGTCTAGAAGTACAAAACCTATAAATTATACTTCCCATAACATCAAGATTCATGCACCCCTGAGATTGAAGCAGTGGTTAAATTGGGCTTCCTAAGCAAAGAGGGAGGCCTTCTTTACATATTACAGTCAATGATCATCCTCTACCAAAGCATCTTTATTTCTCACACGTCTCACGGCATCTTTTCACACATCAACTATACAGCAGGTTTAATGCAGGAGCGTCCGTACAGGCCTGTACCAGAGTTTCTCCTTTCCCTCTCTATAAGCCACATAATCTGCTGACCTCCTCATGACCCACTTCCTACAAACTATGCTGGTTTCCACAACTCTATTGGTGCATTCTAAAAACTGCTGGGTTAAAACTAACCCAATTTCAGTTACTTCTGCAACTCTGTGCCAGGTCAAACCCATGGGTTGTTTTTTAACCAGTGTACCAGGTTTAGGGTTTTACCCACGACGTTGGGGCAACGTATTATACTATATATAAAACAATGAATGAACAATGATAAAAAATATACTTAGCATTAGAAAAGTGGAAACCAGCCAGAGAGAACGAATCCCCTGCTAAAGCAGCTGAATTTCTCATAACATACAACGCCCAGTGTGATTATTGTATTTCCTCCAATAGTGGTCTGGGCCTTTATTTACCTCAGCTGGAGGAGGTATCAGGGCTATTTTTAAAGGAGGCTTACATGTGAGGGGAGGATTTTATTTCTAATGTCCTCTGTTTAATAAGTAGTTTGTTCACGTTTAGTGTGAAACCCTATTTTGATCTGCTCATAGAAATTGTGAAATGCACAAAACACAAAATAAAATGTAAAAGCCCTCTGGCACCTCACATGCTAGAAACCATTTGTAGCGGTCATTGTAAAAAAGTTGTTGCCACTTGAAAGTATCTACAAATGACACTTTCGCAGAAAAATATCACACACACCTGCGGTGACTGAAAACAGATGCATTATTTTGTTGAATGCATTAATTTCAACTTGCACAAATTAACACTGTGTCAATAAGTGTCAGTGCATTATATAACAGATACTAGTGTTTATAAATATTCTTTTTCACCCAGCCCATAATCGACAACCACCTTTTATGTCTTTGTGTTGACCTCAAATGGGCCATTAGTAGACATGTTGTAATTGGCTCAGATGCAACTGTATTTTTATTTTGCTTTCTGAAAGGCAACGGTACATAGACATCTGAGCTAAATCTTCTTGTTAAAGTTACGTACTTTGACATCAACCTTTCACTCTTCAAGGTCAAGCTTTTTTTTTTTGGAACTATTTATGTATGTGGAAATTTTAATCAAATCAAATGGGTTTTTAACCAAGATGTAATTTGGTAAAATGTCACTCCATGTTAACACATGGGAATTTTGGGGTTCCTTTTACATAGAATGGCCCAGTTGTAACCATCTGTTGTCATTGCCATCAGCAACTCACACAAAAAATTTAAATCAAGATGAACAGAGTCACTGTGACACCTCATGTCTCCGTCTGTGTAAAAAGTGCAGAAAGCGGTGAACTAAGAGCTTCACATTCAGGCTGAATCTCCACTCCAGTTCACAGGGTAATTATGTTTAACCCAATGTTAGGTCAATCTGACCCAGCAGCCTTAACCCAGCATTTGTGAACTCAGTATGTTCAAACATTAAACAGGACATGTTTTTGATGATGAACAATTAGTATTTGTTTTCTGCACGACTTTGGCCTTTAATTCATTATTCCCTTCCGTCTTTCGTCATCATCCCAGTGAAAATGTTTTAGAAGCTGAAATGGCCTCGACTTAAAACAAAAACATCTTCTAGTGTCCTCCTGATTGTTAAATCTGATCTGTTGTGTCTGAATGAATGAACTCAATCAGCTTAGTTAACTTATCAGTTTTCAACTCAGATATTTTCCACTTTTCCTGCTCATACATTAAGTACCATCTTTCTACCTGTCCTCCTGCATAATATATGATATGGTGAATATGCCTTTGTTAGCACCACTTTGAGATTTTGTGTAATAATGTTAACATTAGCTTAATGTATGCTCATTTTAAACCATCTCTAGTGTAATGTTTGCCTGAGAACCCAAGATCAGTACTTACAGTATATGTAATTATATAAGGGAACACAGCTAACCTGCTAAACAGACAGGTAAGTAATAACATGTTAATTAGGGCTATTCTTCCTCTGCATCATTAGAGTTGGTTATGAAAAACTTTGCATTAGCATAGATGCATGTGCCTCTGATGACCTATGAAAATTTATACAGATATCCTAGTTTATTGTTAACAGCTCCCGCTCTAATATATATGCTTTAACATTAAAGGCTCAGCAGCTCAAATCAAGGCAAAAATGGCAGAAATTGGAATAGAATAGAATAGAATAGAATAGAATAGAATAGAATAGAACTAATAAAGTGTACAATGATAGAAAATAGACTTAATAAGGTAAAAATAAAAAATAAAAAATTCCAGTATTGAGAACAGAAATAAATAAAGTTGCAAAAAATAGACCAAACTCTAAAGTTCAAGTCTGAACAAAAAAAACAAGGTGAAGTATAAAAGCAATAATGTACATTTTACTTGAGGAATATTGCAATACTGCAAATGAAATATAAATTAAAATCAAGACATGCTTTATTGTTCCAGCAACAGTGCGTCGCATCTGCAATGGCAAACAAAAACTATATAGTTATAATAGAACACTGTAAACTAGCTGTTCCCAACGTCAATGAACAGCAAGAAATCACATAAATATATTAAAATCACATAAGTATATACAATATTAATTAGATATATGCAGCATAAAATGACATACATATGCACATAAATATACAAAACATGCCAAGAACAAATGAGAATATGAGGACAAGGAATATGGAAACACACATAAAAGCACTGATCACCAGACTATAAACAGACCAATACCAAAGATTTAAGCTGTTTGTTCAGTACAATTAAATGCAGCTCCATCCTTTCAGTCCAAATCAAAAGATTCAATAAAAAGCTAAATGATCCTGATGAAACAACAGTGTGCACACATCTCAGTGAATCTGATCTGTGATCAGTAATTACAGCTGTCAATCACATATTAGACCCTTACCTGTCTGGAAAACACCTGTGAGCCGAAGCCTGTACCACAGGGTAGAATTTCTACAGCCCAAAAATAGATCACAGAAGTGGGTTGAATCCTTGTTTCCTCTCGGACCACTTGAATTATAATATGCTGAAAGGTAATTATGGAATTTTTGCCCAGTGACACCAAAAAACTATGAAGCACTGCAGCTTTAAGTGGGAGATTTAAACACTACTTTATATGATAAAACAGCACACAGCTCTAACAGGGTGTGTGTTAGTTTTAGTTTTGTAATTATTTATTTTGCAAACAGTAAGAAAATTATTATTTTGAACTCATGAACTTCATCCTTTCAGGCCTGTTTGATGCGTGTTGTTCTCTTTCTTTGCTCATTTCCTGACACGTCTCTACTCTCAGCTGTCCAACGGAAGCAGTAAATGACAAAAAACTATATTAAAAAAGCTTCACGTCGTCGTAGTGGCTCAGTAAAGCTCTATAACGGCTCTATTTACAGAATCGAAAGACACTGTGGCGCTAAAAGGAATTTAGATTGTGGAGCTAAAAGCATTAAATGGTTACGTTCAAAACCCAAATGGCTGTCTATGTTACAACGGACACTGACCCTTCAGAGAATAACGCTGTGTGCAGTTTTTAATTAGAACAGCTTTAACAACCGACTACTAAAAGAATAGCTCCTATTATGTGATGAAGGGTAGATATTCCTTTATGCTTCTTAAATCTGCACTTGTAAAAATAAACTGCCGCAATGTCCACAAGTTCAACAAAATATTGAGACAATCAATGAATCAACCAAAAGTTTTCCAAAGTGTTTTATTCCTTTACTCCATATCATCTCTATTGTAATTATTCAAAGAGCAGAATTTGTCTCCTCCTATTGGAACATTGTCATTTTGATTGATGATTATAAATTGATTGATTTGATTACCAGTTTTGCTTTATTTTAACACTCATCTTGTTTTTCCTTGTGCTTTAAGAATACTTGGGTAGTGTGTTGCATTATACACTGTTGCCCATAAAGTTGGAATAATTAACTTTTTAAGCACATTACTCTTTTCATTCCTGTTTCATGAGAAAAGATACAAATATTTTATTCCAACTTTATGGGGAAAAAATGTGTATTTACAGAGCAGAACTTGTCTACTATTGGAATATTGTCATTTTGATTGATGATTTGATTTATTTCAATACATTGTACTTTTCAAAAAGGCAGTTTTGCTCTCTTTGAACACTAGTCTTGTTCCTGTTGTGTGTTTAGAACACTGGAGTAGAGTGTTTAAACAGGGTATTGTATGAAAAAAAAGCTAGTTTTTAAGTATTTTTGTGGATCTTAGGTTGAATTCATTTACATACTGTATATATTTGGATTCCCACGCTACCCTTTTAAGATGTCTTGCCTTTGCTACCTGAATTTTTTCAAGATCTGCCCTGTATTTTTTATTTAAATTTTTTATCAAAGAAAAAACCCTCTAATGCTGAGTCTCTATTACATGATACAGACCTGGCCATGACACGTGATGGTTTTATTCACCACCAAACTCAATGCACTGCAGTCACGTACTCATTAGTTCACATTCCACATTTTATTCCTATTTCATAAGAAAAGATAAAAATGTTTTATTCCAACTTTATGGAAAAAAAGTGTATTTATGGAGCAGAACTTGTCTACTATTGGAATATTGTCATTTTGATTGATGATAACTGATTTGATTTATTTCAACACATTTCACTTTTCAAAAGGCAGTTTAGCTTTGTTTGAACACTAGTCTTATTCCTGTTATGCATTTAGAACACTTAAGTAGAGTGTTTATACAGGGCATTATGTGAAAAAAAAATGTTTTAAGTATTTTTTGTGGATCTTTGGTTGAATCAATTTACATACTGTATATATTTGGATTCCCCCACCAGCCTTTAAGATGTCTTGCCTTCATGCTACTTCAAAAATTTCTAGATCAGTCTTGTATTTATTTATTTATTTATTTATTTATTTATTTTAAATCACAGAAAAAAGAAAAAAAAACCACTAATACTGAGTCTCAATTACATGATGCAGACCTGGATATGACACGTGAAATGCAACTAATCAATTGATGGTTTTATTCACCACCCAACTCAATGCACTGCAGTCATGTCCTTGTTAGTTCAGAGTGTATTTAATTGAACATGTTTGTTGGTGTGTTGCAGACCCAGCGGCGTGTGACATTCCATCTTCCAGACGGGTCCCAGGAGAGCTGCAGTGACAGCGGTCTAGGAGACCCAGAGCCAAGCAGCACAACCAGCACCACCCAGCCCCTTCCCCTGAGCTTCCCCCAGGAGGAGTACTACGAGCAAACATCACCCAACAGCCGCACCGAGGGAGATGGCAACTCCGACCCCGAGTCCAGTGAGTGACATTTTTACATTCACCAGGAAAATCTGCTATATTATTTTTTTTTTAGTATTATTATTATTTTTTTAACTTAAAGCTGTTTCCCTTCTTTGTCTTGCCATCTGCGTTTTTTAGACGATAAGTTTATTAAGATTACAGCTGTGATTTCACAGTAAAAACACTACCTTAAAAAAAAAGACACCGTTAGTCATGAAATGTGTAAGGGGGAAATATGTAAGGGGAATTAAACCTCTGAAATCGGAAGTCTGCCGCTGAATTTATTCAAATGATTCACAAGACATCTGTCACTGCATGGCTTACTGCCCAATGATGCTCTCCATAAAAAGGTCCATTGAACAGAACGATACACAACTTCTTCCTCATACATATACAACACATTTTTTAGAAACGTTGCTTAAATAACTCGCTGAAGGCAAGAAAAATAGTGCTTAAGACACAACAGAAAACCTAAAGTTGTTTCACCACTTGTAGTGTAAATCCCAAAAAATGTTCCCCACCAGCATGTCAGGGAGATAATGCAGAAATAATTTTACTCTGCCTTAAAATGAACAAGGCTATTTTAGGTTCCCTATCCATAAGTCCTTGTGACATATAACCAACCCACACACACACACACACACACACACACACACACACACACACATATATATATATATATATATGAGGTACAAGTTCTGGTGAATCCTATTTTATTTTCTGGCTGTTTCTGACTGGATGAGGACTCATATCAGACCAGACCTTCCATCCCAGACTGACCCCGTGCGTCTCAGTGCTCAAAATGTTTTACATACTATAAGGACAGGACAAGTAGAAATAGATTTCTCTATGTACACCTACGTGCAGTATCCATTGTGTCATAGCTGTAAGTGAGACAACAGCCTTCCGTGCATCTGCCTCCCCAGCAGCTGCACTGACGGGTCCAGGACTGGAGTGTGACTGTGAGTGTGAGCGCGAGTGTGAATGCATTTGTTAAGCATTAGACAAGATGGGTGACATCCTGGCGATGGCTTCCTGTTTATTTAAATGTCTGTCCCATTTGTGATTTTTCTGGTTTTGATAAGAGGATGTTGCAAGTTGAAGCAAGCAAGAAGTCTTTTTTTTTTCTTTTCTTCTTTTTTTTTTTGGTGTTTTTGTTTTGTTTTTCTGAACCAGCTGACTTTCTTACTCCCAAACACAAATGTATAAAGATATCTAATGATCAGCCTCTCCTTCACAGCTGGTTTCTTTAATTGAATCACTATGGTGACAGCAGTGATTCATGTATGTGATTCATTTATATACACAGGCAATTGCTCATCATCGTATTAATATTCAGTGACATAAACATCTCATACTTCATAAACTCAGTCAAATACTGAAGTTATTACCCTCTTTCCCTCTGGGGTAATATTTGTTAAAGTGCATTAGTTTTAGAGAGAGGACCGTGCTAATGTTGTAAATGCATGTGTACTTTTATAAATTGCTGCATTAAAACATACAGCAGAGTGAGACTGTTAAGAGAATAACTGACGGTTTAATATCAAAGTCTAATATTAGCCGTTGAATATTAGAAAACTAATTTTAGTTATTTGACCGCAAAGCCTGTTTCAGTGCTCCGTTGTATTCTTATCAGGCCGGGAATGTTATTAAAGCCAGTGTCGAACTCACAACTGATACGTGACATGATCATAGCTTAGGATTGTGTAAACACCGGATCGGAATCGTTTGAATAATTTCGTATAAAGTTCATCAGGAAATACGTGTAGAACTCTGTGTTCCTTATCTTTTCAGGCTTCCTTGAGAAATGTGTCTAATTAAATATTTGTGCAACATTAACATAAATACATTTTTAAAGGAAATGCATCCTTACCTGAAATTCAGATTACTATTCCCTTTCCCTGTGGGGGTGATTTCACACACACACACATACACACACACACACACACACACACACACACACACACACACACACACACACACACACACACACACACACACACACATTATTTGAAGACAGAGTGAAAGTTGTCTGCTTCATCTGGCTCCATTTTCATCTTCTAGAAGTTTAAAGATAAACTCTGACTCTGTGCTGGTCTGTTCAAAAACTGAGATGGATCCTGTGTGTGTTGACCGTCTCACAGATGAGTGTGTTGGTGACGGGGGGGGGGGGCTAAGATGGATTAGATATGGTTTTATCAATGAGCACCAGGCTGGTGTGGCCGTGGCAATCTCTTATCATGTCGTCTCAATTTGTAAAGCAGAAAGAACAAGGAACAAGTGGAAACAGGGGAAAGGAGATGGAACGACTTCAAGTTAAGAGGAGGAAATGGAAGTGAGAGATTGAAAGAATCCACCGGGGGTAGAGAGTTAAAATTTCCCGAGTCAGATGCGGTATTGTTTCGTAAAGGTGCTTAAGCTCGGACCTGAATGTCAACTTGCACTGAGCAATTGTCTGTGCCAAAGGCGAGCCATGTGGCCTTCTTATGACAATGAATTTCTCAACTCCTCTTTAAACCTGCATCTTTATTAGACCACCCACTCTTGAAATAAAGTTCATATGACATTTTATGTTTCTATTATTTATGAGTAGGGCGGCTGTTCATTTTATGGGCTCTTGCTTCCCCCTCTAGGCTTACTTCACCACCCCGCCATCAGTCTTCCGCTGTCTATTCTTTTGTCACACATTGTTCCAAAGGTTTTCTAAAGGTATTTTCTTGTGTGTCTTAACAAACAGATAAAAGCTAAAAATTAATATCATTAGTATGTGCAGTTGAAGGCCCAGCTCCCATCCATCTGACAGCTGGCTTTTACTGAGCTAAACATCCAGAACAATTACACATGATGAATAGTACCTGTCCCTGTTGGCCAAATTGCAACACTTCATCAAAAACATCAAAAACAGGAATGCATAATGATACGCAGTGCATCTTAGCATGAAAAAGAGGAATGTGCAATGCTGTTCCACTTTTTTTTTTTTTTTTTTTGTGAATCAGCATGGTAGTATTCTAGGTTTTCAGCTCATGTTTTTTCAGAGGTTCAACATGGAGGCACTGAGAATGACTGACCTGAACTCAAAATCACTTTGAGTCATGTTCTTTTGGATAAAATACCAAATGAATCCAGCTGATGAAAATGCCATTCTTAACCCACTTTAGCTCAGATATGGTGCACTGTGTATTTTTTTGCATTGCTCATTTCCATTGTTATGGCCCATGGTATTATTCGGAGTGATGTGAATGCATTTGTGATCACTTTGGTTTTTCTGTTTATTTGTTTCAGTTCTTGTACTTATTAATTCTGAACACCCTGTGCAGTTCAGTCGATGCTAGTCGATGTTTAATGATGTCCTGAATAGCATTTGCTGAATGATGGAAATCATCATGTCAGCCAACAGTGCTAAGCTCTCAGACAAAGTGCAGCAAAGTGGAAGCAAATCCCTAAGTCTAAATCCTTCATATTTTTCTAACAATACACAATTTTGTTCTCTGGACGATTTGTAATATACTTATTTCTTTCTCCTGTTGTTGGAGTTGAGGGATTTAAGGGCTTGCGCTTTTGCCCACTTACAAGCAGCTCACTAAAGTCAGTTTTGAAGTAGTGCATTAGTCATTGGGAGAAACATGAAATAGCTGTACGCTATAGCGCCGTATCTTAATCTGTGGCATATGGCTTTCAAATGACCAGCTTACACCTTGTCTGTCTAAGATCTAAATCTGCGATTAAAATAAGACAATCCTTTTTAAACACTGCAACTTTAATAAGATTATAGTTTCGAGTGTGCTACGCAGTGTATTATAAAAGCGCAGACATTTTTATTTTTATATTTTTTTATAAAAGGGAATGGCTTTATCAATCAAAGGATTTCAATAAATGATTTCTGCTTGACATTTAAATTATTTTCCATATTTTTCGTTTTGCTTCTAAGGCTCATGTAGCACATAATATATTATTCCTGATGCCAGCAGACATATAATCTGATTAAAGGCTTGCTGAGCTCATACTGTGGGGGTAATGTTCTCAACTCTTTGATTTCTGTAGGTCCAAAATTTTCATAATAGCCTTCCGCCTGAATTTCCAGTTGACTGATTTACAACTGCCCTTTTTCTTGTCTTTGGAAAAGGCCACTTGACTTGATCTAGTGTGCCAAACACGTTGGTACCATTTGAATTTTTAATACTTCTTCCTCAAAGTCTACCCAGTGCGTCTAGCTGCCAACGCCGAAGCTGCACTAAGATTGGAATGCAACTGTCTAGACACAATCTACCCATGAATAAAAGGATTTCACATAGAGGCACAAAAAACTTGGATGCTTGTAATTGTATTTCTACAGCTTAGCTTGTCCGGCCTTACTGCATAACAGTAGAAATACATTTTTGTTATTCATACCAATGCTTTAGCACATAATTATTTGACGGCAACAACGGCATACCATTCAGTACAGTTAGCTGCATTAATTATTCATATGACTCCAATCTCAGTTTCACTTTGAGGGTTCTCATATGCAATTAGAAGTAATAAATGTGCTTCTTAATTACATTCATTTGTGCAAATTTCCATTCCCCATTGAATTTTTTTGTGGAAACATTGTGACACTGACCAATGGCATATCATTTGCAATGTGACTAAATCCATTCAGCATAGAACAATTAGTTGTAATTAGTGTTACAATGTCATCAGCGACCAGGGGGAAAGACTAAGCTGACATGCAAGAGAGAAGAGCACCCTTGTTCTGAGAGTTACAAGTTGAGCATTGTAGTAAGATCCAGATAATTGGCTGACCACAGGTTAGACATTTGATGAAGTGTTAGGCTTTTTTTTTCCCATGTAAAATTACTATATGCCGACATCCTCTTTGATAAAAGCTAGAGCTGCCAGTGTAACCATTTACTCGTGTCACCCCATGTAATGTCTACTGTTGACAAATGAGCAGTTTCACTCCGGTAATTAAGAATGAGATTCCACGCTTAAGGGAACCTTGTTTCTAGTTGTTAAACGATGGGAGGATGCACTTCTCAGTCATTTCACATCATGACCTTGCATATTGTCATGTTATCACAGATATTCCGGCAGGGATGTGTATGTTTAATTCATGCAGCACATAAATTGATAATTCAGCCCATTCTTTTCTCTTGCAGTTATACCACTATCTACAAGATAACTTCTTTAAACTTCTATTTTTTTCACATCATTTGCACCAGTTTGCTTCCTGCTATATATTTTCACTGATATAAATAAATAAAAGCCTTTGTGCCTTCTGGCTCCCAGAACTTTTTACAGCAGCCCCAGTGGGCCTGCAACAGAGCTAAATGAAGCAACAGTGAGTATTAACCTACATACTGTAGATTGGACCTTTCCTTTTTAAGTTGATTTTATTTTTTTTTGCCCCCCCTCGCCCCTTTTTTTTTTTTTTTTTTTTTTTGACCGCCGGGGGTCTGGCGCTGAGTCAGACGGGGATTTAGATGGACTCATCTGTATCCTTCTCAACCGATTGGGATTTGGTGGAAGTGCTCTGTTCTCAGAGGTGAGGTGGAGGGGAACCCTTGTTTTATCTGGTTCAAATGCCACACCAGTTGTCTCAGAGAGAGACAAGCTATTGATCTTGAGGAGTCAACTCAGCTCGCAGAAATCTCTCTCCACCCTCCTTCAAACGACTCAAAAGTGTCACGTTAGAAACCTCCTTTTCAGAGTATTAAGACTCTTCTTTGTTGCCTTGCCAAAGTCCTCTGTGAAGTTGAGAGCTTTCTGGCGCAATCAAACAGATCTCACCAGGACAAGTCATAAAAGATCATAAAAGGCTTGCATTGGGATTTTATTCTACTCTTTAGTGTTTTAGCACCATCGCTGACAAAACATCTGAGCCGAATTTGGGTCAGTATGATGATACAGATAAGGACTGTCATAAATTGAATATGCAAATACAGTGTAAACAGCTCTTTAAAGGAGTGTTGCCGTAGTTTTACACATGAAGCTCAATTTGCTCTACACAAAAAACAGGTGAAAACACTCATCTGTTCTCAACAGTTTTTTTCCCACTCCTAAACATATTGTTACAGATTAAAATATCCAAATAATAACAGTTTGGGCTTGTAACATTACATTTTTCACATTTTATGAATCAAAGACATAGAGTTGAAAACACACTGTATGGAATGATGTTTCTCAGATGGAGAATTTCATGTTTTCAACATTTGACCCAGACTTTATAGTCAGTGAGTGTATCTAGGTCTCTGTTGCTTCGATTTTGATCAATCATGTATTTATAACCCAGCCAGCATACTTGTAACATTCATTTAAATACATACTTAGTAATTTTGTCAGTGTAAACAGGACCACTATGACCCAAAATCAACAAGTCAATCTTTGTTTTACTTTTGCATAATTATGTTTTTACAAGAAACTTTTTCCTTTTTTTTTTCTCACTATCATATCCTTTTATACTTTTGCTCTACTACGCCCTGGAAAAATGTTATTTAAATACTCAGCGAGATTTTTAGGAACAGAAATGTTGGCCGGATACACCGGGTTTTACTGTCCAAAAGTTACTGCTTCAAATTCATTCAGCAGAACCGTGACTTGAGTGGGCTTTTAAGAGACCCGTACAATTAAAATTACGGATTTCAAAGTTGTTAACATGTTCAGTAAGTCTTGTGTCTGGTTTGGGAAGGGATCAATAGCTGCCAAGTTTGATCCTGTCTCTGGACAATGTATTCTGAACCAGGCATAGATGGAGAGAGACTTCAAACAAGGATAGAGGCTCAAGGGCCCAGCCAGCAATTCACTTTGTTCCATTTCACTGAGTCTGTGATTCCTTAACTGGAATATGGTTTGAACTGCATATTAAACCCATGAAGTGCAGGGGTGCGAGAGGGGTGAACTGTATTGGTCCGTGATCCGTTCTAGCTGATATAATCTCAGTAACACCAAACATGAACTGGACTCAAAAATGGGCAATTTGTTTATTTTGGATGCTAGCTGTGTCTTTGGCATATGGTTTAAAGCACCAGTAGCAAGTCCTTTTGTCCTCATTTGATTTAATTTAATCTATTTACAGCATGCTGTGACTAATCACTGCCTCACTCTACACATCTGAGCCAAGCCTCCTCTTAGTTTTAAGAATTTCACAAAAGATCTCACAATATTGCTCAAGAATCATGTGGTGCTTTTAGAGTGATGAACTTAGGTTATACCTGCCTGAAAGAGCGGAATCTTCCATTCCCTTCAGAAGCGGCAGGAAAACATGGGAAGCTATAAAATATAGATTTGCTAATGTTTTATTCAAGGCCATTTGTTATAGATAGCTTTTACAAAAATCCCACTCCTTTTCATTTTTAGTTTGAGGACCTCTGTTAGCATTAACACTTTTGCCTGCAATTTAGTGACTTTAGTTCTGGTCACACATCATGTACATACCTAGACAAACACACCCACATATACACTCTGAAAGCTTATCATTTTCCGATTCAAGCTTGCCATTATGGATATGTTCTAGTTTATATTGTCTTGGCAATATAGACAGTAAATCTAAAATATGTAAAATTGGAATGCATTTTGCTTTAGTTCATGAACAGGGAAAAAAATGTAACTTCTGTTTATCTGACAAAATAGATAAGAGATCATCTCATTTGGGATTTTATGTTTGTCAGTGAGGTTACAGGTCAGCTTTCTTCCTGTTTCATTAAATCCATTACCCTGTCCCTCGGTGTTGTATTTCAGTATCACCAATGCTATGGTTTATTGTTAACAACTGCATTAATGAGGCTAAGACAGGGTTAGAGGAAGTGCATCGCTCTTTTTTTCCTCTTCTCTGACCACCCCCCACCCCCACTTCCCCCCACACACTTCTCTCCTCTCCTCCCAGCCCTTCTTCCCCTCTTTAAGATATAACACCACAGACAGATTAAAATGCATGGTCTCATCCCTTTCTCATTTTTCACATGCAGTCGGTCTCAAGGATAAGGATGGCCTCTGCTCAGAAGGACTTATTGACCAAAATAACTGTGCATCAATATGTCTCCTGAAGGCTGAGCAGACCACAGCATCACAGGGGTTGTATTTTCACCAACTCTCTCAGCCTTTAATGTTATTGACCTGAGTTGTCCTGATATGCAGCCCAACAGTACACATGGCAGCCTAGGCAGATACACGCTAACCCATCTTAGGACTTCATTGTCCCAAAAAGAGCAGATTTAAATGAATGTTACAAGTATGCTGACAGACGACAACGTAGCACAAAATCATGAGAGATTTGCGCTGTGAAAGGCACGCCGTAACCAATGTAAAATTGCATTGCTGCTTTTCTTTGGCTTATTTTTCAATAAGAAATCACCATGAGATAAAGTGCAGTTTTGATGAGATTCAATTTACGGTGATAGCTGCAGTATTGCCGCAGTGACATCAATGATATGATGACAGACGGCTACAACTATGATGCCATCTGTCTATATTTCACATATTAGCATATTTCAACTAAAATGTGTCATTCACAAGGAATGCAATATTTTCCTGTGAAATCATTAATTTCACAAGCAAGGGCATAAAATCGCAATAAATCTCATGCAGAACAGTTCACACACACTCCCACGTGCACACACAAACACAGCACACATTTTGTGTTCTGACGAAGTTACTGGCAGTTAATGCGACTGGCTGGAATATAAGAGGTTACAGTATATTTTAGAACTGCACCGTGAGTTACTGCTGAGATTTAATCCAGCTGTTAAATGCATGGAAAGGATTACTCCTCACTGTACGGGACCCTATCTCCTATCCAATCAATGTATGTACTGACTGGTTGATAAATTAGTATTCGTGGACAAATGGATCACTTCAGAAACCACTCACGGGCTGGTAACACTGACAAATGAAGTGAGAGTGCTGCAAGAAAAGAAAGGAGCTGTGCTGAATGAGCATGAAAGAAAGAAAGAAAGAGAGAGAGAGAAAGAGAGAAAGAAAGAGAGAGAGAAAGAGAGAAAGAAAGAGAGAAAGAGAGAAAGAGAGAAAGAAAGAAAGAAAGAAAGAAAGAAAGAAAGAAAGAAAGAAAGAAAGAAAGAAAGAAA
>JAPQRQ010000002.1:20302779-20316275 GCA_037367365.1 Apogon talboti
ATATAATTTTTGTGTTTTGTGCAGTTTTAGTCAAAATTTATTTTGATATGTATAAGATTTGTTAAGCTTATTATGGGAGCTGACATGGGAATTTATGGTCAGTAAAAAGATAGGGTAAGGAGGCAGGAGTTTATAAGTTGAACTTCATTCCACTCCTTTTTGAATATGTTTTCTTTTTATATAGATTTTACTTGTTGTATTGGTTTTAAATGTTGATATTCAAAATAATCAATCAATCAATCAATCAATCAATCATACATGCAGATTGTAAATATGTAAATATTTTTGGCCATTACAGTATAACCAACAAACCTAATATTGGTCTAAGACTTTTACACAGTTATAATGTTTTTTGCTTGAAGTATTCATATAAACTTGGTCATTTTTGGAAAGGTGTGGCAGTGATCTATCTACTTCATTGTTTTGAATTATTAGTTTATGCAGTTGACATCATTGAGTGACATTTATAATTAGGTCATTTGGAAACTAATTATTAACATTCAGAATAATTTGTTATATGAAGCAGCTGCCTTTTCTCCTGTTGGTGTCTGGGTCATACATATAAGACAAAGCTTCTAAGGAACAGCTGGAAAAGATGAACTTCTCCAGGTCCATCTTTTCTGATTTTCCTTTCTCAGCAACAGCATTTGCATTTTTCAACAGAGGCAGGATTTGAGCAAAGAGTGTGATTGCTCTCTTTGCTAGTTAAATGTTTAAAGAAGACATGCAATTTGAATTGCTGCAGAGCTCATCAATATGAAATTGGACTAGTGGAGGGAAACAAAATGTAAGTAGGCAGCCTAGCCCTCACTATGCCCAAATCCTACACTCCATTTTCCAGCACTGCAGATTTTCAAGAGAAAAAAAAAGTCTTAGGCTATAGTACTTCACCTTCTGGAGGCTTTCCCTGTTATCAATAGTGTAAATGCTTGCAATTGCATTTAAGAGTATCTGCTGGGTGAATCTGGGATGAAAGCAGAGTGGCTTTTAGAAGACGGGCTGAAATATTAATGTTTACATTGAAAAAAAACGACTAAAGTGATTTGAGAATCTAATGATAATGAATCTCACTGTGTTAATCAATCACATTTCCACATTAAAGTCTCAGGAGATAATGCGTTAACTGACAACAACAAACGTGTCTGTTTACTAGCGTGAGGCATCGCATATAGGGAGAACTTCATCGGGCCCCTGAGCTTGTTATCTGTCACTCAAAAGTGATCCAATAGCATTCATAATGCTGCTAAAGCCCACCCGTTGTTTTCCGGCCCCAAATCCTGCTGTGCTTGAAGATGTGTCTGCAGTAGCAATTTATCGAATTGTATTTTCCACTCTCATGAGTTGTCAGGAGACTTGCAACAGATAGAATTTCCTAATATAATTAAGATTACAGGAGGGACAGGAAACCAGGAGTGGATATGAAGTAAAGAAGGACGCCACAAGCAAATAAGGGCCTCAGACTTTTGACAAGTATTACCGCCTTCGTAATAACTTTTAACACAAATGTTGCTCAGTGGGAAGAGATCATTTGTATGGAGAGCACCAGAGTTCAAAAGACTTTCTGTCATCGACGGCTTCAGCTGATAAAATGCAAAAGGCAGCAGGGCGAAAGGGAGCCATTTGCAGAGTTGACAGATTCCATCATGGATGACTTTAGCATACCTGAGCGCTGCTCTTTGCCTGCCTTCTGCGTGCCCTCTGTGAGCGAGAGCGGTGATGAATCAAGCTTTATGGGCCTTCAGAATGCCGGAGAGGCCAATCTGTGCGAATGGCTGTTAAAATTTGACATAACTTGACCAGGACCTTTTAACAAGCTGGAAAGCCATGCTAGACCCACAGTCCAGGATGCACATGTGTATTGTTCTCTCATCTATTTTGTCCTGATAAACTGCTCACCGACTGCCCAAATAACAAACTTAGCTAGCATAAGTTTTGCAGAAAACAGATATTTCTCCTGCAGCTCAGTCCGTGGTCTGCCTTGACTTGCTCTCTGACTTTTCATTGCTTGCAGTGATGGAGGAATAGCCTCTGATCCCAGGCTCAATTATGTTTTTTTTTTTTTTTTCTCAAACCACTGTTTAGTTGAATTCCTCCTTTCTAACAAATGGCACAAAAAACACAGGAAGAGCAAGATAGCAAAATGAATATATTCTTTTCTGATTTCTAATACAGTGGCTGGAACAGGAGGAGAAATCATGCGCTATGTTATTGTTTCATTATGATCCAAAGCTGATGAGTTAATCTCTTTGAAGTTGTTTCCCTTTCATTACTAAAGCCCCCAAAGCACTGCAGGAAAGCAAAATATACACACACACATCATAAAGTTGAGGAAATTAAAAATCATAAAAACGGTAACTTAATAAATCTGACAACTACAACTGAGAATTTTATATGTGTGAAAGACAATATGAATGCAACATTGCCTGTTCTATGCTTATATTTTATACATGTAAAGCATTCACAAGTGTCTCTGTATTATTAATGAGTAGCGCTTTGCTTATAGGACAGACATACACAGGTACATCATGTGTACATGCATTTTTCGTTTCAACAATCACACATTTAGAATAAAGTGCAATATTTGGACTAGTAAAAACGTACACACAAAAAAAATCTATTTTTACAGTTTGAGTCATCATGTTTGATCATATTCACAGTTAGCCATTTGTCTCCCAGGATGAACACTTTTTATGTCGATGATAAAATTATGTTTTGCTGCTGCTTTTATCTGCATTTTCAGAGTATTTGTTTTTTTTTTCACTGTGCACTAAAGTGTTATTTGTCCTTCCTTCCAGGTGCCTAGTTACCGTTAAATGTTTCTTTTATTTTCCTGTAGGATTTTATTGAGAGGTTCTTGCCTATTACAGTGATTTTACTTTTATATGTTCATCATGTTACCTTGACAACAGACGTAGCTAATCAATAGAGCAATAGCATGAGGGGCACAACTGCTGGGCCATAGGAAAGCTCAAGCTGATGCACATAAATGGTTATATCACCTGAATTTCGGTGTGTGATGTCTCTTCACTCTGATCTTCCCTCTGAATATTTTGTTGATGTTGTGAGGTCACATTTTCACACTGCCACGCCATGCGCGTATGTGTTTGTGCGTGCATCGTACATTTGTGTGTGTATGTGTGCATTTTTGCCAGTGGTGTGGCAATCATAGGGAATAACACAGCTCCATGATTGCACACTGCCCTTGAAAAAAATTCTATTCCCAGTTGAACTCAAAACAGCCCGAAGCCTTTCTCACCAAACTCAATATTTTTCCTGTATACATTCTGCTATAGGTGGACAAGAAACATAAACGAAAAGAAACAGTTGTATTTATGCTACTGGATTAGAATGGAACACCTACTGTACAATATAACTCCACTGTTGATCCACACACACGAAAATGTTGTTATTTATCAGATGAATCCGTACCTATGCAATGTGATTTGTTTCATTCACTAGATTATTGTGTCAGTGAGTATGAATATGAACAGAGTACAGATTTTATTTTATCACGACTATGGAGTAAAGCTCTATGCATTCAGAGAAATTTGATTTAGTGGGTTCCAGGTTAAGTGCTATTTTCATCCACATGTCAGCTGGGTTGGTATTTTTTTCTTGAAGCATTTTAGATCTGACATCCTTTTCTTCTTGTTAAATGTCACTGACAGGTTTTGACATGAAAACTTAAGTTAGCAGTATCCAACCTGTCATACTGTATTTGTAAACAGCTTACGTTTCCTTCTGCGAGCTTAGGGGAAAGGAGGTGAAGCCTGACAGCAGACAAGGGTTTTTAACAAACATCCCCACATGCATACATAATGCCCCATTTCAAAAAAGAGAAAGTTTGCCGCTCCATTTAATATGAAGCATTTCTGCGAGCGCCCAGAGGATACCTTCTGTCCGCAGCTTCTATGTGCTGCATGCACGATACTTGGCAACCTTGAGTCTTACTGTATGGCAGCACAGTTCACCATGACCCCATCTATGCATCAGCAGAATGAGTGATTTAGTGTAATGAGATTATGGTTGCAGAAGAATCTGTGTGCCCATGCAGAGTCAAACTTTCTTAGAATAATCCATCTCGTGATGAATTACCTTTAGTTTTTGTAGTGTGCTGGACAAACTTTAAATGTTAGAGCATTGGCTACATCAGCTGCTACACGCTGTGTCCATGTTGCGTGGATATTGATTTATGTAGCTTAGTGGTAAGATTGGTGTCCTACACAGCAGCAGACAAGGCCGATAGAAATCCTGTGGATTTCTATGGCTCAAGCAGGTTTAACTCATCAGCAGAATAGCAATCTCTTAGGTCCTCCGGGAGTTGGACTCGGGATACATCAAGGGCAGGTCTGAGGAGACAGGTGACCCCATGACCTTTGCCTCCCACTATCTGACCTTGGAACGAGATTTCTGTCTCCAAGCTCAGACTTAAATCCTCCCCACTAGATCAATTCGATGATGTATGGAGGTTTAGGCAGGAAGCCTGGGATAAAAGCTCAATATCGAAGTGTAAAGAGACACATGGGACTTGGGGTAACTGTTAAGTCACCTCCCTGATTTCTACACATTTTAGAACAGCTTAATTCAGCAAAAAGCACACAACCCCAGAGATGAGGTATATGTACTTCTGATTAGCATCATCCCATCACAGTCTCATATATTATTGGCTTAATGAGCCTTATTCAGGCTAAACAGATTACACACTATATCACCCCTCCCCCGAAAAACCCACACATGCATGCATACACCCCAACGTGTGCATGCACAAACATGAAGAAAGAAAAGAAATCAAACAAGATTCACTTCAGCACTCAGTGTGACCGGAGACTAAGGATGATTTCTTGTCAAAACATCATTTCTGGATGCAGTGATGCTCTATAAACAACAAGACATCTGCTCAAACTCTGAAAATATTTCACAAGCAGGTTTATGAATATAGAAGGAGAGTATACAACAATGACTGGACACACAATAAAAAGCAGCTAGAAAATAAAACTGAACATGTGTTGCGGAATTTTTACTCACAATCCTACCCATTTACATACTAATTTACAGTGTTTTTTATCTGTGGGTGTCCATTGCCCAGAGATGTGGGTGTAGAAAATATAGTGGTTACTCAACAATCAGCATTATTGAGGTTATGGAGCTTGTAGTTGGAGTAAATGTCTCATAGGCACATAAGTTTTACAGCTGAATGGAGGATTGTTTGAGAAAATCTCAGTCCAACTCTAGAGTGTTTTGAGAAAAAAAAAAAAAAAAAGGTCTTGATATTCATACAGACATTTAATGAATGAGGTCATCTCTGAAATGTGTTGTTTTGACTGTGTTTTTTTTATATTAAGGATTTTCCTCAAAACATGAGTTAAAATCGTACAAATATTTGGCAGACGTGGCTGAAACATCAACCAGGTGGTGGGATGAAATTTCTCACCTTTGGAAGGAGCGAAAGTAAGCAGATGGCAGGCCTTTAGGGTCCATAGCACATTGTCGACAACGAATTACAGACCAGAGGGGAATGGGATGGCTGATAACCTCCATCTCATGGTTCCATCTGCTGAATCCTAAGCAAGGACAGTACATGCAGACATGCAAACCCAGACGCTTACATCTTGTAGGCCTGGTGTAAAGTTATATAAGCGGTGCTAAGTCTCGGATTGTTTCCGGCAACGCAGTGCATAATGTACCAAAACATTTTAATATTTGTCAAAGACATGATGCATTTATTGTTAATTATAGTTTGAATAGTATTGTTCTGCGCAGCCATAATTATATAAAAGCTCATAATAAATGTATGATAATGATGTTCAGAAGGATTCAACCTTACATAGATACCTACACTACACAGACCAATCTCTGTGTGACTGGTTTTCAAGACAATTCAAAGCCCATCTGTTTGGCTCTTAGGGCGATTTAGGAGAAAAGGCTTTAAAAAAAAGGCAAGAAAAGCAATTGTCAGAAAACATATGCCAAGCTAGTCCTTTGTCCTCTTGAAACAAAATGGTTAGTCATGTTCTTGTATATTCACCAGGTTTCGAAATAGGCCTTCATCACAATGCGACTATCTAAATCCTATTGTGGCAGAAAAACCCAGTGTTCTCAGAATCAAATAGTAAAGGAAAACTGTTGTTTCTAATTGCAATTCTCCTACTATATTCTCCAACTGGGTGTAATCTAGCTCCATTCATGCCCATGGTAATCAGTCTGCACTGCAGAATTACCACCAAACATAATTCAGGCTGTTATAATTACACAACAGGCATTGGCAGCAGCCTCCAAAGCCATCACTATAAACTACATAGATACAGTTGGTTGTTTTCATTTAAGTATTAATATCTGAGAGCGATGGTGGACATTTATATTTAAATTATTTCATCTGGCTCGGTTGAAATTGCTGCCTCTGCTGCAGCCAGCCCTCACTCTCAACAAAACCTGCTGCCTCCACAATATTGTTCAGCCTATTTGTATGTGACAGGAGGTCCTCTCCTGCCACGCTTCTATGAGGAACGAGTACAGTAAGAAATCAAAGCCTCTGCCGAAACAACAGCTGTTTCTACTTATGTAATGGCTGCAGGATGACTGTTCATATCCTGGCTCGTTGAAGCTGTCACAAATCATTAATCTTGGGCCTGTCTGTGGGGCCATGCTGTCAAGTTGTTTTTGGGCATCTGTGTCTAGACAGAAGCAGGACACATCATTTAAGCTGCTCTTCACACCTTTACAATATTACAAGGTAGTTTAAAATAATCTGACCTCACCTGCAGCTCTGACTGTGTCACACTGAACTATATTAATTAAATGTCACCAACGTTCTTTGTGTGGGGTTGATGTGTGAACATATATGCCTAAATAAGATTAATAGCATTTCACACCATTTAGAACATCTCTTTTTCTCCTTTGGATGGTAAAAAACGCACATGAGTCTGTCAAGTGAGCACTAAGGAGAGCAAATGCACATTTCTTCATGGCCAGGTTTATGCTCCCCTGAGTGAATGTATTGATAATAACACACTGCAACATGGAACCCTGTCAAGTCGACTCAGACCCAATAGCACATCAAGGGGCTTAGCTGGAGCATTAGTGAGGTCTTAAGTAACTTTTCAATACTGCAAGCCTCAGAAGAGACACAGAGAGGGACTATATGCCCTCTACTGGTAGTCAAAAGCAAAAAAAAAACATATACTGTCTCATACTGTCATATTGTATTTACTTGGTTTATAATGTAACCCATTTATAGATTGTCACGGTTAATTTATGTGCAGTATTTAGTGGGTGCAATTTAGCTACTTTACTTTTTCTCTTAATTTTGCCACATAGAGTATATGTGACAGGCCATTTACATGTTCAACATTACATTTCCATAATCAGATGAATTAAAAGAAAACTGAAGTGAAATATTTGATTTAATGTTGCTACACATATCTGATTTAACAAAGGTTGTGATTTTTTATTTATTTTTTTCATCATTTTACTCCTGATATTTACAAATTACATCAAATGTATAATTAAAGCATTGAACCGTTAAAGTGAAATGTACAGTTCAGCTTGGTTCATAATTGCTTTTTCAAAGACTAGCCTTGGAAGTAATTAGAGGTCGAAGTAAAAACATTAACCATTCAGATAATCAGCCTGCCATTAACACCTTAGGGGCTGTATTCTGTTATCAGCCTGACCCTTTTCGGAAAAACACACTCCCCCTCTCTGGCGGACTTTACTGTTTGGATACAAAGTGTTTGTGGATTGATTAGTACAAAGGTCATCATGTAATACTCTCTGCATATTTGTGGTCGGGGAAGTTATTGACTAAATAAAATGTATGGCATCATACTTGGAGCATTTTGTTCCCCAGCTCCGGGTTGAGTTAAACTAATCACGCAGTCTATTTTTTTTCCCGAAACAAAATCTTCTTTATTGCTTGACCTTTCGTGTGGGGTCATTGACAAACTTGTGATTGAGTGTGAATTTCATTATGTAGAGAAACTCATCTTTATTGATCAAATTAAGAGGCAGGCAGAGCCGAAGAATAAAAAGCCTGAAAGGTGTATTCTGGTGAATATAATTATATTCATTGGGTTCACAACCACCATGTCAACCCAGGGACCTCTTTTTTTCATATTTCAATGTAAATTTGCTTAACTGGAAAGATATGGTCTTGATGAATGAGTGGATGTTAATTCAGGGTTTCACTTTACACTCTAACAACTGACTTGGTGAATATATGGATAATAGTCAAACCATACAAAAGCCGTCAGGAGGCCCTGTCTACATCGATTAATGTCTATTAGTGGTTCAAAATAATGAGGTTTGTTCCACATGATGTTTGTCAGACTCATCTGCAGTCTGACCATATGGTCCGTGTTCATTTGGCAACAGGTATAAAGTGCAAATCACTGTGAATAATGTATGCCTGCTTTCACATGTCAGTACCTCGGCTGCTTTAAAGAAAAAACAATACTTTGCTTTCACTATGAAGTCATGCAATTTTATTTATGGTTAATTTAATTTATTTACAGTATTTCAGCTTCAATAATTGATGCACCATCCATGGACCGCTCTTTTCACACAGAGGGAAGACGGCATCCTATTTAATTTTGTTATTTTCCCATTAAAACCTGAGAAAACATCAAAGGCAGAAGATTTAATTAACAATGTGAAGAGTCTGTGTACAGCCGTCTGCATTTTGCAAATTACTCTTTGCTGAGAATAAGAGACTTATCAGGTCCATACAGACATCGCTGCACACCTCAAAAGAAGTTGTGTTGACATAAGGAAGGGGAAAATACATGTCTCCCCCAGACAGAATTATCCACTTCACAGGTATTTTCAGTTTACAGTTTCCAGGTTGGAAAATTAATACCCTTTCTTCTTCCGCCAGTAGAGTTTACAATTCTTTGTTGTTCGCTCTATGAAGTGAGGACTGAAGGAGGAATAGAAGTGGAGTTAAGCATTTATATAGAATATCATCATGATTTTGAGTTCAGTTCAGTTGATAATTGTTTATGACTGGAAGGAGTTGCTGGGAAGCCGTTTCATAATCATTATTCCCCATTTGCCACTTTAGTTTGGGAGCTTTCAGTCTGTTTATCTGTACCAAATGTTAAGATGGGCAATATAGTTTCACAACCACGGAGAAGTGCTCTTAACATGTTCAGTAATGACAATGACTGATGAAAATGGAAAGAAATACCAACTGGGGCATGCCAACCACTTTATATTCTAATTGTCGCACCTTGTTCTTTGAGGCCTTACAGTATATGGATCAAATAGCAACTGAAATGAGGAGGAATAGAGCCAGACTCACTGCTCGTGGTCTCAGATTGTTAGGATTTTGCAGCTTTGCACATACTTCATTTGGAGATCTTCCCTACCTTTTCAGTTTTTCTAAATAACTCTGTGTCTGAAGGTGAGGTATGATGTCTGATTAAATTTCCATAATGAATTATGAATAGCAATGACTAGGGTCACATGCTGGCAAATTAGTAAATTAGTTTATTCTACTTGTCAAAGAGATGGATTGTTAACAACCAGCCTTCTTTTAGTCTCACATCAATGAGGACTCCCTGACTTAGACCTGCAGTAAATAATGCTTGATGTGTGGGTGAAAGATGGGTGAGAGATAATGAAAGAAATGCTGCAAATCCTGCTGTAGGAAACCATCACCAGATGATGACCAACATATACAAGTCTGGTTTTAAAACAGCTTCCTAATGCCCCTTTTCTTGTTGTGCAGAAGCTGCTTGATCCAACATATTCTTTAATAAAGCAGAGGGCTTGAAACTGTCGTCTCAAGTTGGGAATTAAATGGAAAAAAAAAACAAATAAACAAAAAATAGAAAAGGCAAGCGGGAGAATAACAAGATAGAGACAGACAGAGAGAGTAGAGGCAAAGACACAAGGAAGGGGGGGGGGAGACCATAATTTTATCTTCTTTCTAGGAATGACACCTTTAGCTAATTCAATATCTTACCTATGTTTTGTTGCGGTGCTCCTCCTCCTGCTTGACATTTTTGGGTTAGAAAGTGCCTATTACAGCTTACCATTACCATGTTACACATAAATTCGCATTATGATATTTCCACAGAAATGGTATTTTGTCACACTCCAGAAATGATCTTCTATTCTTCTGGTTATGTGCAATGAGTGAAGCCCCCATAGGTAAAGGAAAGGAAGATCAAGGTGGAATATTGTCACGAGAGAAATGTCACATTTGATAGATTCAGTTTAATTACAAGCATGTATTAAGTTGTTCTTATCGACTGTACATTATGTTGGCAAATGCCATGTTTTGAATGACAATTCACTAATCATTATTTCATGGAACAATGAAGATACAACATGTGCGTGTCTATGTTTTACCTTAATAATCCTTTTAATTATACTTTATATCAATCATGAGTGGCCTTTAATAGCTTTTTCCGTGAGAAACCATGTTCATGCAAAAAACAATAAACCCATCAAAACGCGAATGACATGCACTTTAAAACTAGTATGGCACATTGTTAATATTAAAGGTACTAAAGATGCACCACTACTAATAATAATTAGACCAATAATTATTATTATTATTATTATAATTAAACATTAAGCTTGCTTATTTATTCCTGATTTCCCTACTGACTTTAGCGCGCACCTTGATTGTTTATTGCAGATGATAGGTATCGTTGAGTGGGTTGGCAGGGAATACTGGGGGGAGTGGGGGTTGTGAGTGTATGTCATCAATCAGCATTAACCATCAGCTCTGAGATATTGACTGATGATTCACCACGGCAGAATCTCCTCTGACTCTAAAATGAAAGGCAGCAGCGGTAACGGCGGCGGCGGCATCACGAGGCAGAGACACTCAGTTGATTGGCACCTCATTGAGTCTGGCAGGGGAGCCTTTGATTGCACTAGCTGTCAATATCACATAATTGTTTTTCTTACATACATGGTGCCCTCTTTTTTTTGCAGCAGGGGCGACTAGTGCGCTTGTCTGTATGGCCTTGTGCAGCTATTTTGCGGAATGTATTTGCAGTTTGTATTCTTAAAGGATTAAAAAGCATATTGACATTAATGTAATAACCTGTTTTACAGAACATGACTTTATGGCTGTATTGACCCTCTTGTTTATACTGTGAGAAAAAAAAAAATCACTCTTTCTAAACTAACATTCAGCATCATTCAGCTTGTCATTATAAAATCTGTGCAAGATTCATAACCCACACTGGACAGCTAGATTAGTTGCATATGGCTGTAAATCTGTCCTTCACAGCTACCCTAGGGTGTATCAGTGCAGCCGGTTATACCTTGAAGCTTTAATTGGGCCCCTTTCAATTATCACATTAAGTGTGTTACCGGAATACTACTGAGCACACTTCTGTCTTCACAAGGGTGAATTCAGTGTGTATTCACTGAAGTCAGGCTCAAATTGAGTTTAAATTTCTTGTTAAATGGCACCCATAACTGCCAGTGGAGCTGTTCAGGGCTGAGAGAGTAACCCCACTCTCCACCCCAAGGTCAGTGGAGAAGATGGGATTTAATTGAAATTGAAACTGTCTACCTGATAGTTTGAAATAATTAGTAATATCAGAGTGAAGCAGGGAAGAGACAGGGATGAACAAAAATAAAAAGGACATCAGCCAAGATAAAAATGGCAGACTGGTGGCAAGTCATCAATTCTAGAGAATTGAATGTCACTGTGATTGACTGGACTTGACTCTAGATGTCACACATGAAACTCAAACAAGTGATGCTAACAAGAAATATGATATAGAAACTTTGGCAGAAGTTCAAAGAGGTGATCACACTGTTTTAGACAAGAAAAAAGGGACTTTTTGCAGACTGAGCAGCTCTGACCTGGGGTCTCATGCAAAATAAGAGACTCAATAAGCGACTAAATGTTCATGGAAACTAAGCCTCTTGTCTCTGGCGCACACATTATTATGGATGCATGACTCCCAAAATCATCTGCCCTGTCCTAGTAGCTTTCTCCTCCCACCCATAAAACAAACTCTGCCACCCCTTAGCCCTGAAAGACTTGAGAAGTCACTTCTGCCAGGCCCAGCATTTCCGCACCAGTTAATAAAGAGGAAATGAATTGTATCAGTGTTGCTGTCTTTGCTCATAGTGAATAGGAAATTATCATAGAGATGGGTATTGGTACCTTCACACACTGAATTACATAGAGAGTGTGCTTGTTTCTTTCCCTGTCACAAATTCACACTCCTATATCCACACAAACGCCCACGCACATGCAGGCATGGGCGCACACAAACACAGCATGAAATAAACTGCAGGATGAAAATGGCTGTAGTGATGTCATCGCAGCATGTTGTGGCGGTGGTGATGAGCCAGGAAGCTCTGGCAATTTTCTCCCACACTTCTACAAACACCCGGACATAATAGTGACATTCAGAGCTTTGGTGTTTTTTTTTTCCCATTTGGCTTTTTCCTTTTTTTTTTTTGTTTCATGCGCACTTCCTGTTTTACATGCCATCCCCGGGCTCTGCTAAGACATGTCAACATTAGAGCCTGTACGTGATGCCAGGCAGAAGAAAAGTGACATACCCTTGCCTCTTTGTGGGCGTGTGTCGTATTAGAAGAGGACGCCACTGCTGACATAAAGAGGATGGCACCCCAGGACAAAATACGAGTGTCCTCAGGGCCTGACAGGCACACAAAATCAAAGACGTTGGGTGTTAATATCTGATAGTTAGTGCTCTAGGCTAAACACCATAAAAGACATTGAGGTCAATGGGTTGCTGACAGTCTCTAGAGCAAAGTAGTTGTGTGGCTATTTTCAACAATTCCTCCTCTGTGGACTGCTGCAGCCACTGGAGCATTCCCTTCATCATCACAGGCACAGCACAATCAGCGAACCTACTTTCTGCTTTTGCCCTTTTATTTCATTTCTTTTCTTTTCTTTTTTTTATTTCTATTGAGATACCTCAGTAAACCAAATGAGGGTCTGCTGCACTTACAGACACTGAGTCCGGTCCAAGTGCTTGGATTTCCTTCAATAGTAGGAAATTGTAAAAACCAAAAATGATCCTAACTTACATTTTTATTCAGTGCTAATGTGTGTGATTTAAGAATAGTTGAATTACAGAACTGAATAGTTCAGCAGAAATCTTGGTGAATAAGTTAACTGTGTCTATTTAAAGGCAACAGACTAAAGGATATTAACCCATAAAGACCCAGTGCTACTTTTGTGGTAGTTCCCAAATGAATTTTCCTCTATATTTGATATATATGATTTATTGTAATATTATCCTCTTTATTTAGACTTTTTTCAGTATAAACCATGTGTTTTCCTATATTTAATTCACTGATCATGTAGATGTTCATAAAAGCTCAGAGTAAATTCAAAGGTTATTATAACAAAACAGAGAAAACTGAAGAAAAAGGGCCATTTTCAGTAAAATAAATCATTACCTGAATGTCAAAACAAGTGTCTCCATCCACTGTCATTGATCCAACTCCATGGGTTTTACTGGTGAATCAATGTTGTAGAAGATGAT
>JAPQRQ010000002.1:20316375-20344145 GCA_037367365.1 Apogon talboti
CATTGATCCAACTCCATGGGTTTTACTGGTGAATCAATGTTGTAGAAGATGACGGTGTTTCCACAGTAACTATGGAATCTCTGAACGTCCAAATGGGTCATATCTGATGACCATGAAAAGATGATAAAGTGCATTTTACACCAATTATTTACATGTATTGGTAGGATTAATGGATCAACAGGTATTAAACAGTTTAGATCAGTAGATGGTTTTGGTCGTCGGTGGTTGTTTGGGTCTTTACGGGTTAAGTCTGACAGTGAAATATAAAAATAAAAGAGATGTTTGCTATCACTTCATAAGAGAAAGTTGTAACTTTTGAAAAGCAATATGTAATAATTGTAAAACAATTGATTTTTTATTTTTTTTATGTGACTAATCTTGGTTAATTTGTCATTTTGCACGACTTGTTTAATTTTCTTTATTTCATGTCACATTTGAGCATGTGTTTTAGCAGCTGCCACATTGCGCCCTCTGTCCTACTCCCTCTTTCGCCCACTGTATGTTTGCATCTGTATCTGTCGCTCTCTCTCCGTTGTGAATGTTAGTTGACAATGCCTGCACTCAACACACCCCAAATAAAGTGCGCACTGACAGAAACATTAACACAAGCCACTGAATACCTCTGCGATTTTAGCAAGAGCGTATCTGTCAGCCCGGGCCTGGAGGAATAAAAGGCATATATCTGAACTTTCAACGACTGGTGTTTTGGGTGGAGGATTGTGACAGTCAACATCAAAACAGTAAAAGTAAAGCTGTGATTTATTGAATGTGCCGCTTGTGTCTGCTTTCATGTTTGCCAGCGATACATTATATGACTTTGCCTCTGCTTTCAAGAACATGGCGATGCGGATGAATTAAACATGTTAAGCAGGAACAGGTCTTTCTCTGAAAGCCTTACCCTTTATATGATAACCCCTTTTTAGACATTCAGTGGACTTATCACAGCGTATAAATAGGACAGAATTCATTATTCAGGGAAGGTTTCGGTGAAAAATTAATAGTTGTCCCCGGAGGAGGGTGTGTGGCGCTTCGGAAAAGGAAAACCTTTAAAGTGTACATGCACAGGGGGATCAGGGGAGAGTCTGCCCCTCATATTCAAACCTTTACCATGCTACACACCACACACTGATATTACAAATACAAGTTTGCTCAGCACTAATGACTGTGACTAATACTGTATACAGACTGCATTCATTCCTAAGCCGTTCTCAAAATATTTTGAAAATGGATAAAGAAAAGGAAAAGGATAGTGTGAGTATCTGCCTCTGACACTGACACCTCATATAGATTACACATTTTCAGGATTGCCTACCGGGACAAAATACTGAGAATACTTGAGCTGTTGACATCTGAAGAGGGACTCTTTTTGACTACACATGATGTGACTTATAAATAACATAACTCACTCAATATACAAACACACACACTCTAAAGACAACCCCACCTGTACAGCAGGTCCCACTCTCAGCTCTGACATATAAGAGATTACAATTTTCACCGTGCCCAGATCACTCATGCACTAAAATCACACCGTAGCTGGTGCTGAGTGGTTTTCAGCCTGCCAGTTACTCATTGAAAGATGGGTTTCACGATGTCTTTGGATCCTCTTCCTATCTGCCTGCCCCTGGAGGCAATAACAGTAATGTATGGCTAAGGGAAAACAGAGCTAATCATCAATGACTGCAAGATATATAGCATATGCAGTGGCACCTTGTTTATTACCCTCTTTTCCCCTCCTAGTGTATCCATCGGCTATATACAGACAAGCCGTCGGATCCGAGAGCTTCTTCAATGTTAATTTGATTCATTCTTGTTTTCCATAATAATTGGGGGCAACGGGTCAGTGTGATGAATTTGCTTGTTACATGACACAGGATGTAGCTCAGTGTCGGCTGCTACACACTTTGTCTCATAGTCTCTCCTCAATCATGAAAAGCTGGGACCTCATTTTTTATTAACTGTTATGTATTTGTGAAACATTTTACTATTGCACTGGCAACAGGTTTAATGTTTTGAGGACCTGCTTATGCTTCCAATCAGCTTGTAATTTGATTTTAAAAGATATACAAAGAGCATTACAAGTGACATTTACATTTTTAGATCAAAGTCCTTTCCTCAAAATCGTGATTGTTTAGATAACATTTTTGCTGGAACAATCCAATCTTCTTGCAAATATCAGACAGCTTTGGAAGGTCCCACTTAATCAGCCTTTTTTTCCTTTTTATTTTAATACTTCTAAAATATTTTGACTTTCATTTCATTCCCCGCTCTGTGTTTTCATTTCCAGACCTCACATTATCTACACAATATGGAAATTTTCAGACATTCATCCATGTGCAATGAATTTTAAGGGGGGATTCACATTTTAAAAATCTATAAATATGCATTTATGTACTGCTTCCTTGTCAGTGACAGCACACCTACAGTATATATCTAGTGTACAGATTCACAAAGGAAAGGGATGAATGAGTGTCCTTGTATGATTTTAAATCAGAGCATTTGCGTATGTGTGAGGGTGCTGGTGTGTGTATGTGTGGATGCCTGCCTTGTGTTTCTACCCCCCATAGAAACTCTGTTCCTCCTTCTCTGTGTGTCATTGTGGTGATGAGCGCTGATTGCAGATTGTTATGGTGTTTGCACCTCTCATCTATCTGGCCCATGCTGGGTATTTGGCCAGGCCTGATTGTGTTGATGGTGACACCAGCGTCTTGTCCTCGGGTGGGGAGGCCCAATAGCGGTCCAGACATAATGAAAAAGATGTAATCAACCAATGTCACACACAAAAAGTCAAGTGTCAAGAAGAAAGCAGTTTTGTGTTCTACCTTCCCAGCTGCGCTTTCTGTTGATGGAAATCACACAATTGTGCCGGCTGATGTCGGGTTTTGCTATTTCGTAAACATTTTATGCTGAGGCAAAATAAAAATTTAGGGCGGTTTTCTCCTCCCTTGAGAAGAAGAGTGACTTCAAAATAAAGGAATTTGCATTCAATTAAGTCTGTACATTTTGTTTGTGTTGTATATTTTCAGTGGAGAAATTGGCACTTCAACCTACAACATGCTTTTAATCAATGGCAACAAAAAGAAAGAAGCAAGTACTTGGCACTCGCTTGTTCAAGAGATCCTTTCTCTCTTTGTGCACTTTGTCCTCTCCCTGTGCTTTGTTATTTGTTTTGGTGTTCTAATCTCAGCCAAGTCAATAATATTCTTTGTTGTCTGAAATTGTGTGTCGGGAACAAAAAGGCCTCCTCCTTTTGTTGAAAGTACCTGTCTGTGACTTTTCACTCTCTCTCAGACTCCTAGATAAAGTAATCATTAGATGTTGTTTTCTGCCTGCAATTACTTTCAGTTACAATGGGTCAAACACTAGGAAAGCAAAAGGGGTCGAGAGTAGACAAGGCTAGATGGATTACAGGCGAGGAACAGTATAGGTCCCACAAGTGCTGATAAATACGTATGTGGCTCAGAGACTCACTGTTGTCAGCGGCATCTTAGTAAATGCATCAAAAGTAATTAGTCTAGAGTATATATGGACAACCTTGCTCCTCTCTTATCTGCGTCACATTGTCTTCTTTGAAAAAAGGCCATTCTTTACATCTGGCACTATTTGTTCTAAAAAGGAAAAAGAGTAACAATGACTTTCCTGTTGCTTATATCTCTCACTTTGCATCGCTGCTGGGCAGGATTGTTCGGGGATGTATGTTTTAGTGGAGAAATCCTTTGTGCCATTATTGCACATAACGCAATATCTTTCTCCGGAATGTAGTTCGTGAGTCATGTGATCAGTGGTGAGGGCGCACAGTGGATGACAAAGGATTGTAGAGATAATATTTTTGTTGTTCCGCAGTCCATAATAAAATCCTCTTAATAAAATACTCCAGCAGGCCTTGATAAGCAGTCTGCACCAGCAAGCTCTTATAGCTCTTAATACTGTACATGTCAGCCTCTTACATGGCACCGCTGACCTCTGTTGATCTCTGCCTTCCACGGAGCAGTTTTTTTTTTTTTTTATTGCCACAAAAGAATATTTACTTCCTTGTCCATGCCCTTGTCAGCGGTGACAATGACAGCTCTTATTGCCTTTGCCAGGGATTATACTGTACCCCCAACTGATAAAAGTAAGGAAATCCAAATAACATTTTAGATTGACACGGAGAAAAATCTTAATTCGGCATTGCCAAAGAGACAGCCTCATTCCTGAGGAGTCACAGTCACAGCTCTTTTAATTCAGTGGCAACAACCTGTATATGTGCGATTTACAAAATAAGGCTTGTATTTGCTTTCCAAAACCAGCCTCTCATGAGCTTTGCCTACGTATATCATATGAGTACACATAATGAAAACTTTGAATTAGTCACAAGTGCATAAATATGAGCCCAGAGAAGATGATAAAATTCATGTAAGTGGGCTGTCTCTTATTTGTAATTCTGTGAAAGTGAGACATTAGTTTCTCCTTCAAATAATTATTGCCAGAGCTGTGATGAAAGTAATGGCATCTCTCTTTTCAGTTCAACATCGAGCAGTTTTAATAGCGCTATTATTATTAATGACCATCCATTTGCTTATCCAGATTGTAGGTTTGGAGTGGGTATAAGGCCGAGTGAAGTGATAAGGTCTTGGTAATTACAAACCCAATTATTTCTACTGAGATTCTATTTGTTTGAAAGAATCTTCTGTATTCTGGTGTTTCTGTATTTTGGGTTCCCTCCAGGCTCAGGGACTCAAGCCTGCATACCTTCTGCATCTCTTTTCCCCGACCTGACTGTGTCAAATCGCTTCCTATGACAAACAAATGAATAATATTTTTTTGCACTTTTGATAGCTGCAGTAATTGAGATACAACAGAGAGACAGGGTATTTATATATATTTTTTTTGGCACTGGTAAATCTGCTGATTCTAAATGAGCTCACACTGACGGGGGGGGGGGGCTTTAGGTGATATAACTTCCATTGTTTTCTCATCATAGTTACAGTCTGGATTATGTGTGAACTTTTGCACTCTTGTGAGAGTTGTGTGACAAGTAAGAAAAAAAAAGTACACTTTCTTCAGCTTTTTTTAGACTCTGAAGTGAAAACAACTGTATTCTATAGTGACAGCCCCAGCATCAAGACCTTAGACACTAAAATAAACATGTGTCCAAAACAACACCATCTAAAGAAAACCTATGCAGGATTTCAGCTGTGGAAAGATTTCTGCATATGAACAAGACCTGGGTGTTTTACACTGCAATAGTACACACACGTGACAAAACAACCACAGCAATGGTAACACTGAGACAGTTTGCAGAGGGGGTGAAAAGTTTTCATTTGACAATACATGAGTTTGATACATACAGGTTTGAGGCTAAACATTAGAAAGACTGCGCCAATTAACACTGTAGGATGAGTCAGGGGCCTAGTCCACCTTCCTGATGGCTGTTGGAGGAATTTAATGTCCTAGATGCATGCAATTATCCTTTTAATTAGCAATAATGAGTGTGTGCATGCTGAAATAATGAGTCGAATAGTGGTATGTGTGCAGACCTTAATGTGAAGCTCATCAAGATGTAACTAGCTTTGTCAGTAAATATCATCTTTAATATATCAACTGTCATGTTAAATATCTCCTGCTATTGTACTGAAAAGGCCTGATCAGCTGGATAATATGCATCCTCGTTGTGTGTGTCTGTTTCTGCCTATCAGAGTTTGCATTTGCATTAGTCTATTCCAAGGGCCTTCAGGAAAAAGTGAGATGAAATGGATGTGAATAAATGACACAAAAAACTCCAGCATCCATATATCAGGTCGCTATAGTACTTTCATGCACTGTTTATCTTACACAAATCAACTCATAATGACATTACCTTGATGCTGAAATGTATTTTTGTAATTACCTTGATATTACCGACTGTGTGCAGTAATCACACCATTAGCATGCAGTAGCAGTGTGAGCAAGGAAAAGAATTACAGCTTATTATTTCAGCATTACAGCCTCTATTAATATACAAAACATAAACAGCCAAACACACAACAAATGTAAACAGCAGTCCTAAATTCAGCACTTTTATGAAACATTTGTAGTAGGAACATTGGTGTGCAAAACACAGCAGTAAATCAGGCTATGAATTTGATTTCAGGGATGTTTAATGTCACAGCTCCATTTAAAAACACATTTATTATTAATAAATCACCTGTGTGTGTGCGCCCACTGATTGGGAATTACAAAATAGATTTAAAAGAGAGCAGGCGAGAACATGTGGGAACTAAAAAAGGAAGTAGCTAAGGCTACCGCTTTTATAATACACTATATGGACAAAAGTATTGGGACACGTTAAATTCAAGTGCTTCTTTTCTAACAGGGGTCTGTGCTACAAAACAATAATGTCAAATGTCATAATATAGTTTTATATTGTGATAAACAGCATATTGTTTTATTAATATTGATGTTTATATCTCAAATCAGCACAGACATGATGTGCTCCATTATGTAGTTTATAAACAGCTATATTTCCGTAAAGTTTAATGGAAGATTTTTCTTCCTAAGTGAAGGGTGAAGAAAGTAGATGGTTCATTGTGGTAGAAAATTATTATTTACAGCCAGAGCCTGAAAAATATTTTAGAAATTTAGTGGTAGAAGATTTTAAATCATAGTCATGGATAAAAAAAAATAAATCAATGTAGTGAGAAAGTAAGTAAAACCATCTCTGAGGCATTTTGGAAGCAAAGATAACAATTTAAACCAAACTAACCAATGCAATGATATTTATCACAATATAAAACTATATTATGGCATCTGTCATTATTGTTTTGTAGCCTAGACCCCTGTTAGAAAAGAAACACCTGAATTCAACATGTCCCAATACTTTTGTCCATATAGTGTATAATTTGTCCACTGTTTTCATAAGTCCAAAAACACATGCATTATCATACTTTGTACACATGGTAAATGTTTACACAAGCTGTTACCTTTGACTGCGCTGGTGTAAGGTCACCTGAAGGTGGATGCAGTGGTGTTTGATCTGTAGTTGGCCAAAGGATGTGTTGATGTTGCAGAACAAGACTGCTGAAGGGTACCACTGATATTGACCTTGTGTATGGCCATAAGCGCGACTCCAAGGGTTGAACTGTTGCTCTAAAGCGTACATGGAAAACCCTGCACATAATGGACGAACTTAAAACAATTAGCTCCCAACACAGCATCAACTTTGCCCGTGGGCTATTTTGCATCAGGACATGAGTTAAATACCATTTAATTTGTTGAGTGAACAGCAGACAGGTATTGAAGGAGATTGAAGGGAACCTTCATTAGATGTTTGATTGACTGGAAGATAAACTAAACATATCGCCTCGTGTTTCAGCCGTATCGCCGCTGCACAGTGAGGATGCTTTATCTCAGATGAAAACAGTAGGTCTGTTCTCAATCATGCTGTCTATTATATTCCATTGTTTGCCATTATCCCCACTTGTCTGCCATTCAAATTTCCTTGAAGGGAATGTAGAAGAAAATGTTCACGGCATCAGGGGATCTGTGGCGTCAGTGATGTGTGATTCCTCCAGAAAGCTCCGCAGGGTACAGTTGTTTCCCCTGAATACAAAAGACGGTGGCATCACAAGCAGGCTGCAGCATACCTCTAGCTGACGAAAGCAGCAAGAACTGTCAACGACATCACTCATGCCATGCTCCCACCCTCCCAAACCTGCTACCGCCTATCCAAACTATCCCCCTGGAATAGAAAAATAGTCCATGCCTATGTCTTTTGGAGAGACTGGATGTGTAATATTGCATACAAAATTTGGAAGCAGTGAAAGCTGTCGACATAGAGCTGCTGTGAGTTCAAGCTGTGTGAAGTCATGGAGCCTTCATTTATAAAGTAAGAAACTTTAAAGACAGTTTCACCTTTGGCTGTACTGATCGGTTAAAGTTAGGATGGGAGAGTCTGGCAAAGATGTTTGTGTAGGGGCCCAAAAACATTTTTTCTGTGTCCCGATGCATGCTCTTAGAATAAGAAGTTTATGCTAATAGTATTACCTCATCAAAAAAGGCAGTAGGCCCTACCCTGAAAAGACATCACCAGCCACTGAAAACACTCGGAGAAAGATTGAGTCAAGGCACGGCCCAGACTTGGCTCGGCTCTATTGTGCTAGCTCGGAGAATGAGAAAGCAGCATCCATTTTTGCCTTAATGAAGTTAGTGACCCTCTGAAAGGTGACACATTTACCGCCCAGGGGATTTATACACTGCTGCTCCAAGGCTCCAGTTCAATATGGAGAGGACAGATTTGACTCCACGTGGGCTTTCCAAATATATCCTCACAATTTACACCAGGCAATTCATTCTCAGACATAGCTCTCATAATTAAAGTGTAAAGGAAATTCATAGATTTGATTCTACACACATTGAACATGATAAGAAATAATTGCAGAAAAACATTAAAATATTGTGAAAGACTACCACTATTGAACTAGGGCGTCTTAAAAAAAATGTTTTTCATCATTTTTATGCTCAGGATTTTTTGCGTAGGCCAGAAATCATAGCTTGATGACACACTGGAGTGTATTAGCAGCTGTGTTCTCTCTATCTATAAAAAGAAACAATTTTTAATGGTAGAGTGTAGACAGTGGATGTTATTTTAATCTGTAAAGACAAAGTAAACCGATGTTTTATATTACTCACTAACACCTAACATCATTTGGCTAAGTTTTGCTGGCCACTAATACAACGGCAAAATTATCATTTTGTTGTGAACTGAAAAGTGTGAGTCAGTGTCCTCTGGCGCTACATTAGATTTTGGCTCTGGTGGCTCAAACAAGTATGGCTGTACAAGTGCAATAAAGTTACTAGAGAAAGCATCCATTTTTCAGACGGTTATGATATTTGACAGTGGAGAGAGACTGCATATTTCCCATGATTCACTGTGGTTTCAGGACGTTAACCAGCCTTGCCACCAGTATTTCAGTAGCAAATGCTGTTCATTTTTTCATAGCTCTGAAACCTAATTTCATATGTTTGCTATACTTTTTTCATTCAAATTTTATTCTACAGCAAATTGCAATCCAATCTGTCATAGCACCAAAAACTAAAAAAAAAAAAAAAAGGCAGAACATTGAGCTGTTATGCAATATACTAGATACATTTGGGAGGCTGGACTGGTACAGTATCCCAGGCATCAGAATATTCATTTTCATTTTGTAGACTGCCATAAAACAATAAACAAGGTGGAAAGAAGATGTGACAATGTCTGTGGAAAAAAAATTACAGTGCTGTAGAAGTTGAGCATGTGAGGAAAATAGTTGTCCCAGTGCACTAGGGTCTAAGAGCACTTAATTATTTATAGCATTCTTACTTATGCAAATACACTAAATAATTTCTACATGACAGCTTGAAGCTGAGGCCTAGAGGAGCGATGTGATGTTGAATGAGAACCTCTCTTTCCTTTGCATGGCCTAGGAAGCATAACACTGCAGGCTTCTGGTTGCCTTGGTGCATACTGTTTTACATTCTAATTATCTGGCTTGACAGGCTTTATTGCTGAGGCTCAATGCTGAGGCCTCATCCCAGACTCATTCCACATGTGATGTCAGTGCAGGGATAATGAGATAAGATAGCTTGACTGCTTAGCCTTGCCTAGTCGCCTCTTCATCTGGTTTTCTTTTTTTTTTTCTTACCTGCCATGTATAAAGCCTTAGTATTGTCACAATTAACCGCATATACTGTATCAAACTGTGGTATATTAATTGCACTCGAATAAGGTGAAGATTCTCCCAAAATTCTGGAATAACAGTATTTATCATTTAGGTTTTCTTTTTTGACCGGATGTATTTTGGATCCTGAAAGATCAAAAGGGTTTAGGGATGCACCACACTGACAGTGATTAAAATAAACAATGCTTTGTTAAGATGTTCATTAAATATTTAACACAGTAAAGCCAATCCACGACACAAACAGCAAGACATTTTTTTCCTAACTCTAATTAAGCTACAGGGAATTCATTGCATATTGTAGGTAAACAGACAGAGTCATGGGAATACCAATGGAAATGAAATGCTCTGCTGGTGTTTTTCTCATTACAAGATGAAATGAAACATTTATCAGTGGCTTTCATTTTGCTAAAAGGCTGACATTTTGTGGGTCAACCACTGATAAGATGACAACTTTCTTCTGTTTACATTATGATTCATGAGTTCATTTTGTGTATTTCCTGCACTCCTGTAAAATCATTGTATTCAAACAAGTTTCCTCTGACATATAGGATTAACGGTGTTGTTTATTTCCTTTCTCTCTTCCTCTGTTTTCTGAACAGCCATTGAGGTGAACCTGCAGAAAGCTTTGGCTGAGGCCTCTGAGACCTGCACCCAGGAGTGTCTGATACTGGGCCACTCTGACAGCTGCTGGATGCCCCCAGCTCTGGCCCAGTTCCAGAGTCCTGGCAGCAACAGCCCCACATCCACCCCTACCACCACTGCCATCACCGGTACACTCCACTCCTTTGGCTTCCAGCAGAGCTGTTCCCGGGGAGCCAAAGCTAACATGGGCAGCATGGGGGTCATGGATGGCCGCCATACCCTGGGCAGGTCCGTGCCTAAAAAAGATGAACTGGACAAAGGGATCAACCGTCCGCAGTTCTACAACACCCTGGATAGACACTGCAGTAGTAAGAAGGAGGACCCCATCAAGGTCATCCCCCTGGCGAGCTTCTCCTCCCCTGGGCAGCAGACGCCCACCGGTGGGGGAAGTAGTTCTTACTTACATGAGCACCAGTTGTAAGAGTAAAAGACAGATCTTCTTAGGCCTGAAATACATGTGACTCCATCTCTAGATGGCTTTTTGTCAGTGACTTTCGATCAGTATGTATGCGTACGTGTGGAGGTATGCATAATTTGAATACCGTTGACCAGCTCTAGCTCAGTTTTAAACACGAAGAGAGCGGAAAAGAAAAAAAAAAAAGATTTGATCATGATGATATTTTTGAGACAAAATTACGTGACATCACTCTTGAGGTCAAGCGTCTGGACAGAAAGAGTCTAAACAAAGCAGAACTATGTATAATGATTAAAAGGTAGTAATATACCAAAGTAGGTCCTTCTCACAAAAAAAAAAAAATGTTTGATGAAGTTTGCTTTGTGATAAGAAAGGACACTGTATACTTTTAGCTTCTTGGGTCTGGCTTAGTGGAACTGTCTCCTAATACATCATTTCCTCATGCAGAAACAAATGCAAATGCAGTACTTTGTGTTGAGTGAGCTAAATTGGGCTAAATGTTAATTATGAGCTGTGGGTGGATGGTGTTGCTCTTCAAGTTCTAGTGAAGTATTGCTCTGTATAACACGCAGCACAAACTCCTTTGGTGGTGGAAAATGTTTCTTTTGTCTCGCTTGAACGTGTTTCAGAAGTCTATTTTGGTCAGGGGACTGCAGAAGGATAAAAAAAAGTCTACAAAGCAAAACTAGGCCAATGGTAGACAGCACCGGTAATCTTTTGCATTCTAAATTTTCACCATGGACCAGTACACACAAAATACAACACCGACTCGTGCACGTACACACACATATTCAAGATTTTTTCCATATGGTGGTTGCTCCATCGCTGCCAACTCTATTAAGAAAGTATTCACCCCTAGCATTATCGCAATAGCTTCGTATTCAGAGGCGCAGACAGATGTGCTTTGGAAATGTACCCTTTGTTTCTTCGCTTTTGTTTCTTTTTCTCACATATGCTCAGTTTCTCAATTCTCAGAAATATTTGTGTAATAACAACTATGCAGCCAATTATGAAATTCTCTGTCTAATTACTCTGATGTGCGATCTCAGTAGCAACCCTGATTGTAGTTCGGAGGTCTGGTATGGTTCTCCTGGTCGGCAACGAGCAACTTATGCAGAGACAGATACAAAGAAGAGGTGACAAGTGCTCGAGTACTACACACTTTCTCTCTTCCCATCCTATCAGAATTAATAGCAGCACCTATGTTGCTGCAATTAATTGCTACGTTGTACTTTCCAAGTCTTCATTGTGGCTGCAGAGTTTCTATTATAATTTTTCTCTCTCTTTTCTTTTTTTTGTGTTGACCCTGGAATAATAGACCAGGGTGCGCGAATGTCTTCAGGCCCAAAGTCCAACTGAATTATTGATGTTAATTTTTGCCACTTTCATAAGAATAGACATTGACACTGTTTGAAAAAGTCTCACTGCAGGCTGCCCCTCACCCTGTTTTCATCTCTCACACACACACACACACACACACACACACACACACACACACACACACTACATCACTGCCTGTGTGTGTAAATGTACTGATGATGATAACTACTTCAGACTAACTTGCTGCTGTAACAGATTGGGTGCAGTATAATCTATTGCTACAGCAATAAGTGACTTTGCTGATATCCATTTTTCTTTCCAGTAACTTCCAAGCCAGGTGTCTACATCATCAGGTATATGATTCATGTGATTCATTTTCTTGTACCATCTTGCAAATTGGGAAAAGGCCTAAATCTATAATGCAACGTGGCATTCTCAAGGGAGAGTGCAAGGCAAATTGTGTTTGCATGCTCTTAGCTACCACACCTATTCTCAGTGATATTTAGGGTCAGGAGTCTTATCATTAGAAAGAGGATTTATCTGTGACTCTGTGAAATGATCACTTAAAAGAACAGTGTGTCAAGGACAAGGAAAGGGGCAGTCCAATTTCACTTCAGTCAATTACTAAAATGAATTTAATTCAAAACAACCAACTTAAGCAAATCCTTCTCTAAACATCAGCTGATGAAAACAGCCCTGTTCGGGAATCCAATTTCAGCTCATTTACTGTCATTTGATTTTTTTTCTCCTCTGTTACTTTTTGTCTCATTTCATTGTTATAGGACAGACATGTATTTCCAAATGCTCTGAACAATACATATTTAATCAAAAGGAGAACATATCAAACAAAACATACATCACCATGTCACTATAAATTGCAGTTTTAATTCTCTGACAAATGCAACAGTAAGACTTGTCATACAGTATGTGATCTACATGTTGGTGGCAGCCTTTATGTCCCTAAAGTCTGTTTAGTTGTTGTCTACAGTTATTTGTGTAAGTGGGGCATATCCATATCTGGGCTAGATCACTTTGTCACAAATGAATATTAACAGTCTTACGCATTATTACTGAGTTGAAACCGTATGTCCTCATATCATAGAGTAAAAACCTACGGATGAGTGTAGAACGACTGTAATAAAACACTACTGAATTTATTCAATCACACGTGTACACTAAGCACAATATTACCTTTCTGTCACTCTCACTGTGTTTTTACTTACTCTGCCTACATAAGTCCTATGTACTGTAATGCTTGCAGCAGCTGCAAACATTAAAAGACAACCTCTTAAAAGAATAGTAAAACAACTGCATGAATGTACATCAGTAGGATGTTGCATTGGGGACTAACATACATTTTTTGTGTCTACTACAGTCTGGTTTTGTTTCACCTTTCACAGATTCTGGTGTTTATTTTGTATCTTCTGAACAAAGAGCATACAATGTGAATGTGTGTTTTGTTTTGTTGGGGTGAGGCTGAGCAGTAGTGTTTCTCAGTGTCAAGGTTCACAATACACAAAGTAAATCGACAACATGACATGAATAATCACAGATTTTCACTTTGCATGACTCTGCTCTCAATCATGTTTTCAAATTTGATCCAATCCCCTCTCCTTTAATGATAGAAATAGTAAAATACACTATACAGAAACCAAACACAACTTTTTTTTTTTTTTTCAAGAAGACGTCAACTCCAATATTTGTCCATATTGTCATATCAACCTGTGTCATAATTTGCATGAACTGTTTGGACTTACCTGTGTATGTACAAAACGTATGTACATGCATCCATCATTAGAATCAGTGTCAGTTTTGATGTTTACTACTCTACCTGTTTGTCTGTCTTTTTGGAACAAAACAAATGTTACACGGTATACACATAGGAGCTATGTTACGTGTGCATATCACTGTAGCCTCTACGTACACACAAATATCTATACTGTCAGGTAAAATGGACTTCAACTGTACATAGCAGTACCCCTAACAACCAGTAATAATGGATTCAAACTGGAAAGATGCACAGAGTAAAGACTAAAAGCTACAGGTTACACACTGGATTTCACAATGTTGATAAAATGGAAAAAGGCAAAAATAAGAAATGATGAGATGACAATCTCTGTAATGTAAATGGAAATATATGCATAATGTTGGTGAGAGTGTATTTGAATGTGTTTATAGGTGATTGTGTACTGTATGTGTGAGGGACAAAGTGTGTGTGTCTCTGCATGTATGAGTGTGTGTATGTCTGTGTGTGCACATATATGTATACTGGCATGCACTTTGCCAGAATATTTTATGTACACAATGTATCTTGTACAAAAACTATATCAAAATATGATATAAGACTTAAGTATATGCTTGTAAATTAGTCATCAGTGAGTCAAGGTCAAGTTTGCTTTGAGAGAAGGCTTTAGTGCTTGCCAGCAAATCTGTATTGGTCAGTTAAAGCTATACAGTCTGTGTTGTCATGCCTTTGTAAAATATCCCATTTACATCTATGAAAAAAATGACCTTCCATATGGTGAAATGATTTTTCTTGTTATTGAATTTTACTTGAGACATTAAATATTAAGTCCTCAAAGTATGCACGGATCCCGCTTGTCCTTCATTTTATATTGTTGTGTGATTATGATTGTCTGAGAGCATTGTCACATCAGTGATAAATGTGACATGAGAGCACACTGTCACTGTGTTCCAATTATAGCTATTACAAGCTAATGATATAAGACCCATCAAACTGAACATGGCATTTCACCTTCATCGTTTCTGGAAATTAGTACCGCTGGGGAAATATATTAACCTATGACATACAGTATATGTGTATATTTATAGAAAAAGAAAACTCAAGACAGACTTATTGAACATGGGGGGGGCAGATCAGCAAACACTGGCAAGGCTTTTGTAACAGCTAAACAACTGTTAATGAGATGAAAAACATATCAATTCACTGAGCACATGCATAAGTTATATTCACCAACACCAAGTAAGTAGTATCAGTGTGTGCCTACTTGTACTGTTTGTAAAATACATAATAGTTATACATTCAAAACAAAACCATCCCCTTTCCATGAAAAACATCCTTGTAACAAAAACTACTTTCTTTGTGAAGATTGTTACAAATTTTCCATGCACAATTACGGCAGTGCTGTTACTACCTGCAGTTTATTGGTGTTAACTTCACATTAACTCGCTCCTCACTGACTCACTCTCTGTCTCTCTCTCTCTCACTATTCTTTGTCGTTCTTCAAATATCCGAGTTTGTGAGGCTTGGATAACACTTGACATTTGATATTTAATTATATCGAGGGCAAAGCCGTCACTCAGACATCGGGGGTAATCAGATGGGTATGAGGCTTAACTCAGGAGATATCAGCTACTTAGAAATAAAGATGTTCTGAGTGCAGGTGCAAGAATGTAAAGGCTCGTTTCCCCACACACTGCAGAAAACCACAGAAACAGCCTCTCCAGAGAACCATATATTGTCAACATGGTGATACGCTACAGCAATTCCACATCCTACCACTAGGGGTGTGCACAAAACTACAATGTCAAACGAACTACCCTCATTTCTTGCAGGCTATGGTTTTTGATGGTAAGTACTATAGTCTCATATAGAGGCATCATGGTGGTGTAGCTTAGCATCTGCAGACCATCCAGCATTATACTAATGTTGCATCTGTAAATAACAAAATAACAGTAAGTTCATGTATATATGCCAATATATCTTGTATTATGTGGTCGAATGCTTGGACCTCAAAACACCTTTAAAACCTACAGGGCACTTTGTTGGTTCCTGTTTTGGAAGGGCAAAGCACTCATCGACCAGTTCCTATATTTTTGATTTGGTTCAACAACACAAATCAATGAGCTTCCTGTCACAAGGTCGCTCCTCTACTCATTAGACTGTCCAGCCACTATTATATCAGCGTGGGCTGTAGACTCAAGGAAGCAGCCTATGAATTTCAGAGAAAAATCAATAGAGCAGAATAGACATTAATTTTAGTCTTCTTCTAAGCCAGGAGTAAACGTAAGTCTAGGAGTAGAAAAAGTATCTTCACTTTCATATGCTATGTCTGCTGAGAATGTCAAGTTTGATTTACTCTGTACCCACTGTGCATCATCATTTCTCAGGCCCTTTAGTAAACCCCATGGCTCCCTACTCCACCACTCGCCATTTGGGCTCATTTAAGATCCAGAAAACTAACTAAAGTGTAGATAGCATTTTAGGTTTATTTTTTTCTTCTTTTTATTCATGTAGAGCGATACTTTTGCACTGTGTTTTTATATTCATCCCTCCATCCCTCAATACATGTATCCATCCATCCATCCATCCATGAAAGCTTTGATGCCTCAAAAGCAAACTCTGCAACAGCTTGGACAATCCCCCGAGGCTAGAGAATGTATCCTACCTGAGGCCCTTTTGGCTTAATGCTTTACCCACTGTTCTCTTCTGAATACATACAAGTCCTCAGAGAGGAAACATCAAGCATACAGTGTAGTGCAGGAGGTGATGTTCACGACAACACGACATGACAGGATCTCTCGGCAGCGACTCCTAACTTGTGTGACACAAAAAGCCATGTCATGTACCTCGTAACACAGCAAAGGCTTGCTGGACTGTGTCATCTTGCTGCATCTTCAGCATATGTTCAGTCCCCAGTCTCCTTAAGCGAGCCGGCTGTGACCTGCCACATTAGTTTTCCATGGTAATTGGCTAATAATGAGACAGTGACAGCACAGAGGATGTCCACACTGTCAAAGCACATACATACCCAACTATACCAATCTGCATCTCCAGTAATTGCTGCATATTTGCATAGAAAGGACTTTGTGATCTTAACAGCACATTCAGTGCTTGTTTCTGTCTTCAACCCCAACATCCTCACCCCCATCTGCTAACAAGCCAACTTATTGTAAGCCTACTTAGTTCTCAAGGTGTCATCTGTTGAAGTGTCAGGAGAACATATAGGGATTGTCAAACAGCATACTCATTTCAAATTGTAATTAAACTGGCCATCAGGTACCTTGAGGCTGTTTAGTCAACAGCAGGATACTAATTACTATAAGATGACCTTTGGAATAATATCTGGTGAATTATTCATAATTGAGAAAATTGCTTCGGAGACATGCCACAGACATCCAAGGGACGGTGGAGTGTACACATACAAAAAACTCCTCTCAAAGATTTAAGCCTAGCCATGAAAATGAGGCCAGCAGACAGATGAAACTGGAGCTTCTGTATGGGAGAAAAATAGATGCTTGAGACAAGCCCTGAAAAAAATTATGAAAATTGTTGCCATCCATGTCGCTGAAAATAGTCCTGAGTCATATAAAGTTAATGTACAGGTCTTCAGAGAAAGAGAGAAGTGCCTGTCTCAATGTTGGTTAAGAACTAATATTATCCTGCTATGCAAGTTGACATGCTTTAATAGTGCACTCAGTTCTGTTGTCAAATATAACCACGTCAGAGTTACTCCCAAGATTACAAAAGAAACACACCAGGGTTAAGTAAATTTTAAGCATGCATGAGGACGTTGATAGAGCCATTCAATATTGAAAAACATAAAAAGCAACTACATAGATAAACAATGACTAATTTTGGGTTTTCTTTATTTAATATTTGACTGACAAGTAAACTATGAACAACATAGGAGTTGAATAATCTAAAAAAAAAAAAAAAGAAAATAAACATGTAGAAGCAGCGATTTAAATTAGATGACATATTTTAAGACATTCATCCTTCCACACTGACTTTCACGACCGCTAACAGCAGCTACTCTGTTGTGCTTTAAATGTTTCTGCAGCGTATTCTGCTCAGAGGGGGCAAAGGTCCTGAAGAGTTTCTTTCCCATCTCTGTTTAACCTTTAGGGACACTCTGCAGAAATTACTCCTGGGAGCTTGCACAAAACTGTTCTCCACATTCCTGTGTGACATAAATACATAAACAGCAAGAAAACCAGTCCTCAGTGCTACAGATACAGGTGGAGCTGCAGTGACAACGGATGAACCAGAGAGAATGAGAAATCTGGGTGAAATATAGATTTGTGGCTAAATCTTTGCTGCACACTGCATACATACATTTTTTAACCGGAATGTCTCCTTCCAGGCTTGACAGTCTCTGTTTCGCAGCGGCACAAGAAGTCACTCATAATGTTCACCATATGGCCAGACCTTGTGGAAAACCACAGTCAGTGGGACAGAGAAAACATAAGACTCTTCCTTGCCATCACTGAGGAGCAAAATGATTAGTCAAAATTTGGATAATTGGTGGTAATTATTGGTAGTTGGTAGTAATTAACATTGACCTTGTCCTCTTGGACATTAGAGAACCAAAGCTATGCCAGCAGCCCCTCCTTTCACCATTAGATAGCAATTACTGAGAGGAGACAGTCGACCATAAGGGGGGCGGGGGGGGCTGTGCAGCTGTGACTTCAAAATATGTAGCGCAGACCGATGTGAAAAGACATGATGTACAAAAGGCTTCAAATCTCATTTATCTATCAAATACTTCAAAGACATTGAATCATACCATTTTGAAGTCTTGTTATACCGCTGATGCTAAATGGACTTTTTCTAATCCCTGAGCTTTTCCTCCCAGCCTCTCCTGTATCTGCACAACTGTGAAGTCATCTTCCCAAGCCTGAATTTTCTTTGTCTCTTCTCGATTGCTTTCACGCTAACTTGATACCCACTTGCTTTAGAAATTCAAGAGGATCTTCCCCGCTCAAAATGTAATATTTCACGACACTAAATACATTCATGATCTGGAAACAAGTTAAAAGCTAACATTTAGCAGCACTTTAGAATAAGAATGCCCTTATAATGATTTATAAATGTTGATTAACAGGTTATTAATTACGCTGGAAGATAATAAGCATTTAAAATACAATTGAATCAAGTTCAAGATCTTGTTTATCTCCACAGTCTGTTAAAGGAGCTACATATAGTATTACCACATTTGTGATTAGAAACAACATTGTTCTGATGTGGTGCCAAAGATTTCACTGTATTGCATTGAGAAAGGGAGATTGTATCAGAGAAAAGAAGTTGACAAAGAGGAGAAAAATTTAAGCGTTTCCAGTGATTTAGAAACTGGACACATCTGTAAAGTAAAACAATTCAGTCTGATGGTGAAATGACAGTGTTTCTTATGGGTTATGAAGGTATAAAGTTATTATGTTGAGGTTTTATGTTCGCTAAGTTCACCCTTCACTGATCCATGTTTCAGACAAATCCATGACCGTTCTGACCTTGTTTGGACGATTCAACACAGATCTTTAGTGCAGCTATTGACAACTAAATTGTATAGAAAACTGAGGCGATTTGTGCTTTTACTGTGGCTGTTTCGTCTCCAAAAAAACTCAGATATGCTAAGAGAGCTATAATATAAACTATCGGCATTAGAAAATTATAAGACTGCAGGCAGGGTTCTTGTTATTTTGACTGACTGTTTGTATATGTAGTTCCATCCTGGTACATAACTTCCTCCTGCTTGCTGTTGATAGATAAATATATATTAAAACTATATAATATAACCATAATATAAGATACGTTGTGTCATTGTGTTTAACCATTTACTACTGACTTACTGTCAACTATAGTGAGCCTTATGGTGAAGAATACAACACATAATTGCCAAAGCTTTGGTGTTTACATCTGTTAATATAGTGTGTCGTAAATTTAGGATCAAGTTGTTGAAAATGGTTAAATTCTAATTATATTTTAGTATATATACCAAATGAAGATGGTAGATTAAACAGTAAATCTGTTTAATCTACCATTAAACAGAGTTTTTCTTTCTGCCATTCACAACAATTTGGGGTTCCAGGACTCAAACTACCAACCTTCTATTTTGCGGACACTATTTTTACCTCCTAAATTATAACAGATTAATGTGATACAACAGTTTATTAATGATTCATGTATATGTATTTAAAACCAAATTAATAGCTTAATTATAGACCATTACTGTGACCTTCATAAGTGTAGTGGTATTTTAATGTGGTATAAAAATATAAATCAATGAAACTATTAAAATAAACATGATTATGTTGATTTCCTTTATTGAAAAATACAACTCTTTTGTTCTCATAGGGTTTCCTGCCTTTGTAAAAAAAAAAAAAAAAAGTTTTATGTGTAGTGTAGGTTTGGCTGATATCAAAGAGATAATAAGTTCATAATATGCCCCTTTCGCAGTAAGGAAGTGGATCAGAGAAACTGCTTTTACTGCGGGTTCTTTGTGCAAATCTAAAGACAGTATCACAGGGCAGCAACTGCGCCTGACAATCCTGTTCACGTTCAGCACACACGCAGCTTTCCTGCAGTTAGGCAGCAAGTCCCCGAAGCTCTTCCTTTATGGAGTTTATTGTCAGAGTCGCTCCGATGGTAGGACGCCTCTCCCTCGTCTTTGAAATCCGGAAGATCAAACAAAACAGCACTGTTGACACAGGGTGTGTTGTGTTTGTGGTTTGAATATATAATCCATTTCCATGGTTAGAGGTTTTTATTTGTTGTTTGTTGTATTATGGTTAGATCACTAAATGGATAATGAATGCAATAATAACCATCTATCTTCCTAATTATCTACCATCTATTGTCAGATGGTTAGTTATATTTTACTACAATTTCCAGTAAATGCATAAGTAAAGTGTGTTTTAAACTTTAAACCATCCATGGTTTTTATTTATTCCTACATAAACATAAATCTTGGTTTACCTACAGTTTCCAAAGCTGTTTTCAGTGTCCTTCACTGGTTGCCTAAGTTGTAAAGGAAGAAAAGTATACTTTGTTTTAAAAGGTTTTTCGTTAGTAATTGGAACACAATATTAAAAAGCAGTGATAGTCTTTTAATCGCTTTCCAAAAAAACATATTATTCAACCTTTACTCTCAAGAACGTCTATCGAACAATGGAAAGTGAAAGCATGGTAGGATGAAAAGAAAGCAACAGGAAAAATCAATATGGCAATTATGTGTGCAGATAATGGACATCAAGGTGTTATTTGGAGTGACCGAAAAAAAAGGGGTGACATAAAGCCAATTCAAATAGTGCAAACATTTCATTGTCTCACATCTGCCGCTTCTGGCATGGATTTAGTGTCAGCGGGCTCTGGAAAACCAACAGTGTTTTTTGCTGTTTTCTTGCCTCTCCACAGTTGAATTAGCATTGTTTAGCAGCTTCCAATCATTGGCCTCTTCTTTGTTTGCACACAGTTACCAGTCTAACCTACGTTAGCTGTTACTGGATTCAGAGTGTGAAAAACAGAAGAAGCAAAAACTGTGATTAGCTAACTGAGATCTTCAGGCAACAAAAGTCACACATGCACATACAAAGAAAGAGTGACATCAGGGCAAGTGCAGGAGGAAAAGGGGCAGGGAGTCAGATAAACACACACACACCCACACACATCCTCCCACCCCCCATGCTTTTACCTGCTCAGAGGAGGTCACCTCCAGCTCCGTCAAGCTTTGCAGGTGGGTCAGAGATCTGGATTTGATAACTGGAGGGAGTTTAGAGAGCAGACACTTGACAAGCATGACAATGCTCTGACAGCCCTCATTGGGCCATGATTAATGACTGACATCCCTGTAGCCTGTCTCATACAGAATGCAAATGCAACACTGGGAGAAAATTACCCTGATGTGGCCCGTAATTGGATGTAGGAAGTATCGCGTAAAACAAGAATGCAATGGGGTTTTGTTCTCAGAAACAAGGCTTTTTTTTCTTTTCTTTTTTTAAACAGAGAACATTTCAGAGGTGATGAGAGAGATGCCTTGGTGTGATTGAAAATGACTTCCAGCAAATCCCTCTCATTTGTAGTAACACGCTGACATTTAGCAGTGAGTCCAAGGATGAGCCCAGTCAAAGTTTGGTATCTGAGCAGAAAAGTCACTCCTGAGCCAGCACTTGTGCTTCATGCAATAATAGTTTACTGTCAGTGGTTCAAGTGGTACAACTTGTACCAAAGCTCATGGATAAGGACAATCGAGTCAATACATTATGAAAGTTAACTAGTTACACCAAATAAAGAGAGGAGCTTCACATTTATTAGCATTTTTCTAAAGGCTTGACATTGAGAAGGTGCTCTTTTGAAACAGCTGGCATCAGGTTTTAATGAATATGCATGCCAGATATCATGCACTGACATTTGTCATTGAGCGTTTTGACTGGAACTACATGCACAAGTTCACTCTACCTTGCCAAGGGCACTGAGCTGCAATACAATGACTTAGTGAGACAAAAAAGAAAGTTTACTGTAAAAGTAATTTCGTTTTGGAATAAATCTGTATCTAATATGTCCCCCCCCCACTTAATTTCAATCCAAACCATCCATGGATGTGGTTCTATTTGTTAAATACTTCAGGGTTCACCTCACCGCATGAATAGACTAATGGTTTGAGGAAAAGAGCAAATTAAAAGCACGGCCACATTTCACTTAATGCTAATCGCACCACATTCTTCTTTTGAGCAACACATGTCCAAATAAATGTTGTTTTATTCTCCAAATGACATTTAGGTGAAAATAAAAACTGGAGCTGGTGATTTAAAAAAATTAAAAAAATAAAAAATTCAGTGGGAGTTCATCCTCTGTACATTAGTGTGTAATATTTTGTCTGCAATAGAGTCTGTGTCAAATACATTGTGGGTGGATTTATATGAGTGTATAATTGCCACAAAGCGACATGGTACACTACTTTGACACCATTACTCTGGTGGGAATAAATGTCAAAATGGAGGACTGCTTTTAAAGACTGCAGCAATTATAAAGAGAAACATTTTGTATATAATAAAAGTATATAGTAATGTGCAAAGTTGATTTTCTCTGTGCGTGTCATTAAAATGAGCAGCCTGAATATCTCTTGTGAAGTTCCTCTTTATCCTGATTGTATAATAGATATAATCAAGCAACAATGTCCAATTAGCAGTGTAGTGGCATGCCACTATCTACAATGAAGGGAATAAACAAGAATTTGACATTGTGGATTTGTTTTGCATGTAACACCAGGATTGTTCACTAATCAGAGAGTCATTGATGAATGCAGAGGCTCAAAGGGGGAAAAAAATAACTTTGACGTATATCTGTGATATGATGGAGGCTGTGGGATGTGAACAAACAGTCCTTTCCAGGTGGCTTGAGTGATTGCCTAATCCCCTGTAGCTAGATGATTGCAGAGCAAGGTCAGTTTGAAGGCTCAGACTGATTGAGTGCTGTCTGTCGTCGGGGGCTGGCCGGAGTCTCTGATGCCATTAGATGGACAGGGGCTGAAGATTCACTCTGGAGTTTTTCAACACTTGAACCAAACCTGTCTAAATTGAGTGACAGTGGTGTGGAAGTAATCATAAGGGCATACTGATGGGAACAACATCAATGACAATCAGCGGGGCTGTGTTATCACTACTAATCACAACGGATTAAGGAAATGTACAGAGTTGGTTTTGCAGTAGAGCCTGCGGTGGCTTATTTTGTGTCACTGTGTATTCTCGTATTTTTTTGCCCTTTTCTCGCTTTGCCTGATTTTTTATTTGCATGGCATCAGATATCTGTTTCTGCTAAATAAATCCTGTTGTCAGCGTTGTCAAGCTGCATCGTGTACCTCATCGACACCCATTTATATCACAAGCTGTCATTTTGTTACTAAAATGGGTTTGTGATATAAAATTCAGCATTTCCTGGGGCTGCAATTGGATCACCCCCTGCCGCTATGTACATTCAAACACCGAGGGAAAGTGCTCTTCTGTATATCAAACTCCACTAGTGTGCAGCAGAAATCCTTTGTACGGACATCTCTGTGACAGCTCCTTGGCAACTTGTACGCCTGTGTGCCACAAGCTCCCTAAGCTGACTGTTTGGATCAAGTGGGAAGAGGCAGCAATCCCAAAGAGAACAAAATAGCAGATCCCAGCAGCTTTCAGAGCCGATGCTATGAGATTTACTAGACTAGAGAGGAGGCTGTGGAAGTGTGTGTGAGTGCATGTATGTGTGGAGGGGAGGGGCATAGATATACTTTGAAATCTTTTGAAATGTCAGACAAATAAGAGTCACAAGAGGCATTATGTTTCCATAATGATGCAGCGGAGTAGCACCAACATGGAAATGTGTAAGATAATAAACCGGTGATATTTTTTTTAAAAAGGCTTAGGAAATGGATGAAAGCCTTTTCTCCCTTAACCGTGTACACTTTGAAGTGTCACATTTATCAGCAGCAACTACAAACAAATTATCAGCACATTTGTATTTAAAACAGAAACGCGTGGTATGAAATGGGGTTCAAAAGATAACAACCTATGTAACAATAACACTGTATATTATTAATTAATGTGTACATCTACTTATGTGTCGCTATTTCCAAGTATTTTTTTTTCTACATTTTACCTTTCATATGTTATTTATCACAATTTATCTTAATATTACCCTCTTAATTTAGCATTTTTAAGTCAAAATCAGGGATTTTTCTGCATTGTCATGGTAACATTACATGATTCTTGTAGCAATATACACATCATATGCAGGGTGTCCCAAAAACTTTGACATAATTTCATCGCCTAATAATTTGTTTAAAATTTGTTTGCTCTTTTTGCTCAAAAAAGTGCAATCATTTTTATTTTTCTGCTTTCAGGAATAGAATATATAAATAAAACTAAAAATAAAACATTTTATGTCCAAAAAAAATCCTATTAAGTATAATTTCTCCTGATCATGTAGTCACTCCGATATGGACATCTCAAATGATGTCAATTTTTTTTTTGGGACACCCTGTACATTGACATAACAAGAAAAATGTCAGCTAAACGTTTAATAAACCAATTTTCAGACAACAGAACACAATCCAAAAAACAAGCACTTAAATGGGCAAATATCTAAAACAAACTAACAATCTGAGACCAGCGAAAGTCATGAATAATTTCATAAAACAACAGACCAACACAACAAACTTTGCTCCGCTACGCTAACACTAAGCAGATCCAACAGTACAAATATCATTCCTTTATCACTGGAACTCACTGAAAAACTGCAAAAATAAAGGTGGTGTTATGAAGCAATGATTACAAATTTGGTCTTACCTTTACAGTTTTCTGATCATCATTTGGTTTTATATGAATGGAGCTTCTGCTATCCATTGTTTTGTGTAACACTGAAATGATTCTGACTTGAAACAAATGGCCCAGGACTTAACAGGTTAATTTACTGATCAAGTAGATGTTCATACAAGAGTAAAAAGTTTATTCTATCAGAACAGATAAAACTGAAGGAAAAAGGTGGCTTCTTCAATAAAATATACCACTAACTGAATGTAAAAACAAGCATCCACAGTTATTCATCAAACTACATGGGTTTTATCAAGGAATAAATGTTGTTTCCATGTTCAATACAAAGCCTTTGTTGTGTACAAATGAGTCATATTTGATGATGATGAAAAGCTGAAAAACTGCATTTTACCTGATGTATTTAAATGTATTGATAGGATTAATGGTTCAGAAGTTATTCCACTGTTTAGATCTGTGGATGTTTTTAGTCAACGGTGGCTCTTTAGGTGTTGGAGAATTAAACAATTTAAATAACTATTTAGTAATTTCACGGTTTATAATTCTGTAAGAAATACACAAAAAATAAATGTAGAATTTTAGGACTCAGTGATGATGGCTCTCTGTTAATCAAAATCAAACATTATTTTATCATACACAGAATTGTTTACTTTTCATTTTTTATCTCGCTGCCCACTCGCCGCCCCTACCCCCTCATAATCCCCTGAACCACACAGGGGTACACGCTCTCCACTACTGATTCTCGGACAACTGAGCTTTAAAAGAAACGGCCAGAATTGGTTCCAGTCCGGTGGACACTCCACATCATTTAATGTATTCCAGTCTATTACCACTTTTGTTCTGACACCTCATTCTTTTCCACCAATATATGAGGGGGTCATTCAATAACTGACACCTCTCTTCCATACCGTAGTCACATCTCTGTTGCTGTTTGAGCATGTGTCACAGCTGAGAGGCCTGAATTTCAAGAGATAGATTTGCTGACAGAGACATCCCATCACTCCTTGGGCTGAGGCGTGCACAGGAAATGCTACACTGTAAAGGTGCAGTAGCCTTGTCACTTTCATCTGAGGTAATTGATCACGGTAGACAACAGCTGATGTGTGCAAGTCAATTGTAGGGGGCAAAGGGATGCTGCTTATTCAGATAAAAGAGCGCTGCCATCCCACCACTCACTTTCATTGATGGGTTCACGCCGTGATCAAAAAAAATATGAACCTGGCAAGAGGTTTACTCTCTTTAAATCCACACATATTTTGCTCAACTATGAACCTGCATGCAGCATCCTTCCATCGTCTAAATTTATTTAGAAAAAGTAGGCAATTGCTTCTCCTCCTTGGTGTATGAATGCCACACACTCGGCAGGCTGCCCGTATTGGAACGGAGGCATCTAGCTGTCACAGTGCAGGTGTACGGGGAAAAACATTCTGACTAAAGCAACAAGCATAACTTGGGACTTATCAAATGCCACTTAGCATTCAAGGGCTTTGTAATTCATTAGTAGCCCAGCAGACTGATTAGATGGAAGCATCTGTTATCTGGTTCCAGTCCTTATGCCATCAATGTCACAAATAATCACATACAACAGGTGGTTTTGCTGCTGCAGGTACATCAGCATCCGCTCTTCCGCATTCCCCTGTAATATTCCACAGTAATGGACTGAAGTTATTGACATAGTGACAGCTACATGTTTCAATAAAAATACGACTTTAATGATGTTTCCTTGGATATGTTGGAAGACTTGTCAGTACTATTTCTAAACAAGCTGTTCAAAGGTGGTCCTTCTTTCTTTGCAAGTGATTGTGTAGCGGCAGTAACATTTGAAATCAAAAATAAAACGCCCACACACCTTCACATACCTCTTCATGAAAGCTGATCATCAGAACTCTCTGTACCTCTGTGAATGTGTGGTTCAGCCCACCCTCGATCCCACAGTCACATAAACCTGCAGTGACCAGACACTGAAACTGGTGTTGCTATGTTTTTACAGTACAATACCGTTATTGGCTAGAGGTACACAGCTGGTGCATTAAGGTACCATACCTAGAGCAAAGCAAACCTAAATGCACCAGCAGTCATAAATGAAATTACTACTGTACTAATCCAAGAAACATGTCTTTTTTATAATAGTGGTTGCTGGTGCTAAATAAGACTGTAGGAAAAATATAAACCTAGCGGTTATGAATTTGTGTGCAGAGCCAGATTTTTGATGTGTGTTTTGTGTGTGTGTGTGTGTGTGTGTGTGTGTGTGTGTGTTTGTTGTTACGTTATAAGCTTCTGTCTTTATATCTGACAAAACTCCACCAGAGTTTTAGTGTGATCTCTGCAAGTGGTAACCTCACAACCTATTTATTCAGACTTAGCATAGACCTTCTGCAAAGCCTGATGTTACCTATACAGTAGAATAAATGTGATGAATTACCTCATATCCTGTCATGAAAATAAATAAATTATGATACACTGCCAGCACAAGTGTTAGTGCCCTAGGCCAGATATTTGAGCATCCAATCAGGTCAAAGCCTCAGGTCATCTGTTGACCAAACATTTCATGAGGCATAAACTTGCATTTGGCCAGCAGCCTACATCCAGGAAGTGCACAAATTCCCAGAAAAATAAGTATGTACAGTAAGTAAGAATAACTTTATTAAATGTCATGAATTACTATACATGGC
>JAPQRQ010000002.1:20378932-20398952 GCA_037367365.1 Apogon talboti
TGTGTGTGTGTGTGTGTGTGTGTGTGTGTGTGTGTGTGTGTGTGTGTGAAAACAATAATATTTTTCTTCTAATTAGGAAAGGTCATTTCCAATGGTCATTGTATACGGTAATGTGAAAAAATATCTAAACTAACAACCAAAAATCACGTTTTGAAAATAAGTTCCTCATTTTGTTTTGTTTTTTTTGTTTTTTTACTTACATTTAGTGACATGTAAGATGTTATTGAACAAAAGTCCACAGCAACAGCTCCCATTGCCTTCCATGGTTCAAAGAGTTTTTGTTCTTCTGAGTCGATAGTTAAAGGTGGACTCAAACTTTCTGTCCAATTCAGCAAATATCTTCTCAATGGCCGCTAGCCGTCTGTTCTGTGTGCACAAAAAAAATCTGCTGTTTGTACACAGCCCTGGCACTGTAAATAAGAAAAATGAAGTGGATCAGACCAATCCACAGTACACTATTCCAGACTGGAATAAACCCTCTGTTGTTGGGGCATTCGAGCTCATTGCACAGGACAGAGGGAATCTGAATGTGACGTTGGCAGAGCTTCTGAAAGAGCACTGAAAGGAGGGTTGTGCATGTTTGACTTGCATTCAAATATCATCTTTTGTAGGAATCTGTTATTCTACCTTTATTGTCTTTGGAAAGATGCAGATGTACGAATTAATAGTATTTTAAGTAGTACACATAATGATGCTTCATGGTGTTTATTGTTTGCTGTATAAACACTGTAGCTGCAGTACTAATATCCAAAATCCTCCATTTTGAACGACAGTATTAAGCCAAGTGGACTCATGACAATTCACTGTTTTGCTACAGAGGTTTTCTATGTTGTCATATGACAAGAAACTGTGCAGTTTATGCTGCTCTTGGGAAGGAACCATTTTTAGCATTTCTCTCTTGAATATTTCATAGCGGATGGCATTATTTGGTGATCAGCCTCGCTGTCCACCTGGGGGATTTCCTTTGTTTATTGAGGTCCATTGGAAGGAATCCTTAAACCACTTTGGGACAAATCTTAAGCCACTGGGAATTAAGGTGGTGTTACTTCTTGCTTTGACATCATTAAATAGAGTGAGTAATTTGTGTACCTTCGTGTAAACCTGAGCTGCATATTTCAGAAAGCAAATCTGAGTGTGTCTCACACACAATTCATCCGTCCTGCCTAAGAACATTTAGCTCTAATGCGTCATGACATTGCACTCAATCCTCCCACCCTTAAGGATAACAAGGACAGTGACAGAGAGATTGTATAATTTATTCCTGGAAGATGGCATATCAAATGGGATCCTCCTACAGCCGTTCGTCCACGTATCTCACAAAGCATCCAGGTATGAACTTCTGTTCTGTGCAACATGTGCGAAGATTTGTGGTTGATTCCCCTGTCCATTCATCATCTCTACCTGCTAGGTCTGCCTGGGTCTTTTTGCAGGCCTGTGTTTATCCTTACAATTCTTCAGAAGCTTGTTTGAGAGGCTTACAGAGCTCCCAGCGCAGTGAGACTTCTGTACTACTGTATGTTCAGTACAATTACAGGCCACCGCGCTCATGGCCAGTTAATAGGTGTGAGCAATCATTACTCACCTGGTGAATCGTTTCAATCTGAAGCAAACCTAAGGCTTTAACTCTTCAATATTACAACCTTCAGAGAGAAGACAGAGAAAAAAAAAACATCTGGAGAAAGAAAATACTGTTCCATTTTGGGAAATTAGATTAAGACTAAGCTGTAACAACAACACATACAGCTCTGGAAAAAATTAAGAGACCACCTCAGTTTCTCTGATTTTACTATTTATAGGTATGTGTTTGAGTAAAATTAACATTTTTGTTTTATTCTATAAACTACTGACAACATTTCTCCTGAATTCCAAATAAAAATATTGTCATTTAGAGCAGTTATTTGCAAAAATTGACAAATGGTCAAACTAACAAAAAAGATGCAATGTTTTCAGACCTCAAATAATGACAGTAAAACAAATTCATATTCATTTTTAAACACAATGCAAATGTTTTAACTTAGAAAGAGTTCAGAAATCAATATTTGATGGGATAACCCTGACTTTCATACATCTGGTCATGCTCTCCACCAGTCTTTCACATTGCTCTTGGATGACTTTATGCCACTCCTGGTGCAAAAATTCAAGCAGCTCATCTTTGTTTGATGCTTGTGACCATCCATCTTCCTCTTGATCACATGTAGAGATGCTGATTTTAGAAAGAACTGCAGTGGTCTCTTAATTTTTTCCAGAGCTGTATACAGTATAGACAACTAAACAAAATATACATGTAACTAGCGCGTTGACCTATGGAAATCCACAGGTTCTAGAAGCAGTAGAGTTGATAAGATGGGGAACTGACTTTTTTAGAAGTTGGTCATAACTTATGGTAAGTTTGTATAATGATTTTAAACTGAAATCAAAGAGACATAGTTTTGTGAATAATTACATGTATGACTTCATGTATGTATGACTTCATCACATTCACATAACTTGATGACTTGACTAAGCTTACTGGTATAACACACAGATGAGGAAGAAATATAACGGTCCTCATTTTGTTTTGTATTGATATCGACGTGGACCATAGACTTCTACACAGGACGGAATATGATGGTTTATTGCGACTCACTGCTGTCATATGACCGGATCCGCTGAATCTGGTCAGAGTCTGCGCAGAACGGTCTGTTAGCATGTTACGGCAAAGGGGGGGGGATGATCTTTGAAAGAAAATACTTTTTCTAACAATTTGATATATAATTTGTTGCTTAAATTCCAGACATGTGAGAGTTATAAAGATTTGTTTGTAGAGTTTGTAACAGGGCTCGTTATGGAGGAAACATAGGTGTTTGTGTTAAATTCACTGAGAAACCACCACTCAAACAAATTGCTGTCAATCAATAACCATACATCCCATCTCAAAAATTCTTGAAGGTTAGGCTTGTAGTGAATCTTCTGAATGTATTGATGTAAAAAAAATGTGGAAAAAAGTCAGAACAGTGTAAGCAGTGATTGTGGGAAAATGGAATTAGTCAAACATGTTAGTGACAGAAATTTAACATTGGAGTGAATAAGCGAAAAATCTGCACTATTTGCTCTTTGAGGCCTGTAGATCGAAAATGAAATGCTTGAAGATTAAAATATGAAGAGTCTTTGAAAGAAAAGAGTTTTCCCAAAAATTTGATGTATAACTTGTTGCTAAAATCCCAGAAATGTGAGAATTATGAAGAGTTGTTTCTAGATTTTGTAACATAAAACCCAATCCTCTCCACTCTACGTTCGAGTGGGGATGATTTCAACCAATCAGCTGTCAGCATTCTGTTCCCCATGTACTGTATGTGTATGGGGTTTGGTGTAAAGGCCAGCTCTCTCTGGTTTTTCAGTTATGAAGCAGACACACATACATGCACACACACACACACGCACGCACACCGAGGCCACTTTAATATATAAATAACCACTCCAATTGTCAGACAGTAAATTAGTACTGCAGGTTTTACTGTATACAGTCTAATTCACTGAAAATGTAGAGGCTTGGAAATAGTTATGCTTATGCAAAAGATACTAAAAAGACACTTGGGTAAAAAACACACCCCTTATTTTATTCTTTAACTATTTAATTTTTCTGCAATTCATCTGTAATGCATCTGGTTCCATTATAATTCATTTGAATTGAGTACAATTCCTTATGCTGACCAATAGATGGTGCATGTCGCGTGATGGTAGAGACTAAGCTTGTGCACCAGAGGAAGAACAATAAAAATCCTCTGTGTGAAGTAAAAGCACAAAACGTGTGCTCTGTCTGTTCTTCTATCACAGGTGTGCTGATTTCATATCTGCACGTTGCCTCCTCCTGGACTGCTACCCAGGGGAGCAACAAAAACACCTTGACATCAAAGCCTCCTTAAAAGCGTATGTCATTTGGCTCTAATCCATGACAGTATCTAAAAAACTGAGCAAGAACAAAGTTCCGATTTATGATAGTAAAGGTTAAAATACCTTAGAGCACAGGTGTCAAACATACAGCCCATGGGCAAAAAAACTGTCCCGCAAAAAGGTCCAATCCGGCCTGTGGGATGAATTTACGACAATCACTGATGTTAAAATCATTTTACTTCAGGTTACACATACACACCAATTTGATCTAAGGTGGATCAGACCAGTAAAATACTATTATAATAACCTATACACAATGACAACTCTAAATTTTTGTCTTTGTTTTAGTGTAAAAAATTTAAATTACATGAAAATGTTTACATTTACAAGCTGTCCTTTCACAAAAAAATGTGAATAACCTGAACAAATATGAACAACCTGAAATGTCTTAAGAGAAATAAGTGCAATTTGACCAATATTCTAGCTGTTACTAAGTGTTTTGTGTATTTGTAGAGCCACTGTGATGTGTAAGTTGCAATGTACATGTGTAAATAATAAACAGAGGCATAATATTGTAAAAATTATTTTTCTTAAGACTTGTCAGATTCTTCGTATAATTCACATTTTTAAGAAAACTCTGTCGATGCAAACATGTTCATTGTTATTATTTTACTGGTGCGACCCATTTGAGATCAGCCGAGTGTGGCCCCTGAACTAAAATGAGTTGGACACCCCTGCCTTGTAGTGTGTGACACACCTTTTCACTGTATAGCATTTGATTTTCTATCACAGTCCAGTAAAAACTCAGTTATCTTGATCATGCTCTCTCTTTCCAAACTTTATGGAACAAAGCAGTGTTTTATTCTCTTTAGAGTATTGAGATGAGCTGTCTCACACACTCTCATCCAATAAGTCTACAGTATCATTGTTACCTGATGCATGAACTCTCCATTGTTAGAAACCATTTGCACAAAGCGGCAGAAATAATACTCGCTAAATGAGATGGCAACGTTCGACTAACTCAAAGGAAATACATCAGTTGGCTGTGAATGTGTTACTTTTTAGCAGCTGTACATCCGACCAGAAGCACTTGTATCTTCAAGTGTGCTCAGCGTCCCTGCCAATTTTGAAATGAACCCCCTCTCGCAGAGTTCGATACTAACATCAGCATGCAATTTGCTAAAATAAATGGAAAAGTGGATAAACATTATCTATCCCTTCATACAAACATAAACAGCCTGTTCACATTCAGGCTACAATGTTTAGCGGTATGTCAGTTCAGCTACCTCTGTGTAACCTATAGTTGATCACACCCACTTACTCCTTGAGCACACAAACTCCAAAAGCAAATAACTGGCTCAGTAAAATCTGGAAATAAACACCTCCCAGGGAAGTTCCAACCTTCCTCCTCCACCGCTGACCCTGTTTGTTCACTTCTCTGGTGAGGTATAAGTGGCCAAGCTCTCCCTGTGTTTGTACCGCTTGTGCTTCTGTTTTGAAAAATGGCGCTAGGTTTAAACACCGTTTGGGGTGTTATCGAAGTGTACGATGCCGCCGCTGGTGACAGTTTGTCCCCGCGTTCAACAACCAATTGGTGTAATGGCCTGCTTTTAATATGTGCATGCATATGGCCCAGATACGTGTGTACCCTTCAGGTGGATAAAGTAGGGTGGTCCCTGAGTTTGTATCATATGTTTAGGAAATGCAGGGTGTTTTATCATGTTTGAAGAATTACAAAATATTGCTGCTTTCCTTCATCTGGCTTTGTATTAGTTAGTTTGGTAGATGTTTTTGCTCATTTGTTTTTGTCTTGTTAAATTTCCTCAGTTGATCATTTTATTGTTATTTAATTCAAACTGTTAATTTTTATTTGGCTTTTAGTTAGTTTATTCATGGCTGATAAGCTAGTATCTGACTGCACCGACTGGTATAAGACTACAATGTGATATCATGAATTATCATTAATATACGTGCCAGTGTTAATTGGCATATTATATGTACGCATTTTAAGCTTTCGGCATGTATGTTCACACCGTGTCACATAGCACGCACCGAGGCTTAGGGTGCCGTTTCCAGTTAGGTTTAGAGTTAGGGGAACTGCAAAACAGGGCAAATATTGACAAACAATGCACGTCAAAACTCGCAAATGCATACGTATAGCACGCCAAACTGCACCAAACTGGCGTGTCATACAGCACAATTTCATGAGATCAGTCTAAAGAGTAGAACAACTGTAGCCTGCTACTTGTTTTGATTTATTTGAAAATATTCTATGTATTATGTATGTTCACTGAGGAAGGTCAGTTGTATTTATATATATAAATTTTTTTTCCTATTTGCAACTCATGCAGCTCTTAGTCTTTAATTATTCACTAACAGTTATAGTTTTGCTTAATTATCGCTAAGAAAACTACAGCATTTAGAGCAACAGTTATGCATTGCTTTTTGTTCTACAATTACATTTCTTAAACTGTTTTGTTTGTTAGAAAGCACTTACTTTATGCTTCACTACCTCGGTGTGACAACAGGTTTTTATCTAAATGTTTTAGATAACGGCGGTTCTCTGTGCACGTGACCCAAAACACAACCTGAACCTTACATTGATCCAGTCACACTTAAATTGTTTTGGGAAGACACACAACTAGAAGCATATTAATTTAAATAAAGTCTTTATTTTAGTTTGGCAGTGACTTTAATTGGTAGGCTACTGATTTATAAGTGGTCAGTGTCAGGGAAACAAACGGAAATTAGTACAGTGCATGTTCAGGTTGATTTTGTGAGTACATGACTCCCTCTAAAAACAAAACCATGGGTTGCTCTCCAGGGTTTGATTAAACGTGGCTGGCCTATATGCATACTAATCACATCAAGGACCTCAAAGTGTCCATGCTTGATTGCAATATGTATTTTGATTGTCACTACTTTCAGTTCTTTCAGTGGTTCGTCCTTTACTACTGCAGGGTGAAGTTACATTTGACATGTATTTATATGAAGTTTGGTAGTGTTATTAAAATGGTGCTGAAAACATTTGGAAGAAAAGGATTTGAATCAGCACTGAGTGCCCAGGGAAATAAAACAAATGGTCCTAATTCTAACAAATTGTTGCAAAGCCAGTGGGCTTCTTCCCAGTGGTTCTTTTATAAATTGGGGCATAATGCGGCAGTAAGTCAAAGCATTCCTCATTTTTTATGGGACAAACTCGATGATCTGTGTGCTGAGTGTGGGCTTGAAGACACACACAAGCACACTTAGACACTCAGAGGCACATTCAGACGCTACACCTGCAGACTTGTAGACCTAGCTAGCCGGCGATAGCGGGAGGGGATATAAATGGCCCATAGCGGGACCATTCCCAACGGGCAGATAGCTATAGTCAAGCAAGTTCAAGGTATAATCTCTGTTGGCCCATGAGGGGGACTAATGAGTGACTGGAAGAAGGGGAGGGGGGAAGATGATTATACTTTACATACTAACCTTGGCAACTGGGCCTGTCCTTTAATGACGGCATAATTCAGCATTCACCTTGGGAGACTGCCACGGGTTTTGGTTTATGAGGTCACCTAGGTAACCTCAATCATTCAAGTGCATGCTCTGTCTTTGCTTCAGTGACTTCCCTTAACACGCACACACAGGCGTGGAGGAACACGCAGAAACACACACACAACTGCCCCTGCGTTACAGATAGGCGGCTCTCCACCGTCGCCGCCAGCAGCAGAATAGGTCAGATCACAATCTTCTTTAACTAGCCTTCCCTGTTTCAGATCCTTGTGCTGAACTGATTTGTCAATATGAGTGGACTGATAGATCTGCATTTAACTCCAGATTAGTTTGGACTATGTATGGATTATATGTAACTAACACTAACACTAACACATCATCACAGATCTAAGAAGACAATCATCTTTTTCTTTTTATTACAATTACAGTACAATGGGTTTTCTTTTTCTAAGAATAACGGTGCCGCCAATAATTTTAGGACTTTTGTGTCATCTTTTCAGTATCCTCTTACAGATGCAAATTCCCTATGAATGTGAATAAAAAAGCAGGCAGGTATAATTCTTTGATGAATAGAATAGTTAAAGCTGAGCCACAGTATAATGATGCAATAAATATAAAGATTTCAATATTCTCATCTGAAAATGGTGTTTTTGGACTGCTTCATCTTTGTTGTCTTTGGGGTTTGGTTTTTTTTCCGCAGTACCGCACTGATTTTACTGCTATTTTACTTAACTTTAGAGTTACCATTTTTCTGCTGTTAAATCTCTACCCCGAGTCATCACTAATTGATACTAGATCTTATTACATATTGATCAAAAACAGGCTGCGCCACGTCCGAGAACATTGTCTAATTAGATGATGTATATTTCATATGGCTCTTTTGCAATACAATACAACACACTGATGTATTAGAATATCCATTATTCATATAGAACGTCAATACATTTGACATATTTATTTTTCAGTCTGCTTTGGCGGCCAAGCTATCTTAGAAGATGCATGCGTTTGACACTAATTTTTGGAAGCATTGTGCGGGTGGGGCAAAGTGGCTCTCTTGTCTACATTATTAAAGGCCTCAGATGTGTTTTTCTTGTTTTCAGCTGATGGAAATATATTATCATGAAGCTGTGGAGAGCTGGAGCTGTGCAGAAATGTAACAGCTCCTGACTTGCTCTGGCACAAGTACAGTATAAGTATGCTTGACTCCACAAATACTGCCGGTGCTTCCAGTGAATACAGGAGAACAGGCAAAGGCTTCTGTGTCTGTGTGGCGATCAGAGCAGAGTTTATGTTTCAAGTGAATGAAATAATCATTCCCACTTGTTATGTTAACTCTGTTAAGACTACGGAGCTTCACATGACCAGAGGATTAAAATGTTAGAGAGAGAAAAAACATCAAAGTACTAAAGGGGGTAGTAAAATGAGGATTCAATAAAAAAAAAAACAAAAAACATTTTGAAGCATTTTTTTCTTATGGGAAAAAAAGCCCTTCATGAGTTGTCCATTTTTTAATCATCCTATGGTGATTTTAATTAGAAAGGCATAGTTTTATGAGACAGTGAGGTTACATTAAATAAAACAGAGCGTCCCACTAATTGAAAATAAATGGATTTGGTCTAATTTTGCCCTCATTAAATATGGTGTTGCTTTTTTTTTTTTTTTACCCACACAAACCTGCAGTAGATCTTTGCATCTCTATGGGGTCCTTTACTAAAGGCAGTGCCAAAGTAAACAAGAGTATGTGTTTTGCACTTTACTGCTGTCACCTCAAAGGCTTTTGTTATCACATTATCATTTTCATAGTTATGTGTAGCTGCTATGTAGAGCCACCTAGAAACACATACAGGGTACCGTTTTACTCTTTGCCCATAAATCAAGACCAATGGGATGCGTCATGGCGATCTATAAAAATTATACTGACATTATTTTTTTGACAATGAACATACCGTGCAATGAGAGTGAATTTCAGAAGAAATTACAGCTATTCTATCACTCAATCTCCTGCCATCTCAATTACACTCAGTACTTAGGCTTGTCAGATTTAGCCATGCAGAGTCTCTTTAATGACGACTTTCAGCTCGTCTTTAGAATTTACTCAGAGCTTTGATGTGTGTTGCCAACTCGCATTGCATTCAAGCACCTGTCACTTTTCCATATTCGAAAGAGAAGAGACGGGGAAATATATGGAGAAAGCGACCAGCAGGTGTGTGCTAAGCCAAACAGAGCAGACAATATACTGTAGCACTCAAGCCAGAAAACAGATACAGGCAGGCATCGACAAAGATGTTGTTATCATTATTGGCGAGTGCTTCTCCTCAACCAGAAGTCCCACTTTTATTTGGCCATGGTTTGGGCAAAACAGTGGAATTGATCTAGAATTGATCAAAACGCCTGTACGGCTCTCTCATCTAAAGGGGATTTCATTGATCTGCCAAAGTCCTTCTCTATAATTGCTTCAGTGAAGTGTAGGAACAGCAGTTTCAGGTGGGTAGGTATCAGAGGAAAGAACACAACTTGGACAATTTACAGATCCTTAAAGTAAAAAGACCCCCCTTCAACCCCCCACCACCACAGCCTAGACTCCATCCTTACAGTTGCATCGACAATCACGGCCATTTAGTGAAAAGAGAGGGGGAAAAAAAGGGGGGATCACAGGAGACAAAAGCTTAAAGCGTGGAACTTCTCCCTTTATTTTTCTCAAATCAGCTTCAAATTATATATTCTAATACAGATGTAAAACGAATCAACCAGATCTTGTTAATCCATATTATCGGCTCATCTCTTTGTATCTTGATGTATGTATGTACGCAGGCTGATGTCAGACAATAGGTTTTATGTCACTAGACTGCCACCTAGTGAATGTTCTTGAAAGGTCCCCCTCCTGGTTTTCATATAAGAGGCAACAGACAGATAGATAGATGCAGGTGCTTTGAGCAAGGTGTCAAAGCTTGTCTTCCTGAGACCCTTTTCATGGCAGCACATTTCAGATCTTGGCAGCAGAGAACAGACAATGAAGTGAAGGTTTGTGAAACTGAATAAGGAAACCAGTTTTCTGTTAGCCGTTGGTAGACATTTACTGAGCTGGAGAGATTTATGAGCGGCTGGATGTGTTGTCATATTGAATAGAAGATTTATCTGTTATTTGGAACAGTTTGAGGGTAATCAAAACTATTGTAAAGATGCAGGAAACAGTATTTAATAAACATGAGTGTGCTCCAAATCTGAAATTAGAATCTGCACTTTATCCATTTGTCATTCACACATCTCTCTTTCTGCCACCATACTTCAGGGAAAAGACAAAAGTACACTTTCCATTAATCCAATCTACAGCTGATAGAAAAGTTCTCCAACGTAAAAAGCAGAGGCAGTGACTGGTGTTAAGCCTTCAGAGGAATTAGTCAGTGTGGCTTTTATTAGACACATAAACTACAGTGAATAGGTTTCCTGGTGTCTCTGGCACAAAACTGTAGTAACTGTAAAAATACAGAAAACAGGGAATGACCAGCAGTAAAAGAATAGTATGTGTGATACAGAGTGCGTCAGGAAAATAAAATAAAGGTCAAAAACCCTTCATCTGTCATTAAAACAAATGTTACCCCAAAATGAAGGAGGGGTTTCTGTCTTGTCCCACAGAAGAAAATACAGAGCCAGTCTGCTCAAACTGGGATAGCGGCTCCAACTTATTTTGTATTCTTAAAAGCCAGGAAATCAAAAAGCAAATAAAATGCTAATAGGATTGTCAGAATTTTTCCTTCCAGCCTGTCACTGCCACTTGGCAGTCCAAACTGATTTTGTGATTTGTGGCCAACATTTGAGCTTAACTTGACAAGAACTAAAAGAAAGAAATATTGTGTAGGTGGCTTTAACAACAAGAAATTAAACCAATTTCAGTGAGTTATGATGGAGTTGGATAATTTTGTATATCAGATTTGGATCATTCTGTTTTTCAGACCGAACATTACATCTCCCAAATATGCAGATGGTTGGTCCCTGTCTGGTAGAACTGAGTAATGACTAGCCTGGGTAAGTATTGTTAAGGGACTGTTACAGCAAACCCAATGAATTGCACAGCAGGGGCTAATTGAGAGAGAGAGACTGAGGCATGATTGTTGCATTCTCCAGAGATGGTTTTGTCTGAGGCCAGGCGACAGGGAACACAGCCTTATCTCTGCTGTGATTACCATGCATCACAAGGAGATTACACTCGTAAGTATTACTAGGTTACAGATATTATTTATTAAAAAGCAGCATTGCTTGGCAACCAGATTACACTCTTAAGATTAATCAGACTTCTTATTCATTCACAATTCATTTCAGATCATAAAATGGATCTTAATAATAGATGAGCTATAGAACAACAGAATGAAAAGGAGAAAATAACAGTTCACTATCATGCCAGTTCTGGTTTTTAATGTTGTGCTGCAGTGATGGGTTATTTTTGCAGGCTTAAATCAATTATAACGCTTTAGGGGATGAATTACCCACCATTTTACTGTAAGCATATATTCTGGCAATCTATTGAACAATGGCATTTGTATAGACATAATTTAATGAACATCTGCTTTTCTGAGGATGCCTAATGATTTTACATTCATCTTCCTCTAAATGGCTAAAGTGCACGCAATTACGTTTTTAATTAGCTGTGAATATGTTTCTGTCAATTGGAATGATTCATCTCCTAAACATGAAATACATCATGTGATTTCAGGAAGAAAGTATTGGCTCTGATTTTAGATCAAATGCATTTTCAGGCTTAAAAATGTTTATATTAAATATATAAATGTACACAAAAAAAAGTGGGAGTAATTTCTGATATTGTTTTGATACCTCCTGTGCAATGGAGACAAGTGGATTATCTTAAGGCAATATCGATTCTCTCCTAATTCACAACATAAAACATTTAATGACAGGAACAATGATATATGTAATCATTTGGCTTCCTAGCTCTGCAGTTAAAGCCCAGTCTCTGCCTCTCAAAGCAAATCACGAAAATCTCCCGGTCCCTGATGAATGCTGTTTGGCACTTCCCAGTCTTTGAGACCTTTTGGACTCCTCAATGTGGTGCTGACAGTCATTTCTTCCGGCCCGATCACTAATTCCTCATTAGAAATGATGAGCTTCTTCATCACCTCTCTTTGGAAAAGGTTAGGCCTGGACCCAGAGGAGAGGTTGGGAGTCCTTCACTCCGGACCTGATGGAAAACTTCACAGGCCTGCAGCTATTGATTGGGGGCTTCAGGTTGCCTCTCCACCAATGTAGGGGTCTGCACTGCAGCATACTAAGCTGATGTGTAATCAATGACTCATACCACAGCCGGCCTCTGTGCACAGACCCGTCAAATTATACAGTAGCCATCCAATATCTGACATAGTGTGTTTTTAAAACTGCCTTCCGGAAGAATGACACACACAGTGCACACAGACCAACGCACACAGGTAAATACACTTTGGACAGCACACAAGCTGAACAGTATACAAGGATGTGCAAAACTGTGCACACTCTCAGTGTCCACACACATACACCCTCAAACACACATGCACATCCTCAGCCACGCAAACCAGTGCCGAGTCCTGCAGGGCTACTTTGATTTTTCACCTTCTGTTCAGATAAAATGTTTATCATCCGAAATACTCTGGGAAAAAATATACAAGTTATAAAACCCAATCCCTCTTAGAAACGGTTGCCTTTGGAGTTGAGCAAGCGCCAGCTGTGAGACGTGGCCTATCCGTGCACTTGGCCGGGCAGCAGCTCATACGTGCCCTCCTCCTCCTCTTCATGGGGCTTAATGATATGCACAAGCACACTCCGGGGCCAGCTTCCCAGAGCATTTAATCCATAGAGATATGATACTATGCTGGATGTTGTGTCATCCATCACAATCTCTCTTTCTTTTCTTTCTTCCTCTCCACATCTCTCTCTCCCCCTCTCTCTCTCTCTCTAGCCTCATACCTTGCTCACGTTGTTTGATTAGGTGCTTTGTTATCTATCTATTCATCTGTCTAACTGTCCTTCTCATTTATCTTCCTTTAATTGATGGAGTAAGGCCAACCCTTTAAAACTTTAAATTCGACACTTTTCCAAAAAGGGTTTTTGTAGTTTCACTTTGCTTCTGTCTTTGGTGTTAAGTGCTCATTGCTGAGGTGTTGCTGAACTAAGCTCCCTGGAGATATTTTCTCAATCAAATACTGTGTTTGTCTCAGTTGCATCTTTTTTTTCCTTTGATTTCCCATTTATACTGTTTGAATGTGTGTATATTTTGTTCTTCTCATTGTCTGCCACCATAGAAGTAATTGCAGCTCATTACAGGAACTTTGTTTCTCTAGTGTTGAGTTCTTTTTGCCTCTTCCAGCTGCTGCTGCTGCTGCTGCTCCAGCTGATAGAAATGTAAAACCTCACCTTCTAAGATCCTGAAAATATTTCCCTGCTAGAGATTGTTGTGGTGTTTGCAACAGGACACAGAAAATAGGTGTTTCACATTTTATTTTATGAACTGCAAAAGAATACATGTTTTTAAAAATAAAAAGTCATTACATTTATTTTATTCCATAAATCCCAACAACTGCATTAGAGTGTCACTGCAAAATGTTTTTTTGTATTTATCAATATACATTTTCCAGATCAATGTTGTTAAGTCAACACATGCCCATCAATACAATCCTTTATCCATTACATGGTCCATTACACTGTCCCTACGGTTTCCCGACAAGCCATTAGGTAACAAAATCTTGTGAAGGAAACACAATCTTTCACATCACTAGGCGGTCAGTTTGGAGCCTTCATCTCGATACGTTGCCCCACCTTCCTTTTGGGTTTTACTGCGCAGTATGGAAGACAAATGGATAGCCATTAGTAGTGTATTAATTACATGTAGAGAATTACTTTGTTCATCAATCAAGAAATCTCCCCTCCGCTTGTCAAGTATAATTTGGTGACACATTGAACAAAACCTGGAAGGCCTGTTCTGTTCTGATCTCTGCTGTTAATAGCCTGTGTAGTGCTGACAGACTGCAGCACTAAATGCATCTGCCTCTTGTTTCTTCTACAGACGTTCATCGCTGAACCACCCTGCTGAGCAAAGGTTCACAACAACACCTCGAATAGAACAGACGCAAATTATCACGTCAAGATAGATTAATTGCAAAGATCGGTGAAAGACTAATGATTACCACTGTCAGAATGCATAGATGCTCAGACACAGTAGTATAACTGCGTTTTAGAGGGTATCATATACAATTATCTGTTCCTCTCTGCAAGAATGAGCGTCAAAGTGGCAATGCATCCAAACCTAATCCACACATTATGAGGTTGTGAAGACTCTACTCTTATACAAGCTCTATTTTAAATTAATTTCAATTACTCACAGATTGCATTCTTTTTAATATGCCTTCTGTTATGAACATGCAGTCTTGGAAAAAAAAAAAAAAGCTTGAATATACACTGTCTAAAAAACACAATATGTCAGAATTAATCCAAAAAAATATAAGATGGAGATTTTGAAAATAAGATATGGATTTGGTAAATCATGTCTGAAAATTAGTGTGGGAAGGATGTTTTTCACAACCGCTGAACAATCACTAACAAAAATATTCCTCTGATTTAACACATGTAACATATTGCATGACATTTTGCATCAATAACTGTACTATTTCTACTTATCTCATCAATATTTGCGTCATTTCTATAAATACAGTAACATTTGGAGAAACAGATTTGCAGAATATTAAACGTAATGCTGGATTCTCTCTGCTGAGGTATGAGTAACACTGGGCCCTGAGGCGTGGGTATGACAACAGAGGTAAGAACAAACATTTTTATCTCCTCTGAGTCTTTGCACTGCATCCTTGGCCAGTTTAGCTTGTACAGGGCCTCCTGCGAATACACTGTGTGATACCATTGACACAGATTATGGATTTTACCTGCTTAAAAATATGCTATGTGGGAGCACAGAAATGTCAGGGAAGGCACCCCGGCTCTGAGATTTACTAGGAATTTATAGATCACCAAACGCTGCTCTCTGAGGAGAAAGAGAGGGAGAGTCCAGGCAGAAGGCTCGTCAGAATGCAACCACTGTTTCCCATTTTCACCCCGAGCAAGAACAGATATCTGGCAAATTTGCATATACTGTACATGTATTTGCACAGATCCAATCAAACGTCAAGGTACGGACACAATTCTAGGATTCAAAGCCGAATACCAACCAGTGTTTCAGCTGTAACTAATACCCAGAGCCGAAGGAAGTAGAGGGGATGGTGCTTTATCTTTGGAAGAGATAACATTTAAACCACAGAGGAGTTTTAAAAAGACGGCATATAGCAGCACAGGTCAGGTCACTTGTTCTTGTTACAGCTGGAGTGTGTCAAGCAAGCAGAATGGATTAAGGGTGGACGAGCTACACTGTCATGTACAATTCAGTTCAATAGGGCATCTTTTTATGTCTTGAATTATTAATTATTTGGAGAAAGCATCAGATGCCGGTACAGTATCTTCCAGGAAAAAAAAGAAAAATATTTTCACAGTTCATGTGTGCCATTGTTAGATCAAGTCAATCCCTTTACAGTTGCATTGTGATAAGTCTTTCATACTGTATATTGATGTTCAAAGTGACAATATGTATGTTGACAAGTGTCTATCAGCACTTATGTAGCTGTAATGTTATAAAACTGATGTTCTAAAATACATGTTCCTTTCACATGTTTTTTTCTTTTAATTTTCATATACTTCTTAGATTTTCTTTTCTTTTTTTGCCATATACGGTACGGGCAAGGAACCAAATACTTCATTTACCTTGAATTTCTACAATGGCAATAAAAAAAACTTGGAAAACTTTCACAAAAGTAATAAAGTCTTGGCACTATACTACTACACTGAGGGTGAAATTTTGAATACAGAGTATTCCTATGAGTGCCCTATAAAGGGATAAACAGCCATTACTATATAGTGTTGTACAAAATGCATTGCTTTTTAAAACCCATATAAAATCAAAGGGTAATGATTGTTCAAAACCACTTCCTTTTCAAAATACAGTTAATGAAAGACAGAAAATACAGCTGAAGAAGGCAAGTGGAAGAGAGGTGAGTGAAAGAATATATTAAACCCTGAATGGAGAGATAGAGAAAAATATTCCTCATTCGCAGCCTTCAGAATGTGTTATTAGGGAATGATTTCAACAGGCTCTTAGTAGCTCTCATTAGATGGTGTATCAAACCAGAACAAAACTCACTTCTCCTAACTATGTGGAGGAAGTGGATTGGAAAATTAAATGGGGAGAGGAGAGTGAGGGAGCAGTCTCTGCCACGCTCTTGTCACCATGCCCCTGCACCCACTAACAAGTCCGCTCAGTCGACTCACGCTGAAAGTCATTCACATGGTCTTTAATTTCACTTCATTGATTGGAATTTAAAGCCTCGGAATATAGCAAGGAAGACATTAAGATTATCTATTCCCTAAACCGCGCGTGGAAGAACAGTTGTTTTTAAATTGTGGTACAGTAGGGCAGAATCCTTGTCTTTTTTAGTTTGCAGAAACTTTCCTGCAGTTGCTGTTTGGGTGCTATATGAGGGACTGCAGTTTCTTAAGAAGTATATATTTATATGACGCATGCTGTAGATCAATAGAAGTAACTTTTCATTAATCTTGACATGGTGTTCCTGCTTGATGCCAGATGCTGGGGACACAAGCTGTCGAAACAATAGACATGCTCTTCAGTGCCTACTTCCCCTTCCCTGTTTTTCTTTGTTTGCACTTCCAAAGACAGCATTACATCTGTCAGCAAGATATGATTTACATAAACATCAAACTATTCTTCTGAGTATCTGTCAGGGAAACTCTTGAGACTTGCAAAATATTAGCATTTCAAGGTTGCATTTACACTATGGTCATATCTATTTTGCATATACTATTTTTGAGTGTTTTTAACTTAATTGTTGCTTATGGAATGATTTAGTGCGTGACCAAACAGAAGGTTCTCATATTATGGACCCAGAGTTGTTTGTCATTAAATAGCGATAACATCACTTCAGAGTCCACCAACAAAAGGAAAACTAAGTAAAAAAAAAAAAATGGACCATGGCTACTAGATAGAAAAACTCCATAATGTCTCTTCATCTTCTGTGGTAAAATGCAAGACAAAATACATTTCAAGTCATTCAGTATCGAGCTGGTGATAAGAATATCAATTGGAAAAAGAAACACAAACAGTATTTCAATTCACTTCACTCAGCAACTACATGCAATCACATCTTGAAATGGAAATTACACCTTGCACAAGTGCATGACTATTTTATGGATTACCTTTGCCACTGATTGTATATTGCTCATGTAGTCCAACGGCTTCTGCAAGATGGAATTGCTGTTAACGGTAACTGTATGGAAATTCCTAGATGTTTTTCCACCCTGTGTATTTTTGAGTGTTGACTTATGTCGCGTTTGTGCACGTGATCGTGCCTGTGGAAATAACTGTTGTGTGGGAACAGTAAGGCACCTATGAAAGAGACAAAAGTGGCTCTCCTGATGTCATTTGCATGATTACTTGTTGTCGCTAAAGAGTGTTGAGAACTGGCCTGGAATTACAACTGTACACACAAAACAAAATGGACACTTGATTGATTTTTAACACCTAAAAAAGGGCAGCTTGTGTTGTAAACAGCCAATTTGGGGTTATATAGAAAGGTTCACTTTTAAAATCCAGTTACGCCCCAGTTTGCCTACTCTGTTCCTTTCCTCCTACTAAAACATGTCCACATCCTCACAGCTGTAACATTTTATTTTTTCTGTCAGTCAACTTAAAAACCCTGACTGCACAAAGTTTCCAAAGGTTAAAGAGCTTATGTACGACACAAGTAACACCTGATCAGACCTTCTTTAGGACCTACATTGTGTGAATCTTTATCTTTATACATCCAATGGCTTTACATGGGTATTTTACTTTGCTCGGGTGTACGAGATCGATACTCTATGAATTTTTTAGCTCATCTTACCTTCAGGGATAGCCTGTAACCTGTGGCACTGATAATCTCATTTATGCCTTCAGTCTTCCTCAAAGCTCTGAACCAAGTTTGAAGAACCAAACTCCTCTACACAAGCCCAGGCAAGTAATATTTATTGTGCCAGTTACCATATGTTAGCATTTAAATGTGAAGATTTTCCCAGATTTTCTTGATGGTTAGGAAGAGCAATCTGTCTCTAAACCTTGTCAGTGCTTTAAAACTAATTGAATTCTTTTCTGTCTGTCTGTTATTTAATGACATCTGCATGCATATAGCGCTATGGTATTCATTCTTTAAACTCCACCATCTCTGTGCTGTGTTCAAACAAATACTTATCAAGCAGGTCTGGTCTTTATGTTAGCACAGTGGCGTAGCCAGAAAAATGGCACTTGGTGTGTGTTGGAAAAATGGAGTGTGCCACTTTAATTTTCTCAAACACAAACGGCTATGCACCTTCACATAAATAAAACAATCCATAACACTCAACACCACATAGCAATAAGTTATAAAAAAAATGTACTTTGGTCAGGGACAGTCTAAAAGGTTTAATGTAAAAAAGCTTAACATAGCTTAATGTCCAAAAACAGTAATCAATTATCACCAAATTTCTATTCAAAACTCTAGTCATACCCTCTTTCACCTCTCCAAAAATAAATTACTAAACAAGTCAATAGTTTCAGTCTAGTGTGCACATAAATACACAGCTAATACTAGCTGTATTAAATACTTAGTCAAAATTCATCCATAATACATTCAGTCAATCAACAATACATCAATATACAAAATTGATCAATATACCATATTAACATAGAGTTATTGTATCACATTTGAAATAAATAACATGTGCAATATCATTCATCACAATAGATCAATTAATTATATCATTAATAAATTAATATTGATAGTATAGACACAATTTTTAAAAAATGTTAGTTCCGTGTCTCAAAGCTAACAAGTATGGACATTAAGCTTTGGATAATATGTCATTTAGAAGTGACATTTTGTAGAAGCGGCACGAACGTTGTCAAAATAAGCGGCTAACCACGTCCATATAAACCAATGGGCCGCGGCTACGCTAACGTGGCTAACCGCGTTCATATAAACCAATGGTTTATATGGCTAGGCTAACACGGCTACCCGCGTCCATATAACCCAATAGGCTGCGGCTAGGCTAACGCGGCTAACCGCGTCCATATAAACCAGTGGAGGGCGGCTAAGCTAACGCGGCTAACCGCGTCTACATAAACCAATGGAGCGCGGCTAAGCTAACGCGGCTAACCGCGTCTACATAAACCAATGGAGTGCGGCTAGGCTAACGCTAATAACAAACTTTTGACTCACCAACTCCGGTGATAATACGGTTGACACAAGTCCATTTGCCACGGCTCGAGTCGCAGTAGACGGCTCCTAAGCATTACAAGGTATACATTAAGTATCAACACACAGAAAGTTGTAAAAGAGCGGAAAAATTACTTTTAAACCAACCTGCAGCGTACTTCTCGAGCGTCCCCACTACGGATGTCACTGAATGCCGCGTACCGATTGGCCGTACAGGCCCAGGTGACCTTCTCGAGAGAGTTTGACCGCAGGTATGGACACGTTGCATGTTATTGTTTATGTCCGGTAATCCCGCACATGCGCAGTACGACGGAGGGCAAAAGCACCGC
>JAPQRQ010000002.1:20399052-20409351 GCA_037367365.1 Apogon talboti
CAGAGTCTTTTTGCCCTTCAGTCGGAGGCGGAGCAAAAAATCACGTGTGCGTGACGTCACGTGGCAACGTGTCCATATGAAGCGGAGCGGGAGAAAATGACAGGCAGAGGGGATTTATCACCGGCATTGTATTTGCTTATGTGTGCCAGCAGCCTGACTGCACGGCACCGGCACGTCCAGGCACATGTGTGGCTACGCCACTGTGTCAGCAATAGAAAAATGGTAGTAAAAGAGTATGGAGATTATTTTGTTTGATTGATTGATAAAGAAACAAAATAATCTCCATAAAAGAGCAGAAGGTTTGAATCATTTGCGTTAAATGAGAAGTGAACAGTGAACGGTAATAAACTGAAAGTTTGTATCAGAAAAGGGCAGCATTTCCATAATGCACTTGACATTAGCTGTTTCGTTGTGTCCTTTACTGACCACCGCACAAGTGTCGCAGACTAAAGTTTACATGTTCAAACAGTTCACAGACAGCAAAGTGGCATGATGTATTTTCGACTAACACCAACTTACACAGACTACATAATTGGCTGCTTTGCATTTTCTGGCGTGTTCTACTTTTTCTATTTTAAGCTGACATCCTCAGCTGGCTTTTTGTGGAGTTTTTTTCTTTTTCTTTTTTTTTTTAAATGCTGAACATGTGCAGAGAACATTGCACTCGACTATAAACACTGTATTGGCTGCACAAGAAACATTCAGCAGTGACCTTTGATAACTGGGATTCTCTCCTCTGAACTGACAGCTGTCGTTATGTAATGATACAGTAGATAAAATTTATTATCTTCTAAATAATGCAACAAGAAATAAGAGTTTAGAAAAGATAATTAATTCCATTGCTCCATTTATACCGTGGCAATATGAATTTTGCAGTTCATGAAATTCCAAACTATATTGATTTGTCACATCAGACGAAAAACATATTAAATACTTGGTCAAGGAATTATTATATTAAATAATTTAATGTAAATGTTAAGTGAAACACAGCTAATTTAATTTGAAAATGTAAAAATATATTTTCAGTTGTTGAATTTTTAATGAAAAAGCCCTTAAGCGAACTCGAGGCATTGGCAGGTGAGCTCATCCATTTTCTTGGAATTAAGGCCAAGAGCTTTTTGCACCTGATTTCCAAAGCCATGGGGCAGGAGCTGGAGATGAGTGATTTCAACATTTCTGATGTTGAGCCCAAGTTGAGAGTTAGGCTCCAGCACAGCGTAGTTCTGAATATGAATAACTTTGCCTTGATATGTATTTTGGTGGTATTTAATGGAAACATCAATGCACAAGTGTGTTTTATGGTGTCAGGCCGCCTAGAAGCACACAGGAACTTCCAGAAGAGTTTGGAAGACTGAGAGTGGAAAAGCTTGTCATACAGCAACTGTAAACATAAACTAACAAAATCCAGCTCATCAAATGAGTGTAACACAAGGGATAACAATATATTTGTAACGGCATCCCACAATTAAATGCCATAGTTAAACATTGAAAAAAAATTGATTACAGTTCTGGTCAAAATGTGACTTCATATAGTTTATCCAAGGACATTCTATCCAGTCAAAGGTTTAAATGACAAATATAATATATTCTCCTACTTCCAAAAAAGTTTCAACAGTATTTAAAATATAAATAAAAGTATTGTGTGATGATTTGGGAATCTCATAAACCCATATTTTATTAAGATAGAATATGGAAAACATATCAAAAGTTGAAACTGAAAAATACACCATTTTAAGAAAGAAATAAGGTAAACATCTGAGACCTGATGAGACCAGTTTCTTGAGTTTTGGGAGAGGAATGTTATCCCATTTGTGACTGATATCTCCTGGTTCTTCTTTGTTGTATTTATCTTATATGATGATGTTTTGTGATGTTTTCTGTCGGTGAAAGGCCTGGACAGCAGACAGGTGAGTTCAGCACCTGAATCCTTCCACTACAAAGCCATAAGCTGTTGTACTCGATGCAGTACGTACTTCAGCATTGCCTTGCTGAAATATTCAAGGCTTTCCCTGAATAAAAAAAAAGATGTTGTCTGGCTTCTGGGTGATGTTCACATATGGCTTTTCCTTTGCACAATAGGGCTTTAACCTGCATTTGTGAATTGCACAGTGGACTGTGTTCACAGACAGTGATTTCTGGAGGTGTTCCTGAGCAGATGCAGTGATTTCCATTACAGAATCATGTCTGGTTTTAATGCAGTGCTGCCTGAGGGCCTGAAGATCACGGACATCTATTATTGATTTTCTACCTTGTCCCTCGTGCACTGAGATTTCTCCAGCTCAGATTCTCAGAGTCTTTTTATTATATTACGTACTGTAGATGATGAGATATATGTGTCTTTGTAATTTTATGTGGGAGAACATTATTTTGAAATTGCATGGTTTTTTTTTCACAGATTGTTGAACCTCTGCTCCTCTGTACTTCTGAGAGAGACTCTGCCTCTAAGGTGCTCTGTTTCTACTCATTGATGTCATGGACCTGTTGCCAGTTGACGTGATTAGTTGCTAAATATTCATCCAGTTGTTTCTTTTCACTCCAGCCTTTTGTTGCTTTTGTCCTAACTTTTTGGAGATGTGCTGCTGCCATCAAATTCAATATGTCCTGACGTTTTCTCTTAAAATGGTACATTTTCTCAGTTTAAACATTTGATATGTTTTCTGTGTTTTTCCCGTTGAATAAGACATGGGTTTATGAGATTTGTAAGTCATTTTACATAGCATCCAGTGGAACTAGGGTTGTATGTTCACTATGTAGTTTAGTATCTTTTCATCCTATAGGCATGGTTTCCTTAGATAATCAACAACATGGAATCAGAAAACACTGGAACAAGTTTGTTAATAAGAATTACACTTTCTGGTGTAAATTGAATTTTTTAGGACTTTAGAAATGTAATGTGAAATGTAAAGAAATTAAATTGAACATCTTATGTCCTATTGACTGAGCATTTGTACATTACTTATTTCAGTTTCAACAGGGTCACCAGTCATCTGTAAACTATTACATTTAAAAGTAACCGTCCTAACTCTGGTTACCGTTTGCAGTGTAAAACTCCAAACAATTTAAGGAAACGGCATACGGAGGCAATTTACCATCTGTGATTTACAAACTTGAAATGGCAATAATGTGCTTTTTAATAAGATAATGAAATTTTATGCAGAATATATATGCAAAAGTTGTTGCTCATCACCATCAAGTTACAAAGAATTAGTGCTTAACTTTAGCGGTATGAATCTTTAAAAGCCTATGACAATCACTGAAGTTTGTTCTTTATTATAGAAGACATTTCCTTGTGGAATTAACTTTCCCTTCTGCTAATTATAGACCAGACTAAATCAACCCTACGAGACAATAAGCTCTGGTGACTTCTTCTTTGATGACGTGACAGTCCCTCAGTTTTATGGTCAAGAAAGTCTCCCATCTGAAGTCTGATTCGAAGACACCGATATGCATTGGTGTTGTCAAATATAGAATTCACCTCTCAGAATTTGATGCAGTCTGAATTTTCCTGTGAAACATGATTTCAAGTCCTTATCATCAGCTCAACCTTTCTTAAGTTTCCTTGGCAGAGAAAAGTAATACACGTTGGGATGGGGACGGGACTATAATCCCTGTGGATGCACTGAATCTACATTGGCAAAAGGACAATAGTAATGATATTCACCTAATCTCCCTTGACAGATTCAGGACATGCTTTTCATTAACACAAAAGTGGATAAGAGAGCAATAAGCACTGTTTCAGAGTTTACCTAAATCCTTTAAAGCTAACTGAGATTCACATTCTGGTGTCGCCCGTCTCTGTCTGCCTGGATTTAAGCCAATGCAGGTATCGTATTTACAGAGCTCTTTGACATATTTTTTCAGGTGTATTTTTCAAGGTGTGACAATAAACAATAGCAGAGACAAAGTTAATTTCACACAGCTGACCATGCACGTAAACTGGAACTACACCCAGACGGAGAGTTAGGAGGGAGCATGTCAGAATACGCCCCTTTATCACACATGGATTATTGCTTCCAATAGTTTCTGTATGAATTAAATAGAATTTAGAAAGTTTTTCTACATCCAAAGAAGGACTTTTGACATAGCAGGTTTTATATTTTCATTAAGCATATCAACATAATCTAAGTGCTTCCATAGTTGGAGTTTTTATCCCTGAAGCAAAGCAAACAAAAATAAAATAGAAATATGATCAGATTATGATTTTATTAAGTTAAATCAAGATATAGAAGTTTCAGTCCCCAAGGCATATCTACAATCTTTAATGTCTGGCAAAAAGTCACAGATCAGGCTGCCAATCATTAAAAAAACAAGAAAGAAAGAAACAGGTGTCTCTTTTTTTTTTTTTTATGAAGGAACTTTTAATTCCATGATGATTTGTATTATTCTAATCTGAAGCATCTAAAAAAAAAGTCAGTTTCTCTTTTTTTCATGAAGTAAAAAAGCCGTCATTCAGATTGCAAAGGAGGTAAGAAGAGGGAAGATTGCACTTATTTTTCTTTTTAATTAGCTTCATCTGAGGAATTATCCAGCACTAATATAATGGCTCGATTCATCTCCCACACCATCTGGTGTGAGAGTGGTGTACCTCTGGAGCTGATTGCTTTCCCCTGGTGCTGTGTTGGGGTAATAGGCTGTTCAAAGGCTGCTCTGGGCTCGGACAGCTGAGCAGAGGTGGGGCAGAAGCAGCTGGCCCTAGCGCCATCATCTGCTGGCTGTCATAAGGCTTTCGAATGTGGTCTATCCATGTCCTAAGTGTATGTATCTACAGTAGGTGTGTATGTGTGTGCTTGTGCGCATTTGCAACACGGTGAAGTAAACTTCAGGTAGAACACAAATCCTTTCCTCCACTTGAAGAAGACTAGAAAGATAGAGAGAGAGAGTGATAGAGAGAGAGAGAGAGCAGATCATTAGGACTCTTATGAACATCTGGCAGAGGTGAGACAGGTGTCAAAGTGGCAGTAACGTCAGGAGATGATACTAGTTCTTCAAGTTGCACTTCTACTCCTCATGTCAAATGGCACAGTCAAGAAAACATATAATTTGCAGTTCATAAATTGCTTTTGGTAAAGTGCTCACATGGCTTGTTCTTAGAAGTGTTTCAAACAGCCGGAGCCAGATCCCAACATTCATACCTTCTTTTTTTTTCTAATCATGTCATTGTCAGTCAAGTTTTGCTTCAAATACTGTATTTGTTGCAGAGGCAGGAGTTCACTTGACAGTTTGACAACATCTGTTTTGCTCTGCTTCATCCAACCCTGTCCCACAGAGCAGCGCACCTACAGCGTCACCGCATCGCCGACACCTGTTGAAGGTGACATACGTCAACAAATACATCCATGGGAGTCCCTAATTCTTAAAGTCACAATTCAATTTAGCATTCGATTCTCAGTCTTGTTGATACAAAATACAGCATTCTGTTGAAACTCGTTCTACTGCTCAACAAATATTACACTGGCATTGGTCTGCTGTATTATGACATGAAACATGATTGCCAAAGAAAGAACAAAGCCTTCATTCATTATCGCAATCGTTGCCACAAAAGTTTGGTTTGACTCCATCTCGCATGTGTAAGAAAAGAAGGCAAAAATATAACTAAAGTTGCACAAAAGAAAATATTATAAATAAATGACGACACCTGAACTGAACTATGTGAAGTACAGGAAATGAGTGTGTCTGTCTGTGTAGAGGGAGAGGACATAAGGAGTGGGAGATGTGTGGTTATTTAGGGTATCTTATCTAACACTTGAGCAGGTTTATGGCTGCTAATAGGCACCCTGTCGGATTGAATTGTAAATATGGAGCACCATTGTGCATGCAGAGGTGTGTACATCCTCTGCTTCATTTACCAGATGCTAAGTCATGACCAACCCGTTTATTACACGGTGCAATCCACAATTAAAATGAAGAGAGCCTCACAAGGAAAAAGCCATTTACCTTAGCCAAAGCTGCACTTACACACCAGACACAAATTTGACTGTTACTTGAAAACTTCCCATGCATGGAGCACATTATCATTTGATTTCCATCCAGAGTTCTCAATTAAAATTATACAGAGGTTGCATTTCATTACCTGAGCTCGGGGCAATTTGCAGGCCATTAAGCCCCTACCTGTACCAGTGGAGATGTTTTCGAGGTGAACATCTGGGGTTGAGGAGGCAGAGCATGAAATGAAATGCCCCTGGCTCTCTGCTCTGCCTTTTGTCCAAAAGGGCCAAGGGTATTACAGTGCCATGCATAGTAAAGAGCACGTTTCTATGGACTGCAACAAATTGGTCTGGGAACTGAATTGAAATAGAAAATCGACCATGGATGTCAGATATCAGGTTTGTCATAGAAGCACCAAAAAGACAGTATTGTTTGGACTTGTACAGATTAAATGAAGGAAAACTAGTATTGTTTTTTTTTTTTGTTTTGTTTTTTTTTTAGCCTTTGCAGTGCTATTATCATCAGTGGAACTAGAGGCGGTAGAAATAATTGCAGTGTTATGAAGATGCCTTTCCCGCTCTGCAGTTGGCAGAGGAACACTGGACATGTCACCAGTGAACACTTTCAGTTGCTGTCTAATTCCTGAAGACCTGTAAAAATGCAAAGTGTTCCTTGCTGAATTCCCCATAAGGGATCAAGGTTCTCTATAAAACTGTAATTGATTTCTGTTCCATGCAATAATAAAGACCTACCACGAAGAAACTACTCTTAGGAGACCTTTTTAGAACCAGACCTCATTACGCCACATCTAATATTTCTTTCTAGAATTTAAATACAAATTAAAATTATGTTGCCTAATGATATAATGTAATTTTGCAATAATAAAATCAGAGGATGATTATTCTCTGAAATTCTATGATTAAAGTGTGCTGTGTGTCTTTTGCCCTGTTGATCAGTGCAGTGCTCATCAGATGTAACATATCTTACTTGATTTTGACTGAAAAACTTGTAAAATGTTTTAGTTTTTTGTATAAACTTCCATTTTTTGACTAAATACAGTATATAAAGACAACAAATTGTTTGCATTCATGCCAACTAAATAATTTAAATAACTACTTGTGCATGGCATTCAGGGTTAAAGTAAAATAAATTCTATGAACAGATGATAAGAACTGAGCAGGTACCCTTATGTGTCTTAGCATGAGATTCAGCATTTGACAGTGTGGTTCCACATGTAAGAATAGCATTCACTGGTTTCCTTTATGTACTGCAAGAGGCAATATCTATGCAAAGAGTTGTTTTATGACGTCTTACTGTTCTAGCTATAGAGTACCACCCTTTAATCTTCCGTACTTGAAAGAAGTGAAAAGAATAAAAAAGCCAGTCTAATATCTTTCATGAAAAAAATGAGAAAAAAAATGATCAAAACCCATAGCAAAACCAACACTTAGTGCAGGGTAGCTTTGGTGTGTCGCTTTTCACACTGTTGTGAATAATAACATTTCTTTGTTGGGGATTATAGGTCCTTGCTACAGGGTGTTCCAAATAATTTTGCGTGTGACAGCCTGAAATGGCTTTCGGTTTGTCAAATAACTGCAGAGTTTCTGTCTAAGTCATGCAGTGAACATTCGAAGATCACTTTCCTCAACGCTGTGAGGCAGCTGCGTTAAGAGAGCCCCAACACAAACTAGCTTTTCATTTCTATTATCATACTTGAAGAGTATGAGGATCTCACCGGAGATTTGTGCGGTACAAGTTGTATTCTAGATGATATGCAGTAATCAGGCCCTTTGAGTCTCTCCTGTCTCACTTGTCTCTCTCTTTCCTTTTCTCTTTACAGTCTGTGCGTCTCTTTCTCCCCTGCCCTCGCTAAAGCTGGTGAGCACTCAAGTTTTGCAGTGTTTTAGCATTACATCATTCCACATGGCATACTATTAAGCTTTTGGGAACTGGGAAGACAGCCCAGGCCTTCAGATTTGTCATAGCATTGAGCTCCATTGTTGCACTGAACAGATGAATCGCCTGCTGACCAAAATGCCGCTAAGCTAGGGGAAATAATTAATGCACACTGGTCCGTTTTTCCATAATACATAACATGGACAAGTGTTGAAACTGTGACTAGATGACAGATTCTGTTCCTTCTGTGTCAACATTAGGGACACACATTTATTCTGCAAAGGGGCACGGCCTTCATTCATCTATCCCTCCATCTGCCCATATGATATTCCATCCAGGTACGATGTCATGGCGACGCTTAGTTATGCAGTGGAATTTATTGTCTGCACTGCGGCAGATTACCATTGCTTAACATGCCACACAGGAGACTTAAAGAGGCAGCACCTTTCGCTGTGTTGCATCCTGCTGGAAAGTAAGCTGGAAAGCCTGAGGCATGCTGGGAAGCATGGTCTTTATGCATGGTTTTCTGAGCTGTGAAGGACATAAGGTGTGTATTATAGTGCAAGAGGAAAGACATGGGAGATTTAAAACAATAAAAGAGCAGCAATAGCTGTTTACGTTGGCATGCATTCTCCTCCTGTATGATTTTCAGTCATACCTTTTGTTTTTAATATTTTCTATGATTTTCAGTCATGTCTTGGGTTTTTAATATTTTGTATGATTTTCAGTCATGCCTTTTGTTTTTAATATTTTGCTTTTAATATATATTTATTTCTGAGATTCCTTGGTGTTAGTTTGCATTCACTGACTCGCTGACTTACTTTATTCATTCATTTAAGATTTGCTGAATACATAGACTATTTAGATTTTCAGTGACACAAGCCAGCAAAGATACACTAATCCAAAGATTTTCTTTTTCTTCTGAAAAATACTGCCTTGTTAAAAATGTGATGTGCTCAGAGGCAGTTGGGGGAAACATTACATTATAGAATGATCAAGTCTGCAATCTCAGTATTTACAAGGTCAATATCTTGTGTTTAATTCACTAAAAGGGCAGAATCATTATTGGTAACCTGAAATATGTTAGTATTCCTTCCAACGTAATTTTTTTTTCTTTTACAAAATACAGATTCATCCTAAATAATTTAGCGCCTCTGCACGTCAGACACAGAAGTATCAGGCTTGAGCCTCAGGATGAATTTGAAAGGAAAGTTCTTTACCAAGCTACCAAGGCTATGTAACAAAAGACTTACTCTGAGTACAAGAAATTTCCCTGCCAAAAAATATGTAGTAAGATGAGAATTAATCTTTTGAAGTTGTTATCTGTATGCATATGCTATCAGATTCAGACATAGGGCTATAGGGGGATAAGAAAGGTTCAGCTTTTGTCCACCGTGGGCAATCCTCCTGGCAATATGCATGCCATGTGGGTTTTGTCTGTGTGATACTGATTGCCTGGGGTTAGGCAAGAAACAAAATGTTCTAAAAATTGATTAAATCAACCCTGGTGTGCTTCAGATCCCTTCTGTACGTAGATATATACTTTGCCTACAGCTGAAACACAGTAGCAGAAGTGTTCAGTTTCACAATAAACTCTTTGCACTTCATTGCACATTACTGTATATTGCTTCAGAACTTTGATTTTGTTGTTCCATCACATAACTGTGTATATTTGTTACATCAGTACTGTGTTGGGCTTAAAATTGGTTCATTCTAACCTGTTGTTGTCTGTGGATTGTTGAGTAAAATGTAATTTTAATTACATTTATCTCCATTTTCTTACTGCCATCTTTTCTGTTTATAAGGACATTTCCTGTAACAGACCTTCATTACAGAGGATGTAATATATTTTACATCTAAATCTTTTTTTTTTATAAACAGTGGAAGAAGAGGGTACAAAGTTGACCATGATTAGTGAAAACATAAATTAGCATCAACATTATTCATTAAATTTGTCTGAGTTGTATAGAAATATAACAGTTATCTGTTTCCAAATGTGATGAAACAGAAATCACTGAACAGTACTAGCCTTTGAGATGTGTTGCTATGTCTGTTAAGAGCCTAACAACCAAATCATCAGTCAGATACCGTTGTTAGATAAAGCTGCTTTAATTGCACATAAACATCTTACTGTGTTACTGTGCCCGCAAATGCAAATGATATTTAAAATCAGCTGAGCTAAAACATTTATCAACCACTGATTTTTCCCTCCCATCCCCAATAAGGACTGGATTATGTGCAATAATTATTTTTTTTTATTTTGCTTAATTTTAAGCTCTTCTTTTGTTTTTGTTTTTCTTTACTACTATGGTACATTTTATATTACTATTTATAAAGTATATACCTGTACATATTTCTTGTATTGTTGTTATTCAACAATGTGAGCTGCTAGACACCTATTCTATTCTATTCTATTCTATTCTATTCTATTCTATTTTGTATTGTGTGGGTTTTGATTTTCTGAGATTTCTTTTGAAC
>JAPQRQ010000002.1:20409451-20437572 GCA_037367365.1 Apogon talboti
CTATTCTATTCTATTCTATTCTATTCTATTCTATTTTGTATTGTGTGGGTTTTGATTTTCTGAGATTTCTTTTGAACTGTTTACAAGAGTCAGAGACCAATAATTGCATCAGATTTTATGCCATTTAGAATCCTTCTATTATTATTTCAAGGGAAATAAATTTCACTAGAGCAAGAAATGTCAAATTTTTTCACTACAAATTAATCATATTCATTTGAAAGAAAGACAGTAATTACTTGCCATCTGAATATATTGACTCACATTCCTTCCTCCTTTTTTTTTAGTCAATTTGTGTAATTAATTTTGCCTTCACTTTATAATAATACTAATAATACTGGATTTTAATAATAGTACATTCTTGTTCACTTGTCACAGACCAAAACATGTTGGTATTAATAAATCAGAGAATCCCTCATTTTAACATGCTGAGTACCAACATTTGGTTCTCGGACATTTGTAAAATTAAATGTAGTCCAGATTTTCAAGTTGCTATCGTATTCCCAACCTGCATTTACAGATTTGGGACATCAGTGCATAAACCACGGTGGACATTTGTTGGCTCTTCATCCATTCTGTGGCCTTTCATTATGGCTCTGAATGGCAAATGCAGATATAGCAGTGTTCTCCCTCCGCCTGTAAAGCAGCAGGTCTAAAATTCCTTGCAGCAGAAGTAATGGTCCACACCTTTAATTGTCATGGGCTGTTCATCTTCACTAACAATAGCAGTAAGCAATGGCTCTGGGAAAGAAAGGCAGTCGTGTCTGACAAAGGAAGTGATTTAGTTCTGGAGGCAATTCGAAAGCGGGCCTTGCAGGGGCAGCAGTAATGTGCTGAGAGAGGGATCATATGGGGTAAGAGGCGTAGCAGACACAATAGTGGCACACCAGCAACACTAGATTTTTTTTTTTTTTTTGCTCTTATTGCTAAGATTTATCTTAAAAAAGAACCCATAAAAAGTATTTGTGTGTGTCCTTCAAGGCGTCAGAGATTGCGTTATTGAAGTGGACATGATGTTCTCTGAATTATGGATGCTATTAAGGCTCTGAAAGTGAGTTAGACAGAAGCAACTTTGTCATCATGGCTCTATCAGTCAGAAAACAAACAATGCATCTCATTTAAAGAATTGGGCTGTGATCTTTTTCACGTTTTGATGTTTTCTCATTATTCCATTTGATGTCAAAACATCATTTGATGCTCAACTTTCAAAAGTGTACTTTCATTTCTGTATGTCTGTTTTTTTTTTCTCCCAGGCAGCTTTTAAAGCAGCAAAACTGCTGTAGAAAAATGTGCCATTGATGGGTCAGTGGTTTACTGTCTGAAATAGACATAAAATAAGGAATAGACAAGTGTAGTTACCAAATTAAAGCGTGTTCCTTGGGAAAGTTGCGGCCCATTAAAATGATAGATTGCATGGTGTATGCAAAAGGATGCTTTACACCCACAAAACAGTCTAATTGCATTCATTCCTGTGAGAAGTCCACAAATGTTGAATCTAGATTCTCAGGCGTATTGGCAGCAAGCTGCTAGACAGCAGATGACTAGCTTCAAACGAGTAGCGAGGGGGAGGGCTGTAAAATCTTGACAAACAGTGAGAGCCAGTGTCCACATCATCTCTCGCCCCTGACAGGCTTTCCCATGCATGAATTCAAAGCTGGTAAAACCATGGCTGAATTCATTTTGATCTGACATCCATCATGTAGATCAGTGTTGTGGTTTCGCTGTACTGTGTCCACGATAAGATGTTTTGGCAATCGGCCCATGACATCTGTTAAAGCCAGTCAAGAGAAACTGGGACCAATTTGGCATCGATGTCACAAGTTACACTTAGGTTTTGATTTAAGGCATTCGTCAGTCATATTAGTAATATAAGTACCTAAATGAATGAAACAGTGCTAATTTCAACAATTCAATCTAAGCTGTACAAAAGCTCCTCATAACTTGTATATACCATTGGCTTTATCTGAGGCTCATCACATTTATTCTTTTTTTTTTTTCCAAGGCTGCATTCTGTGATGTCATTGCATCAGATTGCGATTCTTTGACAGGTTTAAATTCCTTTCCTTTTCCTATCTGAGCTTTTCTTTACCCTGGAGATGGTTTGCAAATTGGAAAATTGGGTCTGCTGCAGTAAAATTCTCCTCTTGTTTCATTTGTTAGACGGAAACAGTAAAAGCCTTACAGCCAGTTGCCTGGGGGGTAAATGAGTTTTCTGTTCTGGTTTAAAACCATTAAGAAATAAACTACATCACATGCTGCAATATTAATGATGATATGGGATGCTGAATATACGCATGTTGATGGTTACCAATACAAAAAAAAAACAGCCCTGCTTTTTCCTCAGCCAGTCAAAAGCACTTTTATATTCTCTTAATTCTGCAGTACATGGAATTAGTTAATATCTGCATCTCAACCTCAGTCCCAGAGCTGAGTTATGAAAGCCCATATAAACAATTTGCAGTATTTCTGCACCATCCTCTGTGGCTTAAGCATGGCGGCATGTGTGTGGAAGGCGTTAGGCAGATGGGATGTGTCTGATATCTCTCACTCAACATAATGAGACGAGAATGCGCTTCACCAGTCTTAGGGCCCGTCTGATGGCAAGAGACACAGTGCCCACTCATACGGGAGGGATCTTTCCCCTCTTCAAAGATAATGAGATGACAATGTATTCAACTATCATTAGATAGAGACAGGGTTTGGGGGGAGGATGGAGGGAGAAACATTCTACAGCACTTGTCGGCTGCCTTTGATCAGATGAGAAAAGCAACTGTCATTCTTTGTATCTGTGCCGGACTCATGAAAGCTCTGCTAACTACTTTATCACTGTCAGTGTCACTTAAAGCCTGTGGTTTGTAGTGTAGTTCCTCAAGCAGGTGATGTTTCAAGTTCACCTATTGGTTAAAGTAGAGATATATAAACAGAAACACGTGTCACCGTGGCTCGGTACCATCCTGCTGTGTGCATGATATGTAAAATCCCCCTGAATTCAGCCGGTTGATAAACTGTAGTGGTATAAAATCAATTTACCATCACCTGGGAAGAGAAGACACAACATTTTGCCTGACATGGCACTCCATTGCAATATGTCAAAAGTGCCATGTTAACAGGCTTATTTAAGCAGGCTTGACGAGACAATCTTATTCTAAGTTGACAGTTTGTTTTGGCACTTGTAGAGAGATCCATCTTGTCTTTTGTCCCTGTGGTGTAGACAATCCCTCGCATTTTTTTTTTTTTTTTAGATTTCAGTGTTTCTTACAACATTGTGGCTTGACAAATAAACCACCCAAATCCCTTTTCAGGCATTCTTCAGCGAGCGTTAAGCCATTTGATCTGCCCTGAAGTTTTCAGACACTATTTTGAGAGAAAACAATTATGCTGTATTAACATTTACTTGAAATGTGTTGGATTAATGCACAAATTTGTTTATAAAATTGTTATTTGTCAAAACTTTATTTATTTAAAAAAAAAATCTGATTCTGTTGTCGACTAACAGTCAAAATAGTATGTGTGCATGAATGCATAGTGTGTTCATATGAAATGTTTGCTATTGCATCTTTCTCTTGCAATTTTCTCATCTCTGTTCTCCGTAACAAAAAGAATAAAATATGAGGCAGAGCTTCTCTCAGTCTCAATTCTTTATTTTTTTAAGGCTAGGAGCAGAGCCCTAAAATAGAACAATCTGTCTACATTTATTACACAATTATGAAAGATTGTTAAGAGCTTTGTAATGCCAAAATCCCTTTAAAACCTGACGAATCATATCTTAAGACATAGCTCATCTTTCTTAGCTTCATCTTTACAACTCAGCAAGATGATTATTTGAAAGTAAGAGAAGGCGTCGCTTTAACACCCAATTTCCCAACATTTCATCATCGAGTCTCAATAATTATGCAGGGTTATTAGCTCAAGTATTTGTCCTTGGCATTCTTAATGCCGGTTGACATTTATTATGAACAGTAATGGTATTGGAGATCTTTGATTCTCCGTTTGCCGTAGTAACTGTTCAACTTCTGCAGTGCAACAGCACCCTCTCTTGATCATTATTAATATAGTTACATGACCATGAAGGCATACACTGTAAACTGATGCTAATAAGTACAGTGGGTCACACATTTCAACTACTAACTGAAGGACCAACCCCAATACTACTGATGCTTATTGAGAATGCTTTGTTTGCATATAGAAAAATGCCCAAACATGAATTCAACACTATAAATTCAGTACGTTTAGAGACCTCTGCACTAAGAGAAGACCCTCCCTCAGTTCTGCTGTCTTCATTATTTCTGTGTCAAATGTGATAAATTGGATTTCAAGTGAAGTTATCATTCATTCTATTTTGTTTTTCACTTCTCCTTTGATTGCTTTTATTTCCTTTTGAATGTTTTGCTCTGAAAAGGGGAAATCAGCAGTGGATTATAATTTATTCATTGTTGTAATCATTAAAAACCAAGTGTTCTGAACGCTGCATGCTTTTACTTTTCATGTTGAATTTCACTTGTTAATTAAAATGTGATCGTTTTCTGTGATGTATTATGGCACATGCTGATTTGTGTACTAAGCAATTATCTCAGTATGACAATGGCAGTGACGTATATGCAGAATCTCAGGAAGTCGTGAATATTAATGAGCGCTCTGGATTAAATTTAAACCAAGTCCAATTAAAGGGTGATGAAACGAAGTAATATGATGTTTTATTTAATATAGTTGTGTTTTACTGTGATGTTTCATTGGACCCTCACAGCTAAAATAAAATTAGAAACCTGACGAATGAATTACCTGACTCATCATGTATGGCTGATGCTCAGTTTTTAGATCCCTGTGTGTGTTTTAACTACTGAAAACATATGGGTAGCAACAGACCACAAAACAGTGTGTGTTCTGATCTGAAATGGAAATTTGAGCAGCACTGAAGAATATAAAAATGGCACGACTGTAATAAAAGAGAATGGAGTCTTACTTCTAACAAACAGAAAAATATTGGATACAGCTATTTTTATCCATATAAATCTCATGTTTCCATGGTCTGTATTTTTTTTCAAATTAATTGGACAGAGATGTATTGAGATAAATAGTCCATATGTGTGGTCTTTCAGTAATATTATATTCTGACGAGGGGAGTTCAGGTGAAAGCTATTATGTTTTATTGATTTCCATTAAGATCTGATAGGAGGAGATGCAGATAAACAAGAGTAAAGCTAGAAAAAGAGATTAATCCAAGCATCACCTGAGATGCACCTTACATGCAGAATGTGTTCTATTCTAACATGTGTCTAATATTTTGTGTAATCTAACAGGGTTTTGAAATACATTACACACAAAGCCAAGTAAGCTGGCTCGTTGTATGCAAGAAGCGTCCAAATCTAACAAAATAAGCTGGCAGAGGGTGGGTGGAGGACTCTGAAACTTGGGGTGTAAACAATGAAATAGACTAAGCCAAATAATAGCAGTTGGTCGTCAGTGTTGTTGAGAAAGTGGAAAAAAAAAAATCTATCAATAAACATGTTCATAGGATTTAGAAAGAGGATGCTGCAAAGTGAACAAAACTGAGGTTAATACTAATATCAAAGTAAATGCCAAGTGTTTAAGCTAATTGTACATTTAGTTTAAAACAGAACAGGAAACCAATGTCTGCCCACTGAGGGGCCATATTCAGCTCTACTCATGGATTTGAACATGCAGAGAGGACTGAAGTCATTTTATTATACTTTTGCATGCTGTACAAAATCATGATAAAAACATAAAAAGTAACATTTGGCCCCGAAACATGTTATAATTGCAGTTACAAATTGCTAACATTGTTAGTAATGTTTCCTTTTTATGAGTAGGACAACAAACTACAAATCTAAAAAGTCTAATTTTCACATTTGTGATGTGCAGAGAGAAAGGTAAATAGAGGTTAAAATTCTCTCCTTGACTTGGATATGTGGTTTGGATGCCCTCCTGGTACCTGCTCATGGTTTACTTGTCTGGTTTAATGTAATCCTTGTGTTTGTGTTTGACTCAGAGGGCATTATATCAACCGACAGTGACCGTTTCTATGTGATACTGTTAAAAGCAAATGAAACATTCGCTTAGCTCGCATGCTCTGAAAATAAGGGAAAACAGCAATAATAATGTAGTCACCAGAGCACACTGGTTAACCATAAATCTGTCGACACAAATGTAGCTTCAAGAAAGTCCACAAAAGATTTATACAGCAGTGAAATATCAATATGATATATTTTCTGTAATTCACAATTTTGTAAACCTTTATTTAACGTGTAACAAGACATCTGGGACAAGCAAATGACTTTGGTGTTATGCAGCTATAGGCTCCAAAAAAACCCAAAACACTCAAAACCCTTTCCGTTGTTTTGCAAACTAAAACCTAGCTCATCAACTTTAATGTTCACAGTGGTCCTGCATGGAAATAGAGTGAGAATCTGCTCAGACCACCAACAAAAGAGAGACAGTAGTACACAGTCACATGTATGTAGTATAACAACAGTTGAATTTATGCGGCTACAAAGGGAAATACAAACCCAAAAATAGACTGTATGTGATGGCACTGATAGGAAATACTAGTGTATAAATGTAAACTAAACTGCTGTTAAGCTTACTTTATCAAAATGTAATTTTAACATTTAGATCTTATGGCATACACAAAACTTTTCATAAAACTTGTATAACAAACCAGTACAACAAGGCTTGGCAATGGTTCATTACAGCTTTGCCAAGTGTATGAAAATTCTTGATCGGTTGAGAATGTGGAGAATGTGCAGCTTATTCCAGTTTCTGGGCAAGTCCTCCCCAGTGGGCAGACATGTGCACTAATGATAGAGACAATGGTTTATGGGCAAGGCTCTGTCTGTGTTTTCCACTGAAAAATCTGGAGAGCCGAGTTAAAGAAAAAAAAAAAAAACATGACTCTCAAAGGATGTGTCCTTGATCTGTTGTTTTGTTTGTCCACTCTTCTTTGCCGCTTGGTTCCCATGCTGCCATGAGACAGAACGCTCAAGGCAATTTCACCACCACAACGCAGGCTCCTGCCCTGCCAATATTGAGAGGGACCTCCTACAGGAAGACAGAGAGGTTAACGCACAGTCTCTCATCTAAAGCTGCCACAACAAAATCCCATTTTACATCATGCAGATAGGAGGGTTACAGTGGAAAGATTGGAACAACATGGCGCAAAAAAAAAAAAAATAAAATAAAATCTGAAAACGCTATCAAATATTTATAGGATTCGGTGACTTTAGCTGATTTATGCTCCCTGAGACTGTCAGCTGGAACCCTCAAGTTACTAAAAACAAAAGAAAAAAGAAAAAAAAGCAGAACATGGGTTTTCACAGTCAGGAGAATATAACATTCCAGCTGTGCTTTGTTATTTTCAGATTTTTTTGTGTGCATATAATTACCTCGGTCCATTCATTATTCTGTGCGTCGTAGGACTCTACAGTGCTCAGGTATGATTGGCCGTCGTATCCACCCACGGCGTACAGCCTGTCACCCAGCAGGCAAACACCTACAGCGTCACGGGGGACACTGAGCGAGGACACGGTGGTCCATGTGTCCGTCTTTGGATCATATCTGAAAAGTGTAATCATTGGTTAAATTGATTTCATTGGACTATGTTACAATATGACTCCATTTGCTGGAATAGTAAAAGAACAATTCCTCCTTTTTTTTTTTTTTAATCCAATCAGCCTTAACATATCCTTAATCAGCATCCCTCCGGCTCTGACTGATATAGTCTGCCGTTCATGCTCTTTAATCACATATGTCTAGCGGTCACCAGTGGGATCTTCTTTCAGTACAGACACCCAAACTAAAACTTGAAAGTAAAATATAAAATTGTCTCTTGAACAGCAGCTGGCAGACGGTGGGTCCAGAGGGAGTTGACCCATCAGTGAGCACACTGATTCCTGCTCAAAGATTGCTTTTAACAAGTTCACTACTAAAATGAGGAAATTTAACACACATAATATGATTTTCTCCTTATGGTTTATGAGTAAATCGCGAGTGATCAAAATGAGCAGATTTCTGCGGAGTGAATATTTGAGGTTTCCTTTTGGGTGACATGTTTCAGATTAAGAAAATAAAAATGTTGTAAAGTTAGTAAAAAAAAAAAAAATAAAAAAAAGCACCTTAAACCCCAGTAACATAATAATTTAAATGTAATTAATATTAAATATATGGCAAAGTGGAATATATCATACAATGCACATAGATAACAGTACAGTTATTAATTAACAATTACAGCTATGTGTTCAGAAATGAGAAGATGTGAATAAACTGTTATAATACTTCTTGCAATATGATCAAGCAGAAGAATTTATGTCTTAAATTACATTAAGCTCTTGACATAATCAAACGAGAGACAACATTACATTATTTATATCTGAATAGTAGGATATTGTAATATGATTTTCATATTACCAGTTTTATTTGTATAATTGAAATTGTTGACACAGTCGAAAATAACTGTTAAACCTAGCTTTTAAGGGAAGCAAATATAAAACCTCTTAGAATATAAAACCCATAAAACTTCGATACTTTAAAAGTGAGAACGACAAGGAGATGGTTTTGTGTTTCAATTTGTGGAATAAAATTATGGAACAGTTTGAAGGTGGAGCTCAAAGAACGTCCAAACATCATCCAATTTAAAAAGAGGTTTAAAGAGATGGTTCATACACGGTATAAACCTGAAGACGGTGTTTGAGTATTACTGTGGTTTTGTTCTTTGTTTTTTTGTTTGTTTGTCATGTTTTGTTTGATTGCTGCTGTCGTTCACTTTGTTTTTATTGTTTATTTTATTGTGTATTCATCTTGTGCTACCTTCAAGAAAGTATGTATGTATATATTTATTTATTTATTTACTTTAGTATATTGTCAGTATAGGTGTGTATATATGTATGTGTATGTGAAGAGGATGAGTGACGTTAACTATTTACAAAAGATCCAAGGGAACTGATTTATCATACATTATGCTGATAGGAAGCTAAAGGATAGACTGTTGTGTGGAGAAGGGGTGGGATTAAATAACCTATGCTTCTTCCCACTCCTTTTCCAATGTGCGAATGATGTCATATTTTATTTTCATGTATATGTATATGTGTTTCATGTTTTCTTGCAATCTGTTTTATTTCTAAGGACTAAGTAGGATTACTTTTGTTTTGTATTCGAAATAAACTAAACTGAAACTATATTAGACCTAATTTATAAGTACTGAAAAGGTGACAACATGCAAATTCAAGGCCTGCATCTACCTCAATCATATCAAATACAGATACAGGTGCAGCCACCAGATGGTGCCAGATAATACAAAATAAAAGCTGTTTGTGGAAAAACTGTCCCTACAATAGAGTATCATGTGGTATAATCCAGACATGTCTCAAAAACAGAACCAGGGTGGGGATCAACAGGATTTTAACTCCCTTTTGTTCTGAGGAGCGAGTCAACAGCCTCAGCCCCACCCATAACTGATTCCTATCAAGTGGAACCCAAACCCAGTTACGCAACACATCTTGCTCTGTTTGAAAAGAGGCATTTACAGACCTTTCCACACAATCAGAGAGTCTAGAGCAGTGGTTGGAGGCCGGGGCGTCGTGTCCTCCTACAGCATACAGGAAGTTGTTATATGTGGCCACTCCGACTCCTCCTCGCCTTTTGGCCATCGGGGCACACATACTCCATTTGTTGGTGTGTGGATCGAAGCACTCCATCGACCTCAAACATGAGCTGCCATCTCGACCACCTACTGCAAACAATCTGAAACATATTAAAAACAGGCTGAAAACCCCAAAGAGCTGCTGAACGCTAGTGTTGAATTCAGTTTCAGAACAGTGATAATCTGAGGTACGACACAGAGCAGAGCAGTGGATAGAATTTAGAGGAGATTCCTTGAGAGGTTTCTCTCTTAGAAATATCACATCAGTGTTTTAAGCGCATGTAGCTCACAGGCTCACCAGCACGAAAGTAGAGGCTAGGGAAACAGGTTCCTTGTTGTCTATTTTTGACCTAGATGCAGAAATAACTCCAGCATCGACTAAAACACTGACTACTGGATGCAGCAGCGGAGCAGCCTCTTTTCTCCGTTAGTACACAAATATATTTAAATTAAGCTGTGCTCTGCTTAATTTACCTTCAAACTGTGTTGTAAGGCATTTAATACATACAAACACATAAAGTGTTTTGCTTGCACAGAGTCAGGATTACACTGTATAAATTACCACATTAATCACAACAGACTCTGCTCTTAGCTGCTGACTGCTACGCACTCACATTGTACTTTATCCCATAAAAAAGGTTGATTGTGCATTCAGGATATATAATGTTCTCAAATTAGTGGACTAATACTGCAATAGAAGTTACACAACCAGGTCAGTGTTATTGCATCCCATGTTATGTATGTGTGTGTGCCCAGTTTCCAAAGAAAAGCATGTTGTAGTGTTTTGGATTGAGCAGTGTAAGTTGTGGATGAATTAATCTTCCAATATTTGTCTTTTTTCTTACTTTACATGTTTGTTACAAACAAAAATATTGAAAACTAACTTGCTAATTCGCTTAAAATGTCAAAAGGTTCAACTTTATTAAAATTCAAGCGTTTAAAAAGTTGACTTTTGATCAATATGGCCTTTTCACTATAGTCATCTTTATATCTTTAGAGTCTGTTACGGCTGTATTTATGTCAGTAAGGTTGTTAAATCACAAGATCACGACTGCAGGCCACACCTCCACCTCCGGTAAATCACACCCATGGTTATGTAACCCTGCTGCTTTACACCTGCAAACTCCTGCCACCAAAACAATCACTATGAGAACCTCCTTTAGTAAGTGATGTAAAAATTCTATTTATATGTTCTATTTAATGTACATGGCTGTTTATGTATGTTTCTTTTCTAGCTGTTTTTCCTGAGTTTCACACTTGAACCAGGGACAGTTCTAATATTTCTATTCTTAAAACTTTATTGTAAAAACAAACCACCACCATGTCCACAACCATTTAAATGAATGTTCTACAGAGGAGAAGCTGTACTTGTATAGAAATATATACATTTTAATTTACTTTGCTCTTAGTTTTCTTTTACTTGTAAAGAGCTGCACAGGTTTGTTTGATCATTAGTGTTGCTGCACACTAACAATACTGTGTGTAGTATTTAATCCAGGGTATGTACTGCAGTTAATGAATTATTTTGTACATCTTTTGTTGAATACATTAACTTATATATTGTATTTCCATGTACCATCCTACTATACCACCTTCCCATGCCTTTGCCACACCATATAAAATAATTTAGATATTATAGATTATATTTGACATTTAATTGAATAGTATTTGATATTTTATTTTATTTTTAACTTAATGCACTTTATTAGTTGTTTACCAGAACCACCATATCAAATGTCCTTTTTCACCTGTTACACATAATGTATAGTAAAGTACAGTATATTACATCTTAGAATTGTAGTGCTGGTTCGGCTGGATAATGTCAGTCTAACTTACTTTCCATTGAGTGCGGTGACTCCCATGGTGCTCCGTGGTGTTGACATACTGGCCACGTAGTTCCACTGCCTGGCTTGTGGATCCCAGCGTTCCACCGTGTTGAGATAGCTCCAACCGTCATGGCCCCCGACAGCATACATGGGCCCTTCCAGCACAGCAATGCCTACGCACAAGGAAGCAGCAGTTGTTATGAAATCTGTTTATGATGCAAAGGTAATTATAGGAGACTGTAACTCAGAACATCTTCTGAATCACTTAGTCCTCTTGAGGGTCACGGGGGGAGGGTGTCAGAGCCTATCGCGGCTACTTACGGGTGAAGGCGAGGTACACCCTGGATATGTCACCAGGCTGACCTCAGATCAGTGAAACAAGGGGTCAAACTCTTGCTATGTTTGGTCCTGCAGTATGACATCAGCAGAGAAGTTTCTCATTTTAGAATGCTTTCAATGCATTTTGCTGTAATTCACTATGATTAACAGTGATTTGTTTATTTATAATTATATCATATAGGATTTTATCAGAGCCATTTTAAAAGGCACAGTAGAAATACTTATGACTAGGATCTCACCCATTTATTCTATTGTGTGTGTGTTTTTACGGTTTGTATGGTTAGACGTAACCCTAAGGATTTGTTATTGTAACACTACATGGTTTTATACACACAGGGAGTTAAATTGACAATAACATCGATGTCTTTCTTAAGGGACAATAACACAAAGCTCACTTTCTTGCCTCAAATTCAGCTCAGCACAACATAATGGGAAACATATGCGAGCAAACAATCAGTCAAATTTAATTAAACTGAGCTTCAAGATCAAACTCTCTCTTCTTTCAACAGTTCCTGGAGAGAACTGAGGCAGAGGTACATTTCCTGTTTTAGAGCTGAGCATTGGAGCAGAGTGAGTCATACAGCTGACCGAATGTATTCAGGAAAAGGGACGACCATAAAACTGCATTGTTATACCGCATTCCTAAGTCACAGAGCAACGCAGTTTTCACCAGTAACAATGCAGAGGATGTTTTAACACAATGGATTTTTATATTACCACCCTTATTTCCTCTACAGAATTTTCAATTATTTGGAGGGAACAAAAGGGTAAGACCACATTTAGCCCTGAAAAGCATAAACACTCTCCGGCACAAATGATTCTCATAGTGAAGTTCAGTTTTAGGATTAACTGGTGGTTTGGAATAAATGAGAAATACTTTTTCTTGTTTCTTTTCTTTTTTTTTTTTTTACTCATAATGCAAACAGCAGGCAAAAGCCCAACTGAGATGTTTGTAGACACTAAGCTCATAAGTATTCAGCTTTAAAATATGCAGGCCACAAGCAAAAGAGCAAGACATATTTGCTGCAGGAAAGATCAAAGTCTACCCAGGTAATCTGACCAGTGTGATGTCCTGAGCTTGCTGATAGGTCCGACCACACCGGGTGACTGAGCTGAATGCTTTGACAAGATCTCCCTGTTCTGTTACTCAGACCCTTTTCAACTGTGAATCAAAACGCTTCTGATATGAGATTTATTGGGCAGGGAAGGGTAAAGAAGAGCAAGGGCAGAACAGACTGCCAAGCTTTGATAAGGGAATGAGAAAATATCAAAAGTCGATCTGAAAAGAAAATGTGTGATTTTTCACAGCGTGCCAGCAGAGACTCTTCTGAGCAGGATTCCTACAGTTTTTTACTGTTTTATTATACCAGGTAGACTGACTGAGCTAAAAAAGAAAGAAAGAAAGAAAGTTAAAACCATAAAAAACTATATTTTTTTTATTATGTGCTCTCAATGAAAGGTTGAGACAATATAATTTCGTTTATTATGGTCCCCATTAAAATACCCTATTATGATTTAAATATCATAAAATAAATGACAATGTGTCCACATTTTATGTGTAGCTGAAACTGTGAAGAGTTGGAAAAAGTCACTATGGATTTTGTAACAGCTCCCAGAGTGATCTCACTGGTCTGAGCCAAGCAACTGTGGAACCAATGAGCCATAGAAGCAGTGGTTCTGCTCAGTAATTAGATTAAAATGACATTTATTTGTTTCAGAATTTATAATGCTAGTTATTTTTATACATAAGTATGTTAAAGTTTTACATAAATATTTAAATATCTAAATGTATTAAAAATATTAAATACAGATTTTATAAATTCACCATATCCTCCATGCTAAATAATAGTGTTAAAACTGTTATGAATCGACAGAAAGAATCCATCAAACATGGTGAATTTAGAAGTAAAATGATAATGTATTCAGCAAGCATTGATCATGATGGTAGGTAATATCAGATAATATCATGCAGTAAGGGAGATATTATTGTCAAAGCAATATCTGCCTTAATTTCTGAGAAAATTACTATAAAGAACCTATTTCCTTCTATTAAATCCTTAACAAAGAAAATCTAGAATCCTGTCATGATCTTTGAAGAGGACACAGATATGTTGGAGATTTAGCTGTAATTTTATAAATGCCTATTATATGTTGTGTAGAGAAAGACCCAGCTACAATACCTTCACATGTAATTAATGTGAATATCATCACACACTATAACAGCACATTCTCAAGTACAAAGTACAAGCGTATGCCGTCACTGTTATCTAATAATATTCCCTGAGATGAGGTGATCTTTTCTTTTTTCTTCTTTTTCACAGGAAACAGTAGGGGTGTCAAACCTGCAACAATAACAGCACCAAAGCATATGGTGAATAAATACCCTTAATACAATAAATTGGGATTAATAGCAGTAACTATGAATGGCCTTTTGAGGTTTGGAGCTCTAGAGTTTATTTCCCCATTTGTTAGAACCTGGTTAATGCCCCGTCTACACTAACAGGTATTTTGCCTCTCCAATTCTTAAACAAAAATTCTGTCTTTACAAAATATCTCTGTACACACAAAAATGCAAACCAGTACAAAAACTTAGATATACTGGACATAACAGACAGATGATGTTTGGAAGAAACAAAGAAGTTCATTTATAAACATAATTAACATATAAATGTAGGTTCAGGGTTTTGAAGTGGATTATTTACATGATGTAGATTTTGCCTCAACACACACATCCATCTCTAAATGCGTCCATAAGGACCTCAGTCTACCGCAGGTATCAGTGTACAAAGCAGCTATAGGTATGCAAAAAGGAGGCCTTGCTCATTCCTGCTCTAATATCTTTGTTTTTCCTGATGACATAGGTAAACTCCTTGATATACAGAGTTGGTGCAGTGTATGTTTTGCCAGCTGTATGAAACTGTTCACTTCCTGTCTCCTAAGTGGGTGTGGTCAAAAGCTTTAACAATGTCATGCGAATGGATGAAAGTCAATTACAATGTCCAACCAGGGACCTTTCTGAGTGGAGTTTGCATGTTCTCCCCATGTTTGCGTGGGTTCTCTCCAGGTACTAACCCTTCCACCCACTATCCAAACACATGCACTGATACTTAACTGGTCAACCTAAAATTGCCCATAGGTGTGACAGTGATTGGTTGTTCATCTCTATATGTCAGCCCTGGGATGAACCCCCAACAACCCTAGTGAGGATAAAGCGGGTTCAGAAGGTGAATGAATAAACACAATAGTGACTAATGAATATCATCGTTTTTGCTGCTTACTAAAGCTATTTTATCATAATTCCATTTGGATGGACTGTGATTTGTATTGTTCAATCTCAGGAGACATTGTTGCTCTCCTGAGAGACTGCGAAAACTCAGTATGTTCAGAGCATATGTGACTAATGAAAAATGGGTTGCAGTCCTTACTTGGCTCACTTTGATGAGAGAGAATGGGTAAAAAAAAAATCTATAAATCTTATTTGAATGAATGCGACAGGATGCCTCACTGGTTACCTACAGGGGACATGGCATTGAAACAGAATATCACCTTCTAATAACCCACCATGTTCTTAAGTGTCTGACATATATACACACACAAATGCTTACCTTGGAAAGCTCTCTCAAAATATCTTTATTTACTGACCTACTGTAAAAGCAAGTTTATATATGTGCAAGAGGCCCAAACATATAGAAAAATGTAGATTTTGCAATATATTCATATTAGTGTGGACAGGGCATAAGAGTTTGGTTAAACTTTTGCATATGAACATGTCTGCTGTGAGTGGCAAGTGAGTGAGTGCGGACTGTGTCTGTCATGTGGGCTATGACTGACAGCAAACTCAGCTGAGCAGATGCACTAACAGGACTGTCAGAGGATTCTGTCATGAAGTTTACTGTTCGTTATTTACAATCCGGTTGGTAAGTCTAACATCATAGTGTCATAAAACACTATTCCGGGTCCAAACACTCTATAACAGAGGAGCCTACATGCTTGTTTCTTATAATATGTCTCTTTAATAAGGCACCAATAGGGTTCAGAGGAGGCTAAAGTAATTAATTTAACTTATTTAACTTTAATATAGATCTAAGTGTGCTTTTCCATCATCAGTCACTACCTGCATTAGATCATGATTTTAAATACTGCTAAAGGTTCTGGTCTGTTTATAGCGGTGCATGGCTTCACTTCATTCTCAGCTGTGTGTTGGAATAAATCGTTACTTTATTCGCCTTCCCCTGAAGTGGACGGCACAGATAAAGGTCTGACAAATGAAACACGGGGTGTGAAGATGTGAAACACCTCATAAAAGCCCCGTTTTATATCGTGGTAATCAATAAAGATATGGTTCAGCAGATGCAGTGGGGACTAATGTTATTTAGGCAAAATACCAAACTCCAGGTTTTCACAACAGCGGTCCACACAAACCATTGGATGTGACCGAGGCTTTGGAGACTTCTTACTCACAATCTGTGCTCTTAATATGCAAATATTTCTTCTGATAATAAGGTAGATTATGTGTGCTTCTTTTTAACCCTTAATAACCTAGATCTATTTTTATTGCTACTTCCAAATGATGTTTTCTCTACATTTAACCTTTCCTACATGATTTATTACCATTTATAATTATATTATCCTTTATATTTAGCCTTTTTCAGTGATTTACCAATTGATTTACTGATCATGTAGATGTTCATAGAAGCTGAGAGTAAAATGTTATTACAGTATATCAAAACAGAGAAAATTGAAGAAAGAGTTTTTCAGCAAAATACATCATTAATTGAATGTAAAAAAAATAGGGTTCTACAACCACTGCATTGGTCAATTTACATGGGTTTTATTGGTGAATAGATTTGCAGAAAATGACAGTGTGTCTGCTTTCACTACGAAACCTCTGAACGTCCAAATATATCATATTTGATGCCCCCTAAAAGTTAAGAAACTGCATTATGCCTGAATTACTTAACCCATAAAGACCCAAACATCCACTGGTGATATCACTTACTGTTATAAAAAGTTAAATAACTGTCGATCCACTAATCCTATCAATACATGTAAATAATTGGTGTAAAATATAGTTTGTCATCTTTTCATGGTCATCAGATATGACCCATTTGGACATCCAGAGGCTCCGTAGTGAACGTGGAAACACTGTCATCTTCTACAACATTGACTCACCAGTAAAACCCATGGAGTTGGATCAATGACAGTGGATGGAAGTACTTGTTTTATGTTCAATTAATGATATATTTTACTGAAAAAGTCACTTTTTCTTCAGTTTTCTCTGTTTCTGGTATAATTACCCTCAACTTTAATTTGAACTTTTACGTACATCTACATGATCAACAAATTAAATATTGAAAAATACCTGATTTTCACTGAAAAAAAACTCAAAATACAAAGGACAATATTACAATAAATGGTGAAAAAAATCACTTAGGAAAGGTGAGATAGAGAGAAAAATTAAGTTGGGAAGTGCCATCAAAGTAGCCCTCTGTCTTTATAGGTTAAATATATACAGATGGGAATATTGGTTAAAAAGTTACTAAACATTTTTGATCAGTTTTAGGTCTGAGGGTTAGAGACATCCTGAGTGATCACTCACCAAGTCCATGTCTGTGTGTTGACATCGGAGGCATGGTGGACCAAACTTTGCTAAGTGGATTGTAGCATTCCACCATGTTGGACGTCTTCAGTCCATCTCTACCTCCGACCACATACAGCTTGTTGTCAATGACGGCAACGCCAAACTGGAGGCGGCGTCCATTCATGACTCCGACCTGGACCCAGGTGTTAGTCCGTAGGTCATATTTCTCGATGGTTGTAGAGCCTATAACCACAGAGCATGATTACCGCCTACATAATCCGAGCAGTTAAACCCCTGGAGTATAGGCCGTACCTTTAGTAGCATCCATCCCTCCTACCGCATAAAGGGCACCTACAGTGGACTTTCGAGGTTTGGTTCTCGGGCTCTGAAACATTGGCCGTCGCTCGGGCAGAAGATGATACTTCATAGCCTCCATCAGCAGCTTTTGACATTCCAGATCATCAGAGAACATCTTATTGTTTTCTAGATCTGCAAGAAGCTGGGTTTCAAGAAATCACAAGAAAGAAAGGATGTAAAAATACTTCATGTGTTTAATGTGTTGTGTTTGTTCAATCAAATGCCTTCAAAAGACAGATTAACTCAATAAACAAAAGCAATTTAGACCCAACTGAGCATATTTTTTTTGTTCATTCTGTATTTTGCCACACATTTCATGTTCATGAAAGAGTAAAGTTTTTTGTAGATTGACATTCATTGATATTGTTATGCCTCCAAGTAATGTCTCAACATTTCTCTGCTCATCTTTCAAGTTCACAAAATGCAGTAGAGAAACAGTGCTTCACTTCTGCTGCTTAGTTGCTCCCAGTAAAATATATCTCGCAAGATGCTGCTCATGAATTAAATAAGATTTTCCGCATTTTCCTCATTGACAAAAACAGATCTTCTTTGTACACAAACAACAACGCCTGGAGTTATTCTTCCCTCACCTATTCAGTAAATATACAGTGTCCAATTTCATTCAGAAGTGCAGTCATTACTTAAAATTAAATGTTTTCATACCTTAAATTTACTTTGATTTGATTTATTAAGCTTAAAATGCTTAGTTGTACAATTAGTTTGATTTGCTCCTGAGATGTTTTGTTTAGTCACGAAATGATCATAAACAAATAGAAAGTAATATTATGAGTGAGACACATAAAACCTTCTTATCTGTCCTATTTGTCCAGTAGCATATTTTTACTACAGTGATTCTCTTACATTTTGGCAAAATATGGCATTTGCAACATAATCTCACCGTTCAATGAATTCCACTTAAAATGTTATCTGTCGTATTCATCCTATTTTACATATTTTGCAAGCTAATTTATTTTATGTATTTTACATGCTTAAATATATGTTTTTGAAGGAAATCTCCTGCACTATGTATTTACCAGTAAATTTCCAAAGAAATACACAAATAAAAACTAATTATTTGTCCTATTTTGCGCATTTTTGATTCAGAAGTTTTAACTTTACATTTTTTTAAATTCTTATTTTAACTTGAATCTTTAATTTCTTTTTTTCCTGCTATGAAGTTCAACTTTTTGCCAAAATCAGTAGCTATTTCTCTTCACAAAAAATACATTTTAAGATAAACCCCGCTGTGCTTCATTGGTTAGCAAAGAAACTCACACAAAATATGTCCTTTTGGTCAAGTTTAAATGTATGTTTTTGTTGCCATTGAGGACAGAGGTTGCGGTGAGAGTTTATTTATCAGATAAAAGCAATTGCCAATCTGTTGATATGTTTTCCTTAGATTCCACCTTAAATCCCTCTTTGGCCGTCTCACCTGTGGAGGAAGAAGCGGCAGGCGGATATAGGCAAGAAGCACCCCCAGGTCCTGTTGTCGATGCTGGACATCGTACCGAACCCACATCATCAAAGCCTGGAAGATGGTTTCCTCATCTGGGACATTGATGTCATCACTAGAGAGCAGCTTAACAATCTCAGCTGTGGGGAGCAGCAGGAACTCCTGGTTCTGAATGACCTCCAGGAAGTGTTCCTGGAACATAGAGGAGACATGGAGGAGGAAGATAATCATCAGTTATTAGTAGGGGAGTATACTTGGTGCATGGCACTGTGTGCATTTGAGTTTCTATCCCTGTGAGGATGAAGGACAGAAAGGTGAAGAAAAATGAATGGAAGCACACAGAGACGTTGAATAACTCTGTGAAAAACTCTGAATGAACAGACGAAACCGTCATCTGTTTATGTTATCTCATTTAAAGAAATAATCACCACAACAGCAGGCTACAAATCAATCTGGCATAAAATGCATCCAAAAAAGGCTTCCTTCAGCTTATAAAGCACTTTTGCTGCTGATCAAACATGACCAAATTAAGTCTTTATAAGCTATTTAATGAGTAACAGACAACACAGTGCACTGATTTAACATTGCACCAGTGCAGTGTCCAGCTCTAAGTTTTGTGGGAGCTGGACTCTATTGCCTTCCTAAAGATTGATCTTCCGTTTACTGGCCAGAAGCCCAGGCGATATTACAGCACCACGTGAGTACCCCTTCAAGGACAGTTCCATTAGGGATGATGCCATATAAACCCCCTCCTTCACTGCACTTACATGTTATACCCAACATTAACACACATGAAAGATGTACAGCCACAGCACTCATCTGCCATGATCACACTCTGATTTCTCTTTAAAAGAAGGAGCTAGGCATTAATTATTAAGTTGCCAGAAGAACTCTGACAAATCAAGCGCTCATTATGTGAGTGGATACTCAACAATCATAAAAAACATACTCACTATTGATCATCAGCTTGCATCAAATTAGAATGTCTTCATCTAATCTATTATTCAAGCTGGTTTTAAGAGCTTAACATGGACAGCCTTAATGAAATGAGGGACGTTTATTGATGTGTTGTGGTAACACAGGAGGAGGAATACTATCCAATGGCCGAAGTTGCGTCAGACCTATTATTTGTAATTGCCAGTCATTTGCTGCTGACACCAAAATTGAAAACTCAACTGAGTTTGTTTCATAACAACTTGAAAGGATGTGTTTTCAGACGCTGCCGAACCCATTGGTGAGTAAACTGCTTGGAAAACAAGATCAGCGGGAAAGAATACTAATTGATTTAACCACTGCAGAAGAGTAATTGTGTAATAACAGTGTTTCTGAGGCAGTGGAATACTGATGTTTAATCAGGGTGAAGCTGGGAGAAGCTACTCCCAAAAAAAATTTGATTAAACAGACTGCTATATAGTTTTATTTATCTTTTTTTAACAAGATTTGTGTTTTCAATCTCAATTCGGTGGTACTTATTGGAATGTGTGATACGTGATTGAAACTCCAAGTGAGGCAGGTTTTTGTTGCTGTGAAAAATACTGTAATTCTCCCCAAAAATAAACATGTTCTTCTTTCATCACACTGTACCATACAAAAGGCGCAAATCTTCCATACAGGAAAAAGGATGTCAGAGGCAGATCTCTCCTGCCATGCTCGACCGGGAAAAACAACCTTATCAAAACACAACTCGCTCCACTCTGAACCCAGAGGATGGACTTCCAGGAAGCCCATAGCTCTAGCTGCTCATTACTAGAGCGATTGAACAGGAAGTTGGCCCTCTTGTGCAGTTTGATGATTAGATTAACCTCCTGGTCCTGGATGAGGCCTAGTAAACAGACTGAGCAGATGTCCTTTAGGAGATAACGGCTGCCTTGTGCTGTCACTTCTGCCTGGTCCGCAAGACATTATCTGAGAAATACGTGCGTGAATCTTAATCCAATGCAAATATTTCACACAGAAATATATAGAAATCCAATTTCCACAAGACTGGCAGAGCACTAATCAGTGTGTAGCAATGTGATATCTCTTACTGACAGCCACATCACCAAATTAGATAGAAGAGAAAGCATGAAACTATTCCATTTCTATTCAAATGTGCATGTCGCCCTTTTCTCTGCTGAAATTAGATGTTATAATACCCAAGACACTGGCAGTTTTTTGGGGTTTTTTTTCTATACAGGTTTTCCTGACAGGTTGTTTAGATGAACTATTCTAAACAACATAGTGTAACTTAAAATCTAACCGTTATAAATCATAACAGTGTCAGTTTCTGTCTTGATTTGATTCAAAAGTCTTTTATTTAAGGATTTTATTTTTGCTGACGGAAATCTATTAGGGTGTTTTCACCTCTGGATCGATTGGAGCCGTTGTTCCGGAACAAGTCTTCGGCTCGGTTCGATTGTGCATATGTGAAAGCAGTAATCGCGCTCCGTTCCAGAACAAAACAACCGAGCTGAGACCGTTTGGAAGAGGTGGCCTCAGGTCGGTTGCAGTTGGTCCACAGAGCAGTTCGTTTACAGCGTGAACATGACCATAGTGATAGAAATAGACTACTGTACTTTTCTCTACCACTCCGTCTGAGAACGATACGCTGCGATGTCGCAAACATTACCATAAAGCAGAGCGGCTCTGTCGAAAAAGTGCGGCTGCCAGACGTAAACAGATAGTAGGCTAATGAGCTTAATGAGCTTCATACCTTTCGTCAGCTGCCAGATAAGCAAGTGCAGAAAGTGAGTCAAGGAGCAGTTTGGACGGAGGAAGAGACAGAATGCCTCATTGGCATTTGGGAAGACGAGTATAAATTGGAAATGCTTGATAACACGCACAAAAACTCCTAAGTATTCAATATTTTCAGTGAGCGCATGAAGGAACGTGGCTTCCACCTGTTTACATGAGTGTGGTGTTGGGGGCATGGAGCAGTGTGAACACCAACCGAAACAAGGTGATGCACAACACTGTAACACATTGTAATACATAAGTCCCTGAATTGGAACAAATTTAAGGTGTGAAATCACTGTTAGGTTCAAGTTGGAAAATAATCAGATATAAAAGGTTCCTCTCTAAGGACTCAGAGTATGTCATGTCTTTACTTTGTATTATGAGGAGCATACTTGGACTATTTCTAACAGCTGTGTTGGGAAGAATTATCTCGTGAAAAAAAAAAGTTAGATTTAACATTTAAGTAAAGCTTTCAATAATCTAGCTCCCCTTACATATTCATGCAGTGAAGACTCTCAATGGCAGAGAAATCCCCTATTACAACATCAATTATTTATCCCACCCAACCAGTTAAATATGGTGTATCTCTGTGAGGATGCCTACCATCGTGTAGTTATGAGCCACATTGAGCAGGTCCGTGCAGCCCTGGGCATCTGCAAAGGAGCGTATGCCCAGACAATTTGAAGGATGAAGCTGTTTCATCAGGAAGTTACAGCAAACCTGGATCACTTGTGAAAGCTGGAGGAGACAAGCTGCCGCTAATAAACTCTCAATGGTCTCCTCTTTCAGCTCAAGGACACCTGCAATGTCAGGACAGACCAAATACATCATCATGTTATGAGCGATGGTAGACAAACACAGTGATGGGAGATGTAATACTTTTATAATTTCTATTCTATTTGAATTTTTTTTTAGCTTAAAGACATAACATTTTATGGTGAAAATGTATTAACATATTCTAAATGGCACTGCACTTTTTTAATTTGTTAATTTGTCAACTACAAAGCTTGAATAATTCATTATTTTTACACTGTCAGAAATGTAGATATTCCAAAGGTACAGGAATAAGTGGACAGTGTAAATAAAGCAATGTTATACTGAAGTGATGCCAGTCGACCCAGTGATAAATTGTCATATTGATCCATTTCAATCATGGCTGGATGTCAGAGATCTCATAACTACTTACACAAGCTAGTGAATGTATTTATGGGCACTCACCAGTGTAGGCAAATTGAACCAGGGACCTGAGGGCCTCCGGATCGACCCCTTCCATCTTGATCTCTTCCTGTTTTGCCTCTCTGACATCACTGGTGAACATAGCAGCAAAGTAGTCTGATACTGCACTCAGGACCAGTCTGCCATACAGAAAAGGTAATAAATTATTGCTCTTTCACTGCGCATTAGTTTACATGTCTCAGGGAGATAAATGTGTAATGATTTTAAGTGACTGCTCAATCAATCCTCAAAGATAGTTTTTCTTCAAAGGACAGAGCATATCTCAGCAGTACGTTGCTCTTTCAGTGAAGGTAAAATGAAAGTATGAAATGCTGATTTATAATACCACTGTTGCTTACATGTATACCAGAATGGAGGAAATAACTTTCCCCACATTCTGTGTTACTCCACTTTGTCAGTGTATGATTAATTAAATTATCCCTTATAACTCATACAGCTAATAGCCCCAGTGGTCAGGTTTCTAATTATGTTAACTCATTTATCTAAATCTCAGAACTAACTGGTTGATTCATGAAGGAACAGAGTGATCATATTGCATTACAAGGAAATGAGATTGATAAAAGCATCCGTATACACCCATATTAACATAATATTTGCTACTTTCTCAAATTCATACATATATTTCTTATGTAATGTGTTTATGGCAGTTATGTCAAAGAGAATATAGAATAAACTGTAATAACTCTTTATCGGGTTCTATTTTAATAGAAATATCAAAGTGGTCATTGTAACAAACAGCTCTCAACCACTAATATGTATTCTATGTGTTGATGAGGGAGTATAGCCACACTGAAACAGACACTCCAGGGCTGTGTCCAACTCAACTAGGTCAGACACTGATTTTTTTTTCTTTTTTTTTTTCTGTTCGACACTGAATGAGCTAACAAAGCATAAAGAAAATGTGATTCAGTGGATCAGTGTAGATATCCAACCAAAGGATGAATGCCCAAATATTGAGGGATCCCTGTGCTCTTCCAAGCCTTTAATGTAATGTGTAAATGAGAGAGGGCAGAGGTCTAATGAAATCACAAATGTAATGCACTAATAAACATTTCATGTGTTTGCATATTCGTGTTATTAACAGTTGGCTTAAATCTGAAGAATTTTTGCTTTGCCTTCCACATGTTATTTAAAAATCCCTCAGATGCAGATGTCTGAGGAAATTACTGTTGCATGCAAACTATGGTCAGGCCCAAAAGCCTGAATGCCCACATCGACAAACTTAATGAAGTGAATCCAGAAGAGCTTGTATATCTCTGGACTTAAGCAGATGCAGATGTAATTAATGAAATCAAAGCAAAAAGAAGACAACCTGTGAGCTGGTATCTTGTGATCCCCTGCTATCAAGAGGACGTCACACAGCTGCTTGTGCTGGAGGTAGGTCTCCATCTTACGGAAAGTCTGTTCTGCATGGTCTGTGGCCTGGAAAAACTCATCAGATGAGTTGGTGTTCATTCTGGAGAAGGTGTTCAGAGCCAACCTGTGAAGACACGGAGAGAAGGAGGGCTACTAAAACCAGTTTCTCATTTGAAATGTCAGACTTTTCCACATTCATCACATTTGAGTATCACGCTAAAAGTTATTTATTCCCTTTGTCCTTGTTTGTGTTGAAATCTGTTGAGCTAGGAGACATTTGTTGATGCTAGAAGACTCCATTTTTAAGCTGAAATGACAGAGGACAGGCATTGAGGCACTCAAGAACTGAGCATAGGGATTTGTAAAGTACACGTCCTGTTATCATGTATTTAAGGAAACAATACTGTCAAAAGAAGGGCTCATTTTTAAGATACTTCATGATTAGTTCCTATATTGGAAATAACACACACAAATAATTATAATAATAATAATAATACATGCCAAGTTCTTCACATAAATTACGTAGTGCACTTTTAGGGAGTCACTCCTTTCTCCAATTTCACATCATTATATAAAAAAAATGAAAAAAAAATCTGTTCACTGTGAGGTAAGTAACAAATGAGTGGAAACACAATAGGGATTATTTTGACACAGAACACTCCTGAATCATTTACTCCCTGTGGCATATTTCCATCTTTCTGCCACTCTAAACTGAAATTAAAACTGTTAAGGACTAAACTCCGTAAAAAATGGATAGCTAAGCATTGGTGTCCGATGGGACAAGCAGCACCACAGCAGCTTTCCATACAGAATCTGCTTGTGTTTGTATGTGTGCATGCCTTTGTGTCGGTCTGCGTCTGCGTATCTGAGTGTGCATGTGTGTTTTCCAAAGACGGGGACTTAACAAGTGAACAAGCCTGTTCCTCGTAGCATTGTGTCGAGGCTGAGTCCTTCTCCCCGCAGGCTGCTAGATTACATGCTGTTTTACAGGCATCCAAGTAATCCCTCAGACTCGTGGCAAATAATGCAACCCAGTCACTTTGGTGTCCTTCACAGAGCAAGTCCACTCATTGACATTTAGGGTTGTTTGTTACGCTACATAAACAGACCCAAGTCGTCTCTTTGAGGGAATTTACTGTCATCTCACGGTCCCTCTGCTGTGTAAAGACTGATAGTGTTCACAACAAAATGTCACCGCTATTTAAAGCTACACTTTATGTCCTCACTCATTACCGCTCATATGCTGATATGAAGGCTGCATAAACCAGTAACGTTACAGATTTGTCAATACAAATGAACTGAAAACCTTGTAATGCTTGGCAGCACAGTGTATTGGCACATACAAAGATTGATAACAGAGAACGGATGGAGAGGGCAGTGGCCATTATTGATGTCCTGATTAACTTACTATTACAAAGTTTTTAGCAACGTGTGTGACTTTCTGCTCTTTGATTACCAAAAGCAACATTTATCCCACGGGAATTGTTTATATTAGTCTCTTGTTACTGCTGTATCCTATAGTCTAATCTTTATTGGGAGACTTTATGCTAAATGTGAGAGTAATTTATTGCCCTGTCATGATAATTCCCCACTGACTCTGGAGTCTTGGAGAGGAACACCAAACAAGACTGAATAAGCAATGGGGCCGTAAAACTGAGATACATTGCCTTTGTATTGGCTCCGAGGCATGCTGCAAGGATTTTTCATGCCTACCAATCTCTCCGACACTAATTGCTTTGGTATCACATTCAAGGGAGCTGTAAATTTTACCGAGGTGTATATTTCGTTTTCACTGGTGGGTTGGGTCATCGGAGGTATAGCCCAATTTTACTGAGGCACTAAAGTCCCAGAACACCTTACTCCAGAAAAACTGCTGTGGGGACAATGCTGTACATTGCCTATTACTGAGGAATGTACAGAGAGTTATGACAGCAGCGGTTGTTGTCTATAAACACTGCGACAACTCTGATTCTTCAGAGAAGTAAACAATCTACACACTCTATTTTATAGTTAATAGAATAGAATAGAATAGAACAGAATAGAATAGAATAGAATTTCCATGCTGGAAAATGTCATATCTTTGTATTATCTCTGTGTTCATATTATTTATCTGTATTTATGTATTGGCTGGCAATCTCTGAAATCTACCATATGTGAATATAAAGCTGGAATTCAAAGTAATGCGATTAAATGAGTAGTTTTTGCTGTCTTCTCTCACTGGGACCCACATGTACAATATGTGCTTTTGTCAGGCCAGATTAGCCCCTATAGCAGCTAAAGCTACTAGTCGGACATGTTTCTAGAAATCTTTGTCTTATTCCAACTAGTGTGAACTCCATCCTTCTACAAGAGGGAAAACCATGCCTGCCCGGGCCAAATGGGAAATGTCTCATTCAAAATGGATTATCACGGCCATTTGTCCCTGAAGGCTGCTGAGTAGCATGGGTTGGGCTGAGAAGCCGACAATTTCTACAAAGCCTCATGCAGTATATACCGAATCTATATTTTCAATGAGCCCTTTATGCCTCTGTACTTTGACAGCCAGTACACTAGCATTTGTGTAGCGAGAAATACATAACATTGACTATAATAACCTGATCCTAGCAGCAAGCCTGGGATGATATCTCTGCACAGAAATAGATTCTCCTTTCTGCACAACAGACATCCCTCTTCTAATGCTATTGTTGTACTGGGCATACTCTACCTGCCAGCATTGATAACGATAGAGGAAATGTAGCCACAAAGAGAAAATAAGTCTTTTCAAACCTGTCTTGAATGTGGACAGCAAGACATTTATGTTACGAAGTGCAAAGTGGAAAATTGCGATCGCTATTAAAGAAGATGAAATGATTCAGTCATACAATTTTACTCCATAGCTTTAACAAAACCGCATACATTATTAAGAAATGGCAAACCTGAGAGGTCATGTCAGAATAGCGTCTGAGAAGAGATAATGAATATCTCAGGTAAAATCCTGACTCCTGTTGTAAATACTAGAAACTATAAGAGCAGTTAATTGTGTACAGTGAAAATACCTGTTAAATAATACAAATAAATAATATGAATGAATCACTTATAGACCAATGAAGAATGATACTAGAGATGAGCAAATTAAGAAAATAAGAACCAAGGTCTCACTTTTTTCCACTACTAAAAATAAAATATTGGCGACTGAGGGGCTGTGAAAAGGTATTGCAGCTATGATGAATTTCAATTCCATGTTGAGATTTTCAGTAGTAGTTTGTAGATTTACTATGATTACAACCCTGAGCTCAGCTTTCTAATGCTGAGAAATTCACTGTGTAAACTGTATGTGCGTGTGTGTGTGTAAGTTGGGGGCTGGGGGCATCCTGTAAGTGAAAAATGTGCAGATCTTAGCAGAAAACATCTCACTGGTTTGCTGATGGCAGGTTAACTCACATAGTGTATGAGACTGTCATCACTCTGGATTGTTTATAATTTATTTACATCTGATGCTGATGCAACAACGTTATGCACAATATAACAGCAATATGTCTCATGTGGTCTACTGAAAATTATCTATCTATCTATCTATCTATCTATCTATCTATCTATCTATCTATCTATCTATCTATCTATCTATCTATC
>JAPQRQ010000002.1:20468212-20482237 GCA_037367365.1 Apogon talboti
ACAATGAATAAAGTGTTTTTTTTTGTGACTGGGTATACAGGAAAATGCATTCAATGCTTTGAGGTAATGTTAAGCTCTCTCTAGTTTTTAGAAGATCGGAAAATTGAATAACAAGGGTCAGGGCTACAGAAAAAGATAATACCACAGACAGGGATAGCAGTAATTCAGAAGATGATGCCAACCACTCAAGCTGCCCCCTCTTTCCCATCTAAGCTAGTGTAATTGTCAGTCTGTTTTGACTGGAGCATGTAATGCTACTCTGTAAAGACAAGAACATTTGCAGTACCTGTAAAATCTTTTGTATCAAAATGTCACTGAAATCTAAGAGCAAGGATGTGGCAAACAGTAGTTAGTGGTGTCAAAGACCAAGATTTAGCCAAAGAACTAACACTGACTGATCAAATTCTCCTCGGGTCAGCTGACCCTACCAAATAAATTTGTAAATTCAGCAGAAAATGACAGCCTGCTAACTTTTCACATACTCATCAAGACATATTGATAGTGGGTGGAGTTCACAGTGTTTAAATGGGGGTAGCAGTGAAAACGGAATATTTGAACTTATAAATATTGTTTTTGGCTAGATTAAGGGAATTTATGTTTCTGTTCTCAAGAGCCATTCCGAACAAGCAAGGGAGAAAAAAGGATAACCTCAGATTGCAACACTAACTTTAATCTTTCTCTATTACTACTTTTTGCGTATTTTCATGCAAATGTACATTTTAAATGATGCTTCTCCAATATTTGAGTGACAAGTTTCTATGTGATCAACAGTTAACTATTTAAGCTGTCCTTGTTCTCACAGCACTGACATTTTTTTGGGCAGTAAACTCCAGGGAGGAGCTGAGGCCCAATAGAGGAGGGAAGGAAGGAACTTCGAGTGGGAGGGAGATGGAAAGAAGAGGAAACTGTTAAAAAAAGAAAGTGAGCATGATAGCAAGTGTGAAAGGAATGGTTAAGAACTACTTTGTGGTATGTTAGTGTTTGAGTATAATGTAAAGACGAGGGAAAAAAGCAACAAAGGAAAATAAATATTACTGGGCAGCCAGGATATACAAAAGAAATCCGGACCTTTTTTTGGTCTCAAGTGTCAGAATCCTACCGTTTCAGTTCCAACCTATTTTATATGTAGGGTGTACCCTAAAATTACACTGTATAATATGACAATCAATCAGTTATGTAAAAAAGATCATCTAATTAGGTTTTGGTTATGTGGTAAACCAATGCCAAGTAAGTACACAGTTTTTTAGAGTCATAAAATAGACAGTCTGTGACATACCAATTAACCAGCCCTACGGCTCTTCATTATTCATTTGATCTGACGTCTAAGACATTTTTGAGGTCACATGTTAATAAATTTGATTTGTAATTTTGTCAAAAGTATGTTTGAAGGAAATTAAAAGGGTAATCTTAACAAAAAAAAACTTTAAAGAAAACCATGGAGGTAGAGTTATGGTTAGAAAATTATTGTAAAGGGAGAAGATAAGCTGGTATATCTATCATGTTTTGTTATGGCTCAGAACCTGCCCTGAGCTAGACATGTCTGCCTTGAAGGACGTGGACAGCAGCCAGAAAGCTTCTATTAGTGACAGAAGATTTCAGTAGCGGAATATGGTTTGGTTATTGCTTCTTCTACTAACTTTCTGTCCACTCAGAGTGAATAAATTGTTCACAGCTGCCAACTACAAACAGTTAAAACAGCATGAACTTGGCGGGTTTTTGACAGCGCTGTTTCATAAGAAGGGGAAAGGGGTTTGAACAGAACAGGTGGTCACAGGGGGAGGAAGGAGGGGAGCAAAGGGGAGGCACTGGGAGGAGAAGCAGCAAGTGTCAGATTACCACAAGACAGGCCTTTCACAGCTGAATGGCAGTCCGTATGTTTACATGCATAGCTTATCGCTACAACCGTAACTCTGTTATCTTTGTCCCAGTCTACACGCATGGGCGAGTAATTAATTTATTGTTGAAATCATGTCGCCTCCACTACGATAGGTAGTGATATGCCCTATTTCAGCTGGTTAACCTACACCATCACAGACCACAACAATAGTCAATAACAAACTAGAATTTTAGCAACTGAGACGGAAACTGGCATGACAATGGACAACGTTGCAAATTTTCTGTCAGCTCTACTATTTGTGCAGATGAGATGCATGCCGCTCAACTTCCAGGCCAGGATTTGGCATGGGACACCTCGTCCAGTTCCAGTCTGACTGGTCTGTATACATGCAGGAGTACATCGACTTCCAGTCACATTGTCTAAGTGTGTTAGTTTGACTATTAAAACTTTGATTTCCATTGAGCTAACATGTTTACATGTACTTTTAAAGTCTAGTCGGACTAATGCAATAATTTGTTTTTTTAAGTGTCATCTAAACCCACTGAGTGTTATGACTTTCTAGGTTCAAAGGAAGCTTTGGAACAAATATTCCCTGGGTTTTGTCACATCAAACAATACTTTTCTTAAGTGACAGTACTGACTAAATGATTATAGAATGGAAAAATGGAAGAAAAAAAAGCTGTTGAGCTATCAGTGTTGTGTTCATATTGTGTAGGCCTTTTATGTGAAAGGTGTGGGTAGAAAGAACATCGTCATTGTTTTACAGCAATAGACATGATATGAATGACCATGGACACCTACCTTGGATTGCTCAAGCAAGGCCAAGGGCGTCACTCCAATGCTTTGCTTCTTGACTTCTGTTGACAGAAAAACAGTAGTCTGTATTAGAAATAGCTTTAATGACTAAACAGTAATTATTAATAAGTGCATTCTCTTCTCATTTCAAATATATGTCAACAGTTTGAGAAAATGTAACATCCCGTCCATCTATGCAGTAAAAAATTGTAAGTTCTCAGACGTTAGCCACTGTTGTATTCAAACCTTAGACCATGCCTGTATCCACACCCCATGGAAACAAAGGTCTTCGCCTCTCATGACCAACCAGTGCAACCCAAAAGGTTGAATAATTAACCAACAGTGGCAGTATTGACCACAGCAAGTAATTATGCAAAGCACACCTTTTAAGTAAATTCAACCACTTGTTTAGTAGTGACCTGGAGTGGCCCTGACTTCTGTGCTGCATGAAAGGACATGAGCCAACACTTAAAACATAAGACTATTTCATTATCTGTTTAAGCTTCATAGACACTGACAGCTGAAAAGAAGAAAGCAAGTTCTGAAACAAAACAAATAAAATAGGCTTCTTAAATCCTCTGCTATATTATTACAGGTCAGGGATTAACTGTAAGACAGCACTGATGACAGGACACACCCATGAATAATTTATTATATTTTCCATCACTTAAATTTATTAATAAAAAACCTAAAATACCAAGATGTTTGTGTTAAACCAGAAATTGTTAGCCACAGAAGAAATAAATAGTTATAAACTAGTGCTGCATATGTGTCAATGTTTTGGATTCTTGAGTGCTTCTTTCACATGCCAAGTCAATCTTACTTTTTACTCACTCTAACTGGCTCAAAGTCTTTCTGCGCTTTCGAGAATTATTGCTTCAAGCCACAAGCATATTGTGAAACAAAGCCTTCTCTTTGTTAGTTGCAGTACAAACAGAACCAGACTTCTTGTGCGTGCAGACAGGTATCAACTGGTGGGAACATGTCCCTCAGAAAAATTCTTCTAAGACAGGCTTTTCAACCCCATCATTAACCTCCACCTCCCCAGTTCCCCATGTTCAATAAACTAAACTGCTCATTTGGTGGAAATTATACCAAATAACTGTGTTTGTCAGAGTTGGAAACTATCTCTAAATAGTCATGTGTTAAATACCCATGCTATTAACTGAACAGTAGACACAGTACTGAGAAAGTGAGGAAAGGTGATCTTTAACACATACACATTGGTGCAAACACAGCGGAGTTTTGTTTTGTTTTTATGCTTTGAGTAGATGAGACATAACTGATACAAACGTTCACTAATATACGGTAGCCATTTTGTTTGTGTACGGAGACTTGCACCGCAACAGCTGTGTACACTTTCAACCCCGTACTCGTGTTACATAGACGTATTAATCAAACTGCCATGTCAGGAGTCATTCAGGTACAGGGCTTACTGAATGACAAAGGCAGGTTTTAAGTAGAAGTCTAATAATAAGGAAAGACAACATCGGTGTGGGTCACTGATGCCCAAAACAAAAATAGATACACAGCACAGGTATCCAGGTTTATGTTTCAGGCTATAAAAGATGTTTAGAACCTGTTTTCCATTGTTGTTGTTATTTTCTTGAAGAATGTGATTTGTTTTAACAGATACAAAGGTAAAGATATAGTCTCATACAGGACTTTTTTTTGTTTTGTTTTTTTTTCTACACAAACGGAAGTAATACGTCACTACAGTTCTGTTAGACATACACACATATAGGTGAAGTGAAGTCACCAGCAGCGGGGAAGAGCAAATGAAAACACATGCCATGTCGGGGTAGAAATACCATGGCACACTCCATGAGACAGATCACATCGTTTTGCGTCTGCTTTGCTTGCAAAGGGAGCAGCACAGTGCACAGCCCCACCCAGGCCTCCAGTCACACACATTCCTTGATAGAGCCGTCAGGCCAGCTGGAAGGGAGCCCAGCCTCTCCCCACAGTGACTAACTCTAAAGAAATGTCCTCTTTCTCTCTGACACCAGTTACATTCTGTGCCGCCCACCCTGCACCGTGTCTGACTGCCCACCATCCTGCCGCTAGTCCACCACACCTCCAAACTTCAGGTTCTGCTCAAATAAACAAGAACACCACATTCAGTCAGATATCAGGCACTCTGGAACAGACACCGAGAGGCAACACAGGATTCTTGTTTATCATCCGCATTATCATCATTTTTGTTGGCTCCACCTATGCACCTGGTTGACAGAACAAGCAACACCCTTCATCTTGCTTCATCTCTTCTGCTATGTCTTATGGTACATACCTAAGCCTTTTGACTGTCTCAGGTCGTACCTAAATATGTCACATCTCACTGGAAACTGATCAAAGTAGCTGTAGTCACTCCATCAGATTGATTGCCAAATCCAATCAATTTGGCGAACAGGAAACACAAGCGGTGTGACAACGATTAAAGCTCAAACATAAGTGAATCAGGCACAGGCGTTCTGGTGAGAGATAAGATTTGATTATGAGCAAATAAAAAGGCCTCAGTGCAAAGAAGGGAAGAGGGAGAGAGGAGCTGTGACCAATCTGTCTTGTCAAAACAGCTCACTGTTCTCCTCTTTTCACCAAATGTTAAAGGAAAGTGGAGACATAGCAATAAGCAACGTAAGTTCACTCTTCTTCAAAAACACAGATAGGACATACATGTGTGACGCATATAAAAAGAATGCGCGTCAAAATAAATGGCTCTTTTCTGTTCTCCATAGTCCGCATAGCCCTCAACCAAACCACAAGTCCTGCATAAGACCAGAGCCTGCCCACTGACGCCAACTTGGCCTGCTGCTGATTAAACTATTGTGACTTTGGCAGGAGTTTTGCACAAAATGGAAAAACTGAAGAAAACTCTTAAAAATCTTTCTGTCTTGCTTTTATGAGATGGCAAACAAGACTGAGGGTTGAGAGTACACTTAAAGGATTACAGTATTAAGCCTAATATTCGCAAAACATCAGTGAAAGGAGGGCTCTGGATTATATAAGGCTGAGGAAAAGGTAACCAAAAGTTGATATTGTAACTGTTGTTACAGGGAGTAGGATCTCTTTCTTTAATTTTGTCTCTCAGGGATTCTTTTTCAGTACGGTTTTTGCAAAAATGAAACAAACTGCTGTAGCTTTACTTCTAAAATGAGAAGTGATCCTGGGTGTTACTTTTGGGCAGTTTTAGAGCAATTAATAATGGAAGTCTAAGGTTGTCAAAGCTAGTTTTATAAAGGATATGCCATGACACAGCTCAATTTGAACTCCAGTTTTTGATCTGTGTCTGTCTTCCACAGCTGTTATTGGAAACACAGCAGTTACTCAACCATTCATGGAGCAGGACCCACGAAGGTTACGAGGAGTCCCAGATGACAACTATGGAAGCAGAATGTATATATAGATATAATACTCCCTAAGCCAGAGCCCTGTGTATTCATTCTTCATTTGGACCACACCAGAGGAATGAAGAGTTGTTTACAGCAGGAAGGTGCATTGGATTGTTAGGAGTACCATCTTTGAGCATCTTGTTCTAGATAAAGAAGACCTAAACAAAGCTGAATGTATTTCTAAATTTACATTCCAATCCTCACTGCCCTGAAACTTTTGGCAGCTCTTTCCAAGTAGAGTTTTTGTAACAGATGCTGTATATCATACATCACTTATGGCAACATTATAGAGTTTGTGGGAGTTGAATTATTAATTGAAAGGGTATAGCAATGCAGTGCGTCAGCAGTTACATAACGCTTTGTTTTGTTTTGGACTGAATTTGTGTCACAGATGTTTGGCAAAGCACTAGTGACAGTTATCGGCGTACGAGAAAAATTCACATTCACACACCCTTGAAGCTTGAAAAACTCCAAACTGCTGCAACAGTAATAAGTCAAATTGCAGGGGTGTGACTCGCAAGGATCTCATGTATGATTATAGATCATACCTCTCAAATCACTATTTCTCAACAACTCCAGATACTCCAGCATATTGTGCTAAAGCATTCCAACCCAGCGTAGATGGATGAGAAGGGAGTGGCTGGGTGGGTGGTTTGCCTAGAAAGACTTACTAAAATCACACTCTATGGTTAGTTGTTTATTTGGAGTTGTAGGAAAACTAAACATTTCCCTTGTATATCTGCAAAGTCGCTATTGTTCTACTTGACCAATGTCCGGTTTTGGACTCTAGTGTGTCTACTGGAGCTTGACCTTGGATGACCGTAAGCCCCACATAGTTTCTTAATGAGCACAGACTTTGAAAAAAAACAAGTTATGGTTTGATTGCAAACCCCCCTCTTTTGTTGTAGCTTATTACATCCACATCCCTCTTTTTCGCCTCTCTACGTTGTCCCTCCTTCTAACCGCCCACTCAACCAACCCATGAGGAAATGACAGAGGAAGTGTGCTTGAGACCAGTTTCTTTCCGTTTCACACTGGCACAGATGAGTAACACCACTGCTCTATCTGCACTGTCAGTCAAGGACAAGAATATATAGAAGCTCTGGTGTAGTGCTGTGATAAATATCTTAACACAGACAAGCTAAAATTCCGGACAGTCATAAGTTATGTCCACTTTTTCAGGCTAGTAAAGACGCTGCTTGTCACAAGGATGCTAAGTGCAACAAAGTCAATGTGATTGGCATGGTGTACACTGGAATGAGGTGGGATGACTGAGCAAGACTTCATCACTAATGGTGTTTTGTAGTTTCACTGTGTTTTTTTAAGAATTCCAAGAGCCTTGCATTACTCTCGTTGAAAACATAATATACCCTTTGTACTGTCTAACTGATAGACAGTGCAGGTATTAAGGAAAATTATCCACCCCTGGCCCTTTTGAGGCTCCGTTAACTACCACATTTTACCTATAGCTGTAGGCGTCCAAGCAGTTGAATTATGTCTATGTTATATGAATATTATCCGACTTTTAAGTCTGGAGGTCCCTGTTCTTATCTGACAATATTCACACCCACTAACATGTAATGCAGTACTGTAATGTAGTACTTACTGCTTATCGCCAAGTCAATCATGTTTTTTAATGGTGTAAATAAACATGTTATATCAGAAATAACGACCTAGTACCCGAAGACCCTGAAGCGTAGCGCAGCCGTTTGGCTCCTCAAGCAGTCTGTGTCATAATCAATCACCTTGACATAAGCAATTTGAGAAATGGCAGACATTTACAGCTGCAGGGCACTCTACATGTGTTAACTGTGCATTGTCAAATATACTACGCAGAACGAAGTGAAAGCAGCTTTCCCTAACACACCATTTAAAGAGCATTTGGGTGTGGCAGGAGGGAGCTGTGGAGCCCAGGCAACAGGGGAGTGAAATTTAGATATAGGCAAACATTCAACAAAGGATCATAACTGCTTTATCTTCTCTTGTCTTAACTTGAATAACTGCGTCACACTGAATGCAGATGACACTATGTGATGAATCTAACTTTTCCCACACCTGGAAACATGTTGCTTATGTCTTAAATGTTAAAGTTAGTTGGGCAGAAAAGAAACTTGCCTCAACTTTCAAGCAGATACAACGCATTTCTCTCTTTCTCAAAATGTGCGAAGTCTTAGCTCCCCCCTCTACGCCTCAGCCCTGGTTTCAATTAGCTTGTCTTTCCAAACCACTACATTCCATTACTCCCCTCCTCGTCCTCACCCCACCCTTCCCCCCTCTCTTACACACTCCCTAACTCTCCTCTCCCTCCTTCTTCCCTCTTTTCTCCTCCCTTGAACGCCCTGGCTAGGAGGGACCCAAGGTAAAAGAAAATAAGGGGATAAATTTCTATAAAACATACATGACTTGCAACAAAATGAGCAGTGGTAGTTTCCTCGCAAGATAAGAATCTGAACAACTGCACACTCTGTTCAAACTGCTTTTCCAACCAGCCTAATTCTGCCAAAATCAACTAAAAGAAAAATACATCAAAACATAATTTTCAACATTTTTGCATTATTGATAATTAAACTGTAAGGTGTTTGATACAACACAGCACATAACAACTGGAAAAGTTATTATTGTCATTCCTAAACACCCCATGAAGAACCTGTGAATGTGCTTAAAGGGACTCAGTGCGACGGCTGTCTGCAGCATGTATGTTTTTTCTTTTGGCCATAAAGGGTGTGCCTCTGTGAGGAGACAGCAAAGCAAAAAAGGGAGGGAGAAGAGAAAGGAGGGGGTGGAAGGAGGTGAAGGCGAGGAATCCACACCCAAGCTTGTTGCTGCAGGCTCCCATAGGGAAGTACCTTGACTTTTTAAACTTCTACATCCCGGTTACAGGGCATTGGAAAGATATTAAAAACTAAAAAGAACAACTTCAACCTGCTCAACTTCAACTCTCTTATTTCTCTGATGCTTCTCCCATTCAACTTTCAGCTAGTACGTGACACACTTCAGAACTGAAAAAAAAAGTCTGCTGCGCCAGAGACAAGGGATTATATGTATGCAAAAGAAATCCACATGGTACCCGATTCAAATTACTACACAAATAATGAATGATTCTAGTGTTCATTGCTTAAATCTTATTACCAAAGGAACAAACGAACAAAATTACCTAAAACCTCTGAGCATCCTCTACATTCTCTCTAGGATATTGAATTTTTCAGTAATTTTCACCTTGGATGACTAACTTTGTGCACAGTTGAAGGAAAAGTGAAGTGCGCAACTCCAAGTCTCCTCTGTTTTCATGTGATGGCTGGGGGTACACACCCACTTCTCATACCCTGATCTATTTAAACTGAATCTTTAAAACTAACACTGATACTAACTCAAACTTATAGCCACTTTTCACAGTTACATCAAACACTCCCACAGCAAAGCATGTTATTTCTACATGCAATCATAAGCATCACAGCAAAACCACCCAATACAGTAAACCATACAACATAAGTTAACACAAGTTATGAAACAGGGCAAAGTTACTATAATCTAAGCACTGATACACACTTAGCCTGTTGGAATATTACAGGAATGCAACACTGATAAGATTATCACCTTTTCTTCACAACTGGTTCAACTTTGGCCAAATAATTGTTGAAAGTCATTGTTGTAATACAGCACAATTAAGTTTTAAGTTTCAGACACAATCTGAGTTTGCGACAATAAAGTTCATAAACAGTTTAAAACATACATTTGCTCTGAAAAAGGAAAGAAAAAAAAGAAATTGCATCTTTACCTGAACGCAACTTTTGCGCTCTCGAACCCTCACACCCGCTTGAGCATCCTTGAAAACGTGTCCTCTCCCCTTCTCCTCAGCCCAAGAAAAGCACGTCTCTCTGTCTCAACCTTGAAGTCTGATTGGATTTTGTCAGTCTTTTCGTATTTCTCGATCAAACTTTCCAGGGCGTTTTCAGCCGCCCCCCCCTACTCCTCTTTCCCTCCCTCCTCTGCTCGCAGTTGATTTTTACCTCTTTTTTTTCCTGTGTGGCTGCTCCTCTGGGCTGAGCAGAGTAGTTGGACAGGGAGCTGGGTAGGGCTCCTGGTTTGCAGAGGGAGGGGAATAGAGGGGAGGTGACCGGTGCGAGGGAGTGGTCCGCAGCAGCCATGGGACCACCCACTGTTTCACATGGAGAGCTCCAGTGACATGCATACAAAGAGTAAATTCTGCTGAAAATAAATAACAAAAATGTGAGATAAAGGCTCTGATAAAAAGAGACAACCAAAATTTTCCAACAAGCTTTTGTAGCCATTTTATAAACCACGAATGGAACGGCTTAAAACATTTTGCCTTATTTTGTAAACAATGCAAGTAACATCTATGCATATATCACATAATTATACATTCATCATACTTCAGTCTTATTTTTTTATTTATTTATTTATCATTTTAACTTCTATTTAAAGTTTTTTCACAGTCCAGGAAAAAAAAAGTCCACAGGATAACATAACAAAATGAGCATCATGTGATAGAACGTGGCATAAACATGTTATTACAGCATTCAAATTATCGCACACAAACTGACACTAACTTATCATTAACAAAATGACTCAGCACAGAGTCCTGTACTTACATTAAAGGCCAAAATCTGTATTTACCAGATAGGATTGTCTAAAGCTTTTGTTTTCATGCTGCCCACCCTGATTCAGATCTTGTGAACCACAGCAACTGCAGGCATTTAACTAATGTAAAATTCAGATTTAGATAAAGCTTTAAACACAGTGAAAGCATAATGACATTGCTTATTTTTTCCAACACTTAAATGTTTAAAATAGTAATATTTGGCAATCTAAGTCTTTATCATCAAGATGACACATAAAAATATTTCACATGACATATTTTCATTTGGTGTTGAAATTAAGGCCTTTTCCCTTTTTTTACTTCCTCTCAATCCGGTTGTTGCTCATGTTGTGCTTCGAGACACTGTCTTTGTCTCCACACAGTCAATATACAGGAAAAGCAAACAGCATAAACTAACTTACAGTATTTAGTAAATTAAATAACCTTCATTTTATTAACTTACAAAAGACTGCTCAAACAATTGAAAATAATATCACGTATGACAAAGCTCTTTCTGCAGAATAATAAATGGAGATGAGCCAAGAACCAAAGTCATACTGGGTGGTGTCTCAAACTGGGATTCCTTTAATATCGGGTCTGAAAATGAGGCATAACAGGCTTGCAGATATAAATGCATGATATAACAAATGGTTCAGTGTCTGTATGTGTAATTTAGAATGTGTGCATCCCATTTATACATATCCATATGTGTCCATGTGTATCTTAACTGTGTGTGTGTGTGTGTGTGTATTTGTCTACATCTTGCATCAATGCTCATGTTCTTGAAGCATTCGCTACCTGTTTGTTCATATGTCACGCCCATGGAATACCAAAAAAACATGTGGAGCAACGCAGATATAGAGGAAGCTGTTCCATTGCTTTGAAGGGAGTGAAAAGGGTGTGGCATGCACACAGACATATACACACATGTATATAATTGTGCAAGCACATACTTTAATATTATTCCATTACATTGTTCTACAGTGAGTCAAAGGAGCTCTGATTTTGATTTCCTTGAAAAATAGGGTGCAGCTTACTCCTGTGAGCCACTGTTTGTGTGTGTGCTTGTGTGTATTTGTCTTTAACTGTGTGCGTGCTGAGATAAAAGTGAAGAAATAATCCCAACTATGCATAAGAAAAGCATGAATGCGCAAGAACTCTGTATGGAGTATGGTATTGTTTAACTTGTAGTGCTATAACAGTATTTTAAGTCAACAAAAAAGCTCCTTTCTAGACACCACAGAAAATCCCCCAACTCCTTCCGTGAGGGAACAACATGTGTTACATCATCTTATTGACTGTCAAGAGTATTTTACTATATTGCGTCCACATGGGTAGTAACTCAGCTTCATTTCTTTGCAGAGAATATGAAGTTTAAGCTCAGTGCAGTGTTTCTGCACCGGATTAAAAGATCATGATCCTCCTCACACATAATGTCTTGCTACTGCACCTGTTTGCTCAGCTCGATGCGTGTTTGACTTTTTGCCACCGAGGTGTGGTTGTTTTTTTGTTTGAAATACAGTTTCAGCTTTGAGCGCTTGGCTGCTGCGATGCGTACGCATGTAAACAGCAGGACGCCTGTCCTGCTGTTTGCTGCTTAACAACTTCTCCTCAGGGCTTTTAGAACGTTTACTGTCACATAACAACCCCTCAGTAAACACTCACCCTGCATTTATCCACTTACTTAAAAACTTATTTTTACACCTCTGAGGTTAATCCACATTAAAGCCATTATCACTGTTTGATTTACCTTAATAAAATCCACTCCAGGTGAAGGCAAGACAATCAAGAAATATAGTTATGGAACAAAGGGAACTTCGACGCAACTGAAATGTGGATTGTGCAACAGGAGTAGAAGTACACAATAGGGAGATGTCTCAAATAATTTTCACATTCAAAGCATATTTTTACAAAATTTATTCCCCTCTGCATGTCACAGATTTGTGGCAGGTCACTATAGTTGAATACAAGGATATGTGGGAATGGGTGTGTTTCCTGATCTTAGGTGTGTCAGCCAGTGTGAACCAGCGCAAATAGCTTGGCTCAGACACACGATGACTCACGGCCTATGACTACAATGAAAACAGGGCAGCTCAGACTGTAGAAGAGGGAGAACTCAGAGGATTAGATGGGGACAGACAGTTCAGTGTGTGTGTGTGTGTGTACATGGTATGCTTGTGCTTGTTTGTGTGTATATTGGAGCCCATCTGCATAATTAATGTCTCCCACAGGATAATGGAAATCATAAGGCATTGGCCTGAGCAACACTGTTGTATGTGATATGATTGAAGAATAGTGACACCACACCTGGATCTGATGATAATTAAAATTTTATCAAATTTCATTCAAGTCTTCAGCTTCACCCAACAACACAAGGCCAGATAGGTAGGAGTTACACATTCAATTGTGTAACGTGGGATTAATCATGCACAAAAAGACTATTTGAACTCATTCCAATAGGGGCTTTAACGAACAAGGAATTCACAATAGTTCAGAAAATGACTGGTAAATGCTAGGATGTGGTCAAAAGAGAGAAAATTCTTGTATTATATTTGAAAAATGTCACAATTATTAACAACATTCTTTCCAAACTGAAGACAATAGCAGCATTGTGCTCTGCAAAAAAGCCTGTTTTTTATCAGTCATCAAGATGGCTCTCTAAATCATGAGATAATAATGGGATTTTATTTCAAAACACATTTAAAAATACAGTGGAGCACAGCATAAACATGGGCACAACATGTCTAACATTTACAAACTATACATTTAACATGTTGACTTAATGCAGAGCCTTTATCAAATAAAAAGGACAATTATCTTAAAATTGGAGCTTTGTTGCTTTAATGGTTTCTTGAATATGTCAACAAATGAAAGTTTTGTTGTTTTTTTTTTTTTTTTTTTTTACTTTGCATTCTGGAGGGTTTTTATTTGCAAATACTCACTAAAAAAACGAGACCAGTGCAAAAAGAACACTTCTTTGTGTTCCTTCTTCATTGGATTTTTGTTTTACACAATGCAACATTGTGAGTGTTGACAAGTGCACCTCTACTGATGCTCCACACACAGTCATGTAAACATTGTCAAAAGAGCCTGCAAAAATATCAAAGAAAATGTACTACACATGCAGCTTCTGTTTTTCACAGAACAATCAATGCACCACCTTTGAATAGAAAAGAAAAAGTCTGCAAAATTAATTAGTAGGTCACAAATAGTGAGTTATTGCAATCTCCTTCTGGCATTTCCATGGATCATATCTGCAAAATCCACTTTCTTCTGGCTGAAAATGTTTTCCCTCAGTTTTGCTACTGTTTCTTGGGAGTTCATGTTGGACTAGACCAGGGGTGGGCAATCCTGGTCCTCGAGGGCCGGTGTCCTGCATGTTTTAGATGTTGCCCTCTTCCATCACA
>JAPQRQ010000002.1:20484994-20498229 GCA_037367365.1 Apogon talboti
AGTTAAAGTCTTTAAGTATCTAGTATTTACTGTACTTAAGTATATCAAGTAATCTACAATTAAATGTACTCAAGTAAAGAAAGCAAATTTCCTTGAATTTCTTTTTTGTAATGAGTAATGATACTGTGCATTCAAAATCTATCAGAGTACAAATACTCCCAAAACATACTTAGCATTATTGCTTTGTTACTATACAACCCTGCCTATGAACACCTGTGATCTCTGATACTGTACCTCAAACAGCTCCAGAATCATCATGGTCTTCTCTGGACTCTTCTTCTTCTTGGACCATCACTCAGTGTGAACCTGGACTGTGCTAAGACCGAGTTGTTTCCCAGGTTTCTTTTTAGGGACGGGGAAATGGCTGACATGAGATCTAGACCATAGATTAACAAAAGTATCAGCTGCTACCAGCATAAAGTTGAGAAACGTGGGTCTGTCCTGGTCTGGGGTTGTGTCAGTACCCTTGATGGAACCATGAATACTGAAAAGTATCATGAGATTTTGTAACAACATGCTGCCCTCAAGTTGACAACTTTTCTAGAGACTTCCACAGATTTTTCATCAAGATAATGCACATCTGCATCGTACACGTGCACATTACACAGGCCTGGCTGAGGACGAAGGAGGTGCAGGGGATGAACTGACTGAGGAATTACCCACTTGTGACCCGTAGAGATGAACCAAAAAATGTGACAATAAAACCCCATGTTGCTGCAAACCTTAAGACTTGTTTGCATGAACAAACACTTCATCCCTTGGAGTCTGACAGTGACAATAGGATTACAAAGTGGTAAATGTTTTACTGTGCCAACTTTATTGACCTGGTAACTACTGTTGCATCATGAATGTGAGGATGCTCAGTAGTTTTACAAATGAAAAAAGCAGCCGACCAGATAAAGCATTAATAGTCTTGATACTGTCTACAATGAACTACATTTTAATATCACTGCTTTTCTCAAATTTACATTTTCCATACTGTACCAACTATTTCATTTTTGGGTCTGTAGGACACTTTCCTACTTAAACCTAAAATATCAAGTTGAAAAATATGCCAATACCTTAAAAATTAAAATTTGCCAAGAAAATAACTAGAAAACTCTTGACAAACCTCTGTGAAAATTCTATAATAGTCTTATCTTTTTTTGTGAAACACTTTTTAAGTTAATTAGCACCGCAAATCTAATTTCATTAGTCCACATGAGATATGAATAAAGACCCCAACCATACAACCACAGTGATAATGTTCCTTTTCACCTTGTCAGCATCAGGAGTACTTTTAACTCATCACCATATACATCACATGCATACTCTCCAGCCTCCGCAGCTCTGTGAGTAACAGGCCACAAGCCGAGCCTCTCAAAACAAAGTGGACCTAACGTAACCACTGAGACCATTGTGTATCCATGGAGAGATTACAGCTACAAAGAACTAGTCAGCTAATGACAGTGTGATGTCCTGAAGATAAACTATCTTGGAACACATGGGTCACCCCGCCTGATATTTGCAATCACCATAGTAACTTATATTGGTAATCTTTTTGGAATTCCCCGCAGTGCATGGTCCCTCACACACGCAAACACACTCATATACACACTGAGATGAATCAGACAGGCAGGCTGTTCCTTTGGTGCAGAAAAAGAATGCAGGGGAAAAAAGGGGAATGAGAGACAGATTGAATTGTGGTTTCCACTGCAAGTTGTGAGTCATGAACACGAGGGAGGGACAGTGAGGAAAAAAGAGACTATTCTGGGATGGCTGCTATAGCAACATAATAAGCAAGGGGGCAGGTACTTAAAGGGATGTTTCCATGGCAATGCCCTGTGTGTGTATAGATAAATATCACATGCCACAAAGGAGTTTGTAATGTAGTAAGAAGCACTGCAGCATAACTTACTAAACAAAGTTTGTTCTTGTTTTGTAGAGAAGAGGGCATCCCGCTTTCCTGTTGTTGTTATCCAGTCTGAACAGACGTTTTGTTTCTGTGCACCAAACTGAAAAAGACACAGACTTACAGTCTTCTTCAGGTTCAGTCTTGTCACTACCACAGTATCCAGTCAGAGGGATTAAGTAAACCGAAAACCTGCCTTTAGGTGTATTACTGTTGCTCAATTACAAGACAATATCCAGCCCTGGAAAGTGCAATAAAAATGAAATCAAAATAATATAATTATTTCATTATGTGATCTGTTTCTTGACAGTGTCTGGAATTCACTCTTTTAACTTCTCTGGATTATTGGTTCAGAAGTGCGATAGAAGTTTTGTAACAGATTCTCCTCCCTGTGTCTCACCTCCCATCTGTTGTGCTTCAACACAAGCAGATACCTTCCTGAGCTGCACATTCCAACCATAGTTGTAAATGTTTCAAACAACACTCACACTCTTTCTTTGGGTGTGATAACTACCACCAAGTCAATACATGCAACCGTAATCAATCAGGTTCAACTGTCCTAACCAACTTGGAAATTACTGATTGACTGATCTTAGGAAAACAGTCTTGTCAATGTTTTGAAAGGTTCATTTCTTTCTAAACTTTGCAGATTTTAGGCTGTATTACTGTTAAAGTATTTACAAGAGACAGTTGCACTTTTGTTTCATGAGAAGATAATTGATAGCCCAAGGCTTAAAAACTGGAGGCGCAGCACACGCCCAAACCACAAACTGCTTGCAAAGTCATTGTGCTTGACTTTTTGCATGTACAATTTAGAAATATGTAATAGAGTACACCTCTGGTAATTAGTGCACTAACTGATAGAGGGTCTTCATGTGTCTTGTAAACTTTTCTATTTACAAAATGGAACCTCCAGGGAGATCAATAGTTGTGCATGAAGTAGTGCTGGTAGTGTGTATTATAGTTCTGTTTTACTTTGACAATATCACTTTTAGTGCCCCACCTCCAGACTCTGGTAATATGAGCCAGTAGCAACACTGGGGTTTCATGTCCAAAAGTGCAGGGGCTGTCTGTTTTCCCTCCGCTGTACCTCTCCTCTCTTCCCTCATGTCACGCATTTTCCTCTCCACTCTCACAGTGGCCACCACTGTTGCAGAGCAACACAACCTCTCTAAGAAATAGAACATTAATAATCAGCTTTGGCTGTCCCACTTCAACTGAAGGTGCTCTACAGGGTTATGTAGCCATGTCTGCTTGGCCACTACCGTATATCTTGTCATCCCATGCCTTCTTCAGTTATTTCCCCTCAGCAGACTCACCTTTGACCTCCCTCATTCCATTCCAGTACTGAATTACTATGCTGCATTTAAGTGCCACAAAGAAATGTGCAGCACACACCCCTATAAATGCACAAATAGGAGACAAACACGCCTCACCCTGAAACAGACAGTATGATCCAAAAGACAATTTCTATTGCCTAAATGTGTTATAATTATTTGACTGACATAAGTTTGCATACTTTATGTAAGTCCTTTGCTTTTGCTTATTTTTCTTACATGCAGTTGCTTGATTGTTTTGTTTTTTTTTTGTTTTTTTTTTAGCATCCACAGCCCTGGTTGCTTTCTAAATGTAAAGAGGGGACCCGGGGTTAAGTAGTCCTTAAGAGTGCTGACTAAGGTTCCATGTTCCTGCCCCCATTCCTTTTGCTTAAGTATAGCGTATGTGTATGTGTATTGTATGAATGTCAGTTTATGTGAGTTAGTGGGATGTGAAGCCCAACCCCAGACGAGGTCTCAGGAAACCTCCATAAACATAGAGGGTGGGACTGTGTGGTAGCAGTGTCGTTTCTGTCAGCCTGGAGACATCCCTCCAACTGATTAACAGTACTCTGCACTATTGTGCTGATCATGAACCTCAGGCAACATAAACATGTCTAAAAGAAGACACAGTTCCTATTTAACGACTTTATGACCACAGTATTGAATCTTACTCAATTCAATGTCTAATTTTGTCACTCATCCTGGTGTCATCCAAATGCAAACCCAAACGAGGGGAACCTCTGCAGTAGCAACATTAGACACGATGTGGTGGCTCTGAGGGAAAATGGAGTTTCAGCCCTTGAAGTGCTAGCGCCTCACCTCTGTTCCAAGCCCTCTACTGCCTCATTCTTTTCCAGATGTGTGTCTTGCACCACCAGATGCTCAGCATATGCATACCATGCCTAAAGCTCCAACAGGGGGCTGACAGCCACACTGGGACCTTGTGTGGTGAAACAATACAGCCTCTCTCTGTGTTCCTCCCTCACAGGCACCCCTCATTGCAACTGCTTTAAAGAAAAATCCCCCCTTGTGCACGGACGTAGAAAATGTCCACAGAGTGAGGAGCGGGAGAGAGAGGAAGGAAAAAGAAATAGTGAGTGTGTGGCCAAGAGAGAAATAAGGACCAGGGGGAACAGGGTTGGCAGGGCTGGAAGAGAAAATGTTGCTGTTGGCATGAGACTGTGTATTGTTCTTGTGGGTTGGTTTGGTTTAGCTTTTTAACTCTGAAGTTACTAAACACAAATATGTACCGCAATACTGTATACTTTTCATTTTACTGCTGGTGCGTCGGAAACTTAAATGACCCAGGAGGCTTTAAAAATGTGTGTGTTCCACTCTTGTGTTTTACAATCAATTGCGTGAAACAAAGGATTTTGCAGCACCACTCCTTCAGCAATCCAAGGGTTAGCCATCAGCAGTGTTGTAAGTGCTGCACAGCTCTGGGTGAAGTTATTTGCTCAAGTTACAGCCCTCCTTCATGATCCACAGGATGGGTGAGTCATGTGCTCAAGGACTTGGGCGCTTCACTGTTGTGGGAACATTTCCATTTTCTGATTTCCATGAGACCACAGAACAAACTAAAATGGCCTCCCTGATTCAACACTCTGGTGAAAGATGGTTGCGCCAAAACGATCCTGAATCATGCTTAGTTAGATGGAAAAAATGACACATCTGACTCACTCCAGGATGAGATTCCTTCCTTGTGCATCTCTTCTTATGCGTGCGTGCATCAGACAGATCCGCCCAGGCCAAAAGCCTCTAAACATTAAAATGCAGCGCTAATGTACAGTATTAACACAGGGCACACTTCCCTTTTCATCAAGTATTACGGAATATTTTAAAATTGACAAAGACTCTTTTTTATTAATCCTGATATCATCCTGGGCGGGTCCAGGTTTCCTAGTTGATCCGCAACTATAGGAAACACCGCACACAATGAGGCACTGAACAAAGAAATGAGGCAGGGCATAAGTGAAAGGGTAAGCAAGGCCACAGGTGAGAGAACAATCAACTAATCAAAAGCATTATACTTCTTTCATTAGGGTTGGGTGTGTCTCTTTTAGGAATATGATATAATGTGTGCAATTCGTATAAAGCTGTAGAGAGCTTTTCTTCAAAACAAAAGAAAGAAATCATTGAGGAAACATTTTAGCCTCAGTTCAGACATGAAGTGTGATACAAACGCAGACACTGACATGTCTACACTAAACATGGAAGGACCTCTTTTCTGCCCAACTGTAATAAGACTATTATTAACACTAACCTTTTCAGAACACATAACACAAACAGCATAAGAAAGGTGTGGTCACAAAAATGACATCACATCTGTACAACAATGTAAATATTCATTAACATTGTGGCGCATTTAAAATAAAGTGTTGACTCAAGTAAAACATGCACAAAGTCAAAGCTTCAAGCCTCTTAATTTGATTTGGAAACAAAATGTTACTGACCCCTCATGACCCCCTGTCCTTAGAGATAGCATTTCTACAGGGAACCAATGCCAAGGTTTTTTTTTTTTTTTTTTTTAAATACAGAATTTTTCCAGGCTGTCTCTTTGGGAGACATAAGCAACATCAAAACAAGAACCCATGGTTTTAAACAGAGGACATTCTTGTCTTTGTGCAAACCACAAAGCACAGCCCAGTAATTTTCTTTGCTCTGTTGGATGCTCTCCATTTATCACATCAAACAGCTTCCAATGTGAAGTCTCTGCCTGCCCTCTACAGGGAAAAAGGGAACAGAGCAGCACCAGTTCAACCCGTTTGGTTTCCAACGGTTTCGAGTTACAGGAACAGCTGCGCTTCTAGGAAACACTTCCAAGTATTGCATACCAAATTATTACCTAATAATCAGCAAGTATGTTTATATTTACCTTAAGAAAACAATGTATTTTGAGTGCAACGTTTTCAACATTGAAACCAAGCTGAGGAATGGTTCCACTGGCCTCTTCTAGATATAGACTATATTCTAAATGTATTGACAGCACACCTTCATCTACTTACTGAATCACCACAGGGTACTGTCAGATGTACAGCTACACCTATATTCACACCCAAACTGACAGGTTTATTAAACTCTCACATCACGGTAGCAAGACTGCAATGTCAACCCCTGCAAATGAAGACCTAGTCCTCAAATCAACTCATAAGTGCCACATGTACAATTATAGATATTTCCAGTATTCTTTGATGGCAGGTATTTGAACTGAGGACATGCAGATAGTAAGCATTAAAAACAAACAAAAAAAAAAAAACACTTAAAAATCACAAACAGCCAAACCCAATAGTTGGCATTGTGGAAAATGCTTTATTTCGCAAGTCAACCAGAAAACAGTTGGGGCCACTGAGACAGAATTCACTCATCGTCAAACACCGTTACTCCAAGTCAATTTTGCAGGTAAGTAAGCACGTGGTGGCTGAGAGTCTGAAAGTTTTAAGTGTTGAGAGCAGAAGCGCAAAGTGCTTTTGTTCAGACTGTCCCAGTGTCCTCTCACTTGAAGATCTTGCCCTGGTTGAAGGCTTTACCGACGTGCTTGAAGTCTCCCTCCCAGGCAAAGTACTCCTTCACCATGGTCTTGCACTCCTCGCTGGCTGGGTCCAGCTTGCGCCAGTCGTATGATTCATAGTCGATCTGCCAGTCTTGACACAGCTGGGGAAAATAAGGACAATGTGTTAGCTGAATTGGAGCGTGTTCCCCTAAGGTTAAATAAAACTGATAAAGAACCAGTATCAGATTATCAGATGATACTCATGCTTCCTTATCTAGAAGGAATGGTTCGACCATCACATGTGCATTCATAAGCAGACGATCGAAGCGGCAGAAAATGCATAAACAATTCCAAGAAATGACTACTTCCAACATTAACTGACAAGGTGATTAAATATTCTGCTCATGTACTTTCAGGCTTCTGTATATTTTAGCCACTGATAAAAAGGCTCCAACTAAAGCAGCACACAGAGACAACTACCTGTTCTGATTTAAAGTCAACTGCACATGAAGTCAACTCTTCGTTTGATCGTATTTCATGTGGCCACAGCATGAACCAGCCTTTAAACTCACTCAAACAGAGATGACTGGGATGAATATGGTCTTACATTTCTATTCCCCTGTCAGATTAAGACTTGGTGCCATGAGTGGACACCGCCTTGCCCAAAGACAGGGGATAAATCCAACTCCCTCTCCACCCACCCCAAAAATGGTGTACAGTGCCAAACAATTACAGATGTACTAATGTTATTTTTATGTGTTTAAAGAGGTTCAAACCAATGTCTCTAAAATTACTGTTTGACAGTTTCTGAATCACAAAAAGGCACTAAGTGTGTTTATCAAGTCAGGGTGTTAAATCCTTACAGTGAAAGCCAGTTCCTGGCCTCTGAAGATCCAGATTCCAGAAATGCTGCTGTCATTGTTGGTGCCGAACAAGATAACACTGGCAAAGGCATTCTTTCTGAGTTTGTCCAAGCGCTGGAACATACCTGGAGAAAGACACGATAGGGTTTGAGTCAGTGGTATTTTTAATCTTACCAAAAAAAAAAAAAAAAAAAAAAAAAAAACCCACAAAATACAACCTAATTATTGTTGTAATGTGTAGACTTTAAAACCTGCACTTGGAACACTAGATCATTTTTCACTTCTGCCAGTTTCATTTCCACAGTAACCTGCTCTCCAGGCACTGATAATGCTACAACCAAAGGACATGAGGAGGTGCCCCCAGTCTCAATTGGTACCAAAACATTAGTTTCAATGTGACCACAGCATGAACCAGCCTTATTACTCACTGACAAGAGACGACTGGGATGAATATGGTCTTCTATGTTCTTTCCCCGTCAGATTAAGACTTTGTGTCATAATTGGACACTGCCTTGCCCAGTGACAGGGAATTCCACACTTGATGAGGAGTAGAGTCTGATCGAGGTTAAGTTTTTAAAAAGATTTCGACTTGACACACTGGCTGTGAAGCACTTATACATGAACTAAAAGTCATCTTAAATACACCTTCCTCACTAGCCACGAATTAGAGAACATTGACCCAAAATAACCAAGTTGTTTTCAGGAAAAATCTATGCGGCAACATTATGTAGTAATATAGAGTTTGTTGTACAAGCTTAACCACTAAAAATAATTAACCCAATCATCTGTTTACATACAGGAGTAGTCTCTGATGTCCATATAATCCAAGTACAAGAGACAATATTTCTGTCTCAGGACTGATATAACAAGTGCAGTGAGTCCACAATTAGCCTGCCTCCTCTAATCTACATGAGGCCACATCTCAGCAATTTTACTGAAACACAAATATTACCATATGCTCAAAATCCCCTTTTAGTCAGACGGATGTAGAGAACTTAACCTGCCAAACCACATAGACAGTATTGAAAATTTGACCGAGAGACCGTTGTGTCAGACACTACATTCCTCTAGGAAACATGTTCAGTGTCCATCACCACAAAAAGAAAAACTGTACAAATACAAAAGTCTTAAACAGAGATGCTCTTTAAACATGAAGTGGCAGAGTCTTACCTGTGATAAGGTTGCAGCTCTTGAATGTAAGTGTAAGCTCCTCAGGGTATTTGTACACACTATACCAAATGGAATAGCCCTCACAGTCGAAGTTCTCCCAGAAGTGGGGAATGGCAACTGACAAGGTGTCCTCATTGGAGTATTTTCTTTTGAACTCATCCATAACAAATGAGCTGGAGAGGAAAAAGAGAAAGGTTGGCACATATGAAATTCCTGTCAGTGAAGTAGAATGTGTTGACAACAATGTGAGCAAAGTCCTAATAGTCCAGCATCTCCATGCTAATTTTAGTTCGGTGCATGATTAAGTCACCAACTTTGTATTTTCCATTCAAATTAAAATAAAGCACCTTGATGGAGGTTACCACAAACCAAACTTATGGACCCATTCACAAAATTACCAGAGACTGAGAAAATTTTGTGGAGAATTCTGAACTATCCCACTTTGTCTTATCCGACTACCTCTTAATTAAATTTCTTGATGCGGTTCTTGATAAATGTGGCCACAGCATGAACCAGCCTTTTGACTCACTAATAAGAGATGACTGGGATGAATATGGTCTCAAATTTCTATTCCCCCGTCAGATTAAGACTTTGTGCCACAATCAGACACTGCCTTGCCCAAAGACAGGGGGTCTTTGCTTACCCCAAAGATAGCAAATCACTAGTAAACAGGCCAATACCCATGTTTTCCACATAGAAGGAAAATTACAGGCATGTAAATCTTGTTTCAGTGTGCAAACAACATACACTGGCACACTTAGAAATAAATATGCAGTTGAATAGCCTATGTAGTATCAGTTATGACAGACAACGAAGGGCTTATGAGAAATGCAACATTCAATGCAGGATTTTCAAGACAAGTTGCCTGGATTGACAATTTGGGTTCTCATTTGCTCAAGTGGGAAAGGTATCAGAGGGCTTAATTTTTACACCTTTTTGACAGGTGTGCAAATGGGTCCTTGGTTTTGGGTTCAGCAGCCAGAACTGCATCACAGTCATCCATCTCCTCTTCTTGAGCAGGCTTCTTTTCTTCCTTCTTTTTTTCTTTCTTCTCCTGGGGCTTGGCTGCCTCTTTTCCACCCTTCTCTTTCTTAGGAGGGGCTTCTTTCTTGGGCTGCATCTCAGCAAACTTCTTGGCTGCAGCAACAAGAAAACAACAAAAAACAGATTTAAGTCTTTGGAAAGTACTGGAGATGTATTGTGAAATATCACAATCAATGACATCTGTTTAGAAGAATGTTTCATCCACTTAAGTAACTGCATTTCATTTTATTACTTTTCAGCTTAATCTAATCATAAATTTAGATACGTACAAACAATATATTGTATCCTTCTGCCAAAAGCTATTTCTTCATATTTGTAAATATGCAAGTAAAAGCTGCACATTTGAGTGAACTTTTACACTTAAGACAATAACATCTTTAAGCAATTGTGGGTTTGCAGAACAGTTTAACTGGGGCAAAAAAAAAAAAACCCTGCTAAAACCTTAATATAAGCTGCAAAGACAGCATGCACCCTTAACACATCTCACTTCTTTGCTTGTTACTCACCATCAAACTGAGCCATCTTTTCACACAGCTTTACGTCCCCAAGGACAGTCTTGAATTGTGGCTGGTTAATGCAGGTGACAAACCAGCGGGTAACATTGGGGTAAGGCTGACGGAAAGAAGGCTCCAAGACCTACCAACAAAAAAACGTAGGGGGCGATCACACAACTGAATTGTTTCACAAAGAAAAGCTTACATGTATAAACACATGTTATTTCCATAGTGCTTGTCATACCTGTTTATAAAGCCAGAGCATAGAGCAGACCACAGTGACATCAGCTAGGCTGATCCTCTCACCGACCAGGAAGGTACGGGTGTTCAGGTGTTGATTCAGCACTGTGAGCACCTTCTTCACATCTTCCTTGGCCTGCTCTGTAGCCTAGACCGACCCAGACAAAAAGGGGTGATTACACAGGACTAAAAACACAAAAAAGTACTGAGTCAGTTACACGTTCTACTATCAAGTTTAAACAAAGAAAGTAAGGCTGCAAGTTGATTTAATACACTGAGCTCCACACCTGCTTGTTGAACTGCATGATTCCAAGAGTGGGGAAGACCCATGCGCTGGCCGGGGGGATGATCTCTGAGTCAGCAAAGCTCACCCACTGCAGTATCTGGGCGGCAGCCTGAGGAGTGGCGCCACGCAGGGCATCATTGCTCACTGCAAATAAAACAGAAAACATTTAAGACATTTCTGTTAGCCAGCATTAATGACTTGTCTCATCAGTATAACTACTCACAGATACACTGTGTGACCAAATTAATACACTGATTTTGTTAGCAGAGTGCATGGCTTACAAGCAGGACATGTGTTACAATGTTTTGTGTCTTATTACTGAAGACATGAAAATCTTAAATTTATCACTTACAGTAGTGAGCAATGGCATTACTCTCGAACAAACAGAAACCGTCATCTCCCTGGAAGGCGGGTACCTGTAGAAACAAGTAGAATTCAGGTCTAACTTTAAACTGATCTAATCCAAACAGAACAACTGAGGTACTGAGACCATGTTTTGATAAACCAATTAAGCGCCATAATTGGGCCGAAACAAAGGACTACTGTCACAGAGCGAACCCAAAAATCCTACACCGCCGTGCACAACAGTAACAGGCGTATCATTACCAGATTGTTGCACTCACCTTGCCCAGTGGGAAGTTGTTGAGGAAGGCAGGAGCACGGTTTGTCTGCCCGAAGGTGAAGGCAGGGGGGCTGCTAGCAACTTTGAGGCGAGCACCACTGTACTGGGCTGCAATCTGAGCCTTGAAGGCCCGCCAGTTCTCTGGATACGTGTACAGAGTCTGTAAAGAGGAAGACAACACTGAAATTATGGCAAAATATACACACACACAAATGTGAACATTCAACTGTGATGTTTTCCAGCATGGTGGCAAAGGTAGTGTGAACTTTACAACGCTGAGGTGCTTTATGTGAAAATATACATTGGCCCTTCATCTGGTTAATATGGAAATTTTCCAATCAGGCCACAAACCTAGTTATAACAGGGATGCATGCGTTTCTGGTTCAACTCAATGCCAACCAAATTCAGATGCTATATATGGACAACAAAGTAGAGAGAAGCTGTACATGTTAACACATTAAACTACGTCAGCAACATAGATCAAATCTAAACTCAAACTTTATTTGCCACATAAAAAACAAAACCTAGCTATATTCACGTGGCTGTTAGCTAGCTTTAAATGTTAGCAGTCAACACCGGTAATACACTCCGTAGTCTTTCAGCTTGAATTCACATGAAAAGCTAGCATGCAAATCAACCTAGGGACTACACGAACTCAACACCAGCACTAACATAAAATTTAAAATACGTATAAATGTTTCAGTTAGTTGTCATAGTGTGAAAAAGGCTAATGATAACGTGGCACAAGCCTGGCCCGATACATGGGCGTCATTCAGTTTGAGTGCAACGTCAGATAGCCGGAGCTAAATGTCTGAATGAGCATTGAATTAAACTCTTTTAAAATAAACCTAAGAACGGCAAATTTACAAGCAGAGCACGTTGTTTACATGACAGTGGGTTCACAAGGACTGCAGATGGCACTGATATTCAACGGATTGTTTTCAGAAAAGCTAACAAATTATCCACAAGTGGCCATCTCTCCATCTTACTCACCCCTGCCGCCATCTTCAGGACGAGAGAAAGAAAGAACGAGGGCACGCTCCACTGACGTATTTACGGACACAATACGTGCGCGCCCATGAAATTTGCGTGTTCACATTTCCCAGTGTATGTCCGCTTTCTAACTCAAAAGCCGGACAGAGTTGGCCTTTAGCGTTTGGAATACTTATGTATTTTGAGTCAAGGTTCAGACTGGCGAAAACGGCAAGTTGATAGGACCAGTATTTTGGGAGATATTAGTAATTTTGGCATACAATTGCCTTACAATCACGTTGAATTATAGCGTCATCATTGAAGAGGGTTACCTAGTGTGCAGAAACAGACATGCTACCTGAGAGGTTATTCAACTGAAAATGCCAGTGGAATTTACCAAGAAAGTAAAGGAATGAACTGTATCTGAGGATCTATAACCCGTGGTTCCCCAACGACCTAGTGGTATGTAGTAGGATGCAACGGTACAGTTTATCCACAGTTCGGAACGTATTGCGGTTTGTGAGTCATGGTTCGCGGTACGGTTCGGTTCAGACCCAGAGGTCGGCTGGAGCCGGACGCAGAGCCCCGGGTCTTAGGGTGACCAGATCCAACTGACCAGATGAGGACAAAGACTATGTTTGTGTGGGACAATGTGGGACACCAAAGTATGGAAATAGTCTAAGGTAACTTAAGGAAAAAAATAAATCATCCATTTTCCCCTTATCTTATAGCATTACTATGGATTGATGTCTAGTTGATTGTGTCATATTAACAACTATGAAAATGAAAACTTTATATATTTGATTTAAATGCATCTGTTCCAGGTTTGTTCACATTAGTAAAC
>JAPQRQ010000002.1:20498329-20508756 GCA_037367365.1 Apogon talboti
TTTGAGGTTTTATAGTCGAGCTACCAGTTTCCTACATTTCTGGTAACACTTTCCTACATTCCCGTTGAATAGTCTATTGTGTGACACCGTGCACGCGGAGTCCGTGCAGTCGTAAAAACTGAGTTTTGCGTGGACGTGTCCGGTGTCCGCCTCAAGTACGCGCAGAGTCCGCGGAGACAAGTACACCTGACTCTGGGAGAACTGGATCCAAGTTCTGTTTAAGTCAAAGGGGTTGGGTGTAGTCCACAGCCGGGCACTGCCTCTGGCTCCAACCAATGACAGAATTCCGTAAGTCAGTTGTCTTGCCTCAGCTCTAATGTAAATGTGATTTGTCCGGAAATGTCATTTGAAAATGACAAATGAGCCATACCATGGTACATGGTCGTATCGAACCGTGAGGGGCGTACCGAACGGTACGACGGTACGACGTGTACCGTTGCACCCCTAGTATATAGTAACACAACTGTAGTTTGGGTAAAAATAACTGGTGAATAAGGCGCACGCACACACACACACACATAACCTCTGTACAAAAAATAGAAAGCAAATATACAGTAAGAACAAATAAAATGATTTATTCCATTCCATGTACAAAAAACAAATGTGCAGTTAAGATGCAAGTGAACTGTATATGAAAGGAGACTTAACTCCCAAACTCTGCCAAACTGTACAACAAATTCCTCCTTGAAATTTAGTGAAATCTTTAAATTTCATCTAATTAAAACTAATGTAAGCTGCAATGATTAATAATAAAAAAAAATAATACCAAAGGCTCATCCCTACCTGTCACCACACAATGTTAATCATCATAGAAAAATATTTATTTTAACAAATAACTAAAGTACTTAATAAAATGTCTCCTTAGAAACGGGCTTTCACGAGGCCAAATCAGCTCACAAGACCTGGAACACAAAGCATAGATACAGCAAGTTAAATGATAGAGCACAAATATTTTTATACACACAAAATACACATTCCAACTAAACTCACTACATTGAAAACAAAAACATTCAAAAGCAACTATTGAAGTAGCAACTGTGGCTTTAACTGAGCATTATTATTCAATGCAAATTATAGTGTGCAAAACATTTTACCAGTATAAACCTGTTGCTCCCCAACCCCCCCCAAACATGTGATGATGTTGTATTATCCCACGTTATACTCACCGAGGTAATCATCCATGAGCGAGCCAATGGCAAACTGAAAAAAAAAAGATGAGACTTACTTTATTTACTGTAAAGTGAAATCAAAACCTTTGTGCAAATTAACATTTGCGCTATGACATGCAATGTGTCTTATGTTTTCTAACAGTGACAAAAATTTAACACAGTCCTCAGCAAAAATAGTCAATTACTTTTATGTTACACTTTAATTTTGGTTATTATGGTGGAAATACTGTAACTAGGAAAGATGACAGGTCTAAGCCTCATCTGAATCTGTGCTGTTACAGTGCTCAGTATATGCACCACTAGATGAGGCCCCCCATTCTTCCTGTCACATAGTCACTGTTTATGTACAAATGCTCCAAATGTCTAAGAAAAACTTACTATGTCATTCTTATCCACTCTTGTACCCACAATCTTTAGCCTGATCTCGTCATCTTGCTGGATCACAATGTCCTTAAAGAGAAACACAGATTTTTATAGCAGTAGTACTTTGACAGTGAGCACTACTGGCTACTGTGATAACAGTATTTATGACAATATACCTTACAGTTTTTAACTAATTTTAGGACAAGACCACTAAGACATAATGATAAATATTCATACCTCATCAACTGTCTTATAGCATGGTGGATTTGAGTTTGGGTCAAACTCCATTTCAGAGGGAATAGACTGCAAAAAAACCAAAAAAAAACTGCACTTAGATGATAAACTTTAAAAAATAATCCAATGATAAAAGGAAACCATTCAACCAAAGTCTAAATATCAAGGTAACTCACATGACGAGAGATGAAGCAAGACATGGGACCGATTTCTGTGAACAATCCAACCTGAAACAAATTATATTAAATTATATTATATATAAAGGTTAAATAGATCAGAATTCTCACTATTAATTTGGTTAGCTAAAATTGAGTTATTTTTAGTAAGTTAAAGAAAATACATTGTAATTCTAAGAAAAGAAATGTGGTATGTGGCAATGGGAAAGAGATTTTCAACAAAGACTGCAGCAAAAAAATGTTATATAGGTCAGTTATTCATGTCTCCCCATTTCAAGCTGCAATGTGTAACATTCACTCATGCGCTTCAAAAGTTTGTATTTATGATTCTTGCCCACGGCCTCTAGGTAAAAATAAGTGTAGATGTATCATGGATGTAGGCACCGAGACATTTGGGGAAAGGGCTGAGTTTTTCATGGTGCATTAAAACCCTTTCACTTTGCAAATACCAAAAACAATTAATACATGTAAATTCCTCCTTGTGTTATATATTGCAACTTTAAAAATGAAATGCTTCAGGTTCATCATCACTTTAGTTGTACTGTAGTGCTTTATACCTTGTTAACCTGTGTGACCACAGCGTCCACAACCTCCCCCTTGAACGGCCGGAACACAATGGCCTTGTACTTGACTGGATACAGGACAAAGCCTCTGCCTGGCTGGATTACACCCGCCCCGATGTTGTCAATGGTGGTGACAGCAATGACAAAGCCATACCTGAGAGAGGCAAGCGTAAACATCTTTACAGCAGGCCTACTGCATCTACACAGTATGCAAATTAAGGCTGTACACTTTATTTAAATATTATGGGTTGCCTATGTGGCAAACTGCAATATCCAAATAACAGCAGCGGAATTTTTTGGATAAATGTAAAATACATCACAGCCCCTTTTAAATTAAGCAATGTATTATTATAGAGATGCTCCTGCCTACAAATCACAGGTTTTTTTCATTAATTTTTGGGGAATGTGGTGGATTCCTGTAGCATTCCCTGAGGAGGGAGTAAATTTAGTCATTGTATATTTAGAAAAGGACAGGGGAAAATAAAGCAACAGTAACATAATTTGTTTTCGATATGAATATGCTATTTCAATATGACGAATAAATATGGAATAAATCCAGAAGAAAAAATAGATTTTTGTGAAATGCAATTGTCAGATGTGTGAGAAAAACAATATGATACAGACTACTTCCCCTTTTTACTTTCCATTTTTTTAATGAAAAAAAAAATCAGAAAACAAGAATGGGATGGAACAGGAACTTTGTTAAATTCTGTCATGGGATCTGCACAGGACAATGGTATAAATCACACTCTTGTTAAGGGAGTGTAGTTGTTTGGTACAGATTAACTTTTTTTTCTCAGTTTTTTGTATAAAAGTACTTGAAAAATTCCCACCAATACTATAACTCATACGATAATCTTAGTATTTATTTATTGTGTAAATGTAGGAAAGCTATTAAGAAAGAAAAATAATTTAATGAAGTGACACTCCGATGCTGCCAAGACAAATGTCAAACAAATATTTGGTCAGCCACATGCCTTCCCTGTTTCTTAGATACTAGTGTGAAAAAGACAGGGACACCCAATGTAGGTAAGGTAAAAAATGAAAATCTTATTGTGATAGTTCTATTGTATGATAAAAACGCAAACCATAGTGTGATTCATTTGTTAAACCAAATGTCTATTCAATATAAAATAGAGAGGGAGGCTCACTTTTGTTTACTTTTTCCTGTTTCAACGAACATACACAAAACTTACTTAATATTGTAGGACATAGGAAATAATATACCAAAAGCCTAAAAGACTGTGATGATGCCATGTACATAGACGTTTATCTCTCACTTACTTGCCGGTACATGTGCCCTCCACTTCTGTGAAGAGCTTTTGCTTCACGGTGTTGAGGAGATTCGGACCAAAATACCTCGGGTGTAGTAAGATTTCATGCTCCAAAGAAATCTGTATAAACGTAAAAAGTAACATACATATTTTAATGCTGATCCCATAAGTAGTGGCTGTTATAAGATAAAAGAGTGCGAGGAAAGGTTTGTTTGGGCATCTTTAGCTTTGTCCTCCGAGCCACGATCACGTTCAGCCATCAGTAATAAACAAAACATCGGCGCATTACTATTAGCCAGCACCTACGTGGAAATTAATAATCATACTTACATGGTAAAACATTTCAGATGTAATGTCTCACCAAATCTTGAATCGTGTTGTCGTTTCAAGAAATGTTTCACTGCGTTTTAAGTTGAATGAAACCGTCTCTAATGAAAGTAGTTTCCGGGTCATGGGGTCATATGGAGTTTTTGCCCAGGGTTATGTCTATCAGAAAATGAGGGCACGACTCACGTTTATTTAATAGTATTTGGAGAAACGCAGCTATGAAAATAACGCATAGGCTATGTGGTGCATTCTTAATTTTCACAACCTAATCCGCCTCACATATAAATCGGCGATTTATATGTGAGACGTATTACCTAGGTGCATTATAGCCCTGGGTAATGGCTGTCAGGGAACGAGAGCTACACGGAGGGTAAAACTCATTTATTTACTAGCATATGGGGAAACGCAGAAATGAGTGAAAATAATACACGTAGAAAATAATATTTCTCTCACATATAAATATTTAAATACTTTAAGTTCCGCAGAAAGTCGACAATTTACATGTGTGGGTATTCGCTTTTCATCGCCAGGCAACCATGACAACAACGTCCATGCAAATACAAACCACGCCCCCTGGTGTTTAGGAGGTAGAGCTGACGAGGGGCGGACCAGACGTAAGGCGTAACTCAGAGCTGGACTGCGATTGGACTGTTAATCTGGACTGTTGACGTTTGACACAAGCAAAACAAGTCTGTAAGGTGCTGTTTGGAGCAAAATGAAGACTTAAAATAGGACGGTTAGATGCAAATAGTTTAATCACTGCCTCATCGACGATCTGATTTCCTTAACTCGTCTTTGACCTACTTCCGGTTCATCTCTCAAGTTTCTGTTATGGCGAGCACCCTCGTCTCCAAGTTGTGTCGCCGTCCTGTGATCACAAAGCTTGTAAGTGATCCAATTTCTCTCACCCCGATTTGATCTGACTGTAGGTTGATATATGTGCGACTCTTGTTTCATGTCATTCCCACACCCAAGGTACAGGCGTGTGTCAGGTCCGGCTGTGTACAGTCTCACGGGGCACCAGGGAGCAGACATCTCTCCAGCGAACCCCCTCCGGAGAAAATCAGCCGATATCCAGTACCTTACAAAAAAGACCTGCCTTATGACTTAGTGGAGCTTATGGAAGAAGTGGAGTCAAAGGTAGAAGATACTTGATGTGTGGTATTAAATCCAAGGTTACACCTGTAGACAGATTTTATTCACTGAATATATTTTTGTTTACAGGGAGGCTTTTTGCCAAATGTCTTCAAAGTCCTTTCTCACAGACCAGCAGAGTTTAGAGCCTTCTTCTCTTACTATGGTGAACTCATGAACAAAGAGACAGGTGTGTGTGTGTTTTTTTTTTCACACATGTATGAGTATGCAAAGGGGTGATGGTATGAGTTCAGACTTTTAATACATACTACTTTCAGCTGCTCCCTAGTGGGGTCACCACAGCAAATCATCTGCTTCAGTCTGATCCTGTCCGCTGCATGTTCTTCTTTCACACCATCTACCTGCATGTGCTCCTTCACCACATACTGAACATACATCTCCTCTTTGATCTTCCTCTATCTCCAACATTCAGGGCCCATAAACTCTCAGTTCCTCATCATATCTACCTCCTTTCTTTGACCAAGTTCAGGCTTTTAATAAATATCTAATTTCCATAATGTGTCCCCAAATTCAATTCCAGATCGTGCTATCATCTTGAAAAAGCCAGGTTATTTTTTTATGCACTGTATTTGGCAGAGTTAGGTTGCTGTGTGTTACTGAAAGGCTCACTTTTGGAGCAGATGATGCATGCCAGGTGTGGTGCTGAAACATTTTTATGATCAAATAGTGGCAGGTATTGTAGCTGTCGTAACTGCCACTGTTGCAGTGAACTGTGAAGGGCTGGAAGAGAAATAGGAAAATATCATATAATGATCGCCACTTATTCAGGTCAGCTAGTAGGGCTGTCCTGTGTGCACATTTCAGGGAAACCAAATATAACAAGGACAAAGGTTAGATTTTATATAGAGTAATTAAAAGGATGTAATCTGTTATATTGTGACACAGATTTGCTGTGTTTGCAGCACAGTGAGTGGAATATACAGTACTGTGCAAACGTCTTATGCAGCCTTTAACTTTATTGCTTGACCAAGACTATGACCACACATATGCATTTCTTAGTACTTGTACTGTTATATCAACAACTGGAATATACAGCAAATATGTAAATAGTATTCAAAACAAAAATATATTTCAGAAAAAAATCTTAATATTCTATAAGCTATATGGGATCATCTGGACAAAGAAAAGGATAAAAGATCACGAAAGCCTCTGAGATGATCTGAAAGTGTGTAATATAACACAAGATTATTTAAGAAAACATCCATGCAGTTGACCCAAGAGAGTTGAAGATTAACTTTACCTGCAAAAGTTGTTAAGTTCAGATGTTTTGTTTGTTCTGTTTCAATACACATACCCATTACAACTCTGCAGAAACTGTAGATACAATTTGGTACTAGACTTTTGTCATTACTTATTTTATCCTGCTGGGTTTTGGAATGAGTCTGTGCATTTATTGTTACAAAACCTGAAAACTAGTAGCAATCTACTGCACTTCACATAAGACCAAACTCTCTAGACACATCTCTGTTTTTACAGTCTTTACTGGATAAGCACAATTTGGCCTTTTATTGAATTATGCCTTAAACTGTATGAGGGTTGTTTAGACATTAATACCTTACACTACAGGTCTATCCTGTTGAGCAATGCCAAAGATCTGTTGGCTCATATTTTTCATAGAATTGAAGAAAGATTTTGTCACGAACAATGAGCGTGTTTTACAAGAGCTTGTATAAGTATTTTTCACAGTGACAGTTTACTTTTTGATCTAGATAACTTAAGTGTGTTTGTGAACAGCAGCATAGTAACTCTTTAAAACCTGATGTGTCATCACTGACACAGCCTGCGCATATAAATTTTGGATGGCTGTAACTCTTTCAGTGTTTGTGCAATTGGAAAAATTCCAATACTTTCTGAAACCTGAGACGTCATGCTTTATAGGTTTTATTGGGTTATTACAATAATTTTACTCATGCCTTAACTGGATGCTGGAGAAGAAGACGTTTAAGCAGGATTATAACATGCAGTAAATTGTAAATGATTGCTAGATTTTGAAAGATCTGTCAAAAAGTACTCTGGAAAAATGGGCAAAGGGACTCACTCACAGCATATTTTCTAACCTTTTAGTTAGTTAAAATAAGAAAAAAAGTCCAGGCGGACCATTTTGAGCTCCAGGTTTAAAGGGTTAATGTACACCAACCTCTGACGCTATGCTTCCTGGAACATTAAATTAAATACAGCCTGGCTTTTCTTTATAGTCATTGTGTGAATGTGTCCTGTTGCATGTCTTTGTGTCCTTCTATTTCCTGACGGCAAATGAATTTAATTTAAAATATCTTCAGGGGGACTTACCAAGGCTGACCGTGAGCTAATTGTTGTGGTAACCAGTATCCACAATAAGTGTCTCTACTGTGTGGTATCCCATAGTGCATTGCACCGCATCTACTCAAAGAAGCCTTCTCTTTCGGACCAGGTATTTTCATATATTTCAGTGGTTGCTTCTTGCTTTGAATGAACTAAATGAACAGATATAATGTTGGTGTAACAACAACTAATCTGAATTATTCATATGCTAGATGTTGCTGGGTTTGAATGTATGCTTTACAAATTAACCCTTTTTGTTGCTTCTAACCAAAAACCCACTTTGTTGAACTTCTTGCTTTCCTTCAGGTGATTGTTAACTATGAGAATGCTGAGCTCTCACCTCGGGAGCGTGCCATGCTGGATTTTGCCATGGCCGTGTGTCGCTGCGACACGATCACAGAAAAGCACTTCCAGTCACTGGAGGAAGTGGGCTTTAACCGGGAGGATGCCTGGGACATCGCCGCCATTGCTGCTTTCTTTGCCATGTCCAACCGACTCGCCCACCTCGCAGACATGAGACCAAACCCAGAGTTTTATAACATGGGCCGTCTGCCACGGGAGAAGAGCAAGGACAAAGCAGAAGGAGAGAGCAAGTGAAAAAGGGCCACTGTTACAGATCAGTTACCGTACTTTCCGGACTATTGAGCGCACCTGAATATAAGCCGCACACTAAACACACTGGACCATTTTAACCCAGTTGATCCTGTCCTCTTATCTTAACTGTAGGTCTATAGACCACCATTGATTCATTGATCCCAAGCTTATGTGCAGCAGCTCTATTTCCTTCTTCGACAGCCAGATCGATCGCCTTTAACTTGAAAGCTGCCTCATATGCATTTCTTTGTGTGTTTTCCATTATGAGGGTGTGTGCATGACACGCAAAATGACTGATCTGATGAATTTAGTGTGTGCGTTTGATTTATGGTGATTAGAATGGTTTCATTGGTGCACTGTCACCTGTTCGGTAATTTCATTGGTCTGGTGTGACAAGCCTAAACGTATTGGCGACATAAAGCTCGTTAGCCTTTTAAACGTTAAATTAGCCACACCCTTGTTTAAGCCACAGGGTTCAAAGCATGGGAAAAAAGTAGCTGCTTATAGACCGGAAATTACGGTAATCAGAGGTCACTCATATTATGCACACTTTGAAGCAAAAATTGTTGCACATTTGATTTACTTTATTTTGTCTCCCTACCTTGTGTGAATGATGAGATGCTCTTGATTATTTTGTATATTCTGCAATACTAGATTTGCAAATGCATAACCTGAACTACACTGCACTCCATTAGCCTGACTAAGCCACTGTTGGGCACCAGGTTTACAAGTGAATGGATTATGAACCTGTGTTGGGTTTGTTTTACTGATTCAGGCATTCTGTCTATTTACTGTTTTATTTTTAAGTGGTTGTTAATTTAACACTTGGTTGGGAAAAGTAATTTTTTTTCTGTTGGATGTTCAATATATTAACACCAAAATGAGTATAAACACACACCCATATATGTTGTAAAGCTTTCATAATAAATGAATATTTTATGCATTGTAACCAACACAATCATCTAGAACTCAGTCTGAAAGCAGTTTTTGTCATTCACTGATGGGAGGTGTAAATGTGTTTCTTTATTCAGAGTTACTGTCACTGTCTGAAAGATTGTAAATACTGTATGTTACTGGCAAGAAACTGCCTGTACTTTCCTCTCCTCCTTTCTAAATAAATTATATTTTTCTTGATTTTAACTAAGGTCTGATTTAGTTTTTCTGACTTTACCACCTTTCATCATATTTTTCTCTCTCTTCTTTAAAATAAATCATCTACTTCAAAGCAGGAAGTCCACCAGGAGCTAAACACAGTAGTGGGTTTGTAAGAAGAGAAGGTACTCAATGCCAGTGTGGTGCTGTTTGTCACCATCAGATGGCACCACATCTGTATATATACATGGTTTACACAGCTACTTGACTGTAGGCAAAATGATATATCTATCCTGCAAGTACTGCGCACATAAGACATAGACATAGAAATAAAAGTTTAATATGAGCATTAGTAGTGAGCTTTAAAATATATCCTTGGCGTGATCTCAGTGTCACATACAAGGAGTGTAAATCTTAGGTGGAATTTATTTAGTGTCTTCCACTGCCAGTGTTGCCCGCCAATCCTGTGCTCACTTCTTTGAGTTACTCATTTTCCCCACAAATTTATTTTCTGCCAACCTACTTATAATGCTGACATCCGCAGGCAGTCTGTTATCTAAAGTGATACAATTCAAACATGACTCCAGGCATCAGGAGAAGAGTGTGAGTAATGTTAAAGTTACACACATTGGGTTACAATGAGGGAATGCCATCAAATTGTGTAAAACTAAATTGTTCTCCTTGATTTAATCGTAACTGAGAATTACAAATGCTGTATCATTATTAGCATGTTGAAAGTCATTCAAAATCTGGAAGTCATCCAAAGTGGAAATGTACTGCTATAGAATTCTTTAATCTCCAATTACATTTATACACAATTAATCATAATTCCTATATCATCGCATTAAATTCCTCTGACAGAGCTTTACAGACCTTGTTAAACTATGTCACAGCGAATCCATTCACTTTAGTAAAGGTCACTGCACTGACAGATTCCTTCCCAGACCTATCCTGTCCCCGTCACACTGATAAAGTGTCATATGTCTCAGGAACTGCTCATGTTCTATTACAGTTCCTCATTAAGTGCCAACCCGGGTGACCCCCGAGTCTCCTGTTAGTATTAAAAGGCGACAGTAGGCTCCAGACAGGCTTAATTTATGGTCTACAGATGCCATGTTTTCAATCATCCTGGAATAGAATAGAATAGAATAGAATAGAATAGAATAGAATAGAATAGAA
>JAPQRQ010000002.1:20508856-20513856 GCA_037367365.1 Apogon talboti
CTACAGATGCCATGTTTTCAATCATCCTGGAATAGAATAGAATAGAATAGAATAGAATAGAATAGAATAGAATAGAACTTTGGAAATAAAATAGAAATTCAGTCTATCAGCTTTTCAGTATGAGCTTTGGACACTATTTTTGGAATATTCATTTTTCTAGATGTCTTTTTAGTTTCTGATGTTCTTAATTTACAAGCTGCTTGTTATTGCAAAAAAATTATTTATTCCACTGTTAAATTTTTAAAACAAACATTTTGTGGGTTTTTTTCAGTCTGGGGAAAAACTTAACAAGTCACTTTTAAGAAAACTATTCACTTTTCACTATGTTTTTTACAGTGGTCCAATACTAATTCTGTAAGCTGCAGAATAGAATAGAATACAATACAATACAATACAATATTGATTTCCTTAAAACAATGTTAACAGCTATTAGATGGAGGCCTACACCCATTTTCTTTATCATAGCCTGTTGGTAGAATGATGGATAAATCAATAACATTTTGTCTCTGTTGTAAGCTGGAGGGGAATCAGCACTGTGTAATAATTCTCCTGAGGCAGATAAAATCTGTCATGATACTCACTTGCCAAATGAGGCATAATACAGAGGAGGAAAAATTGAGTATGTTCCAGGAAGTAGGAGATGTGGGTCAAGTGAAAGAAAAGACCAGTTATACCAATCATTTATGAAGGTGAACTAAAATAAAGAACAGTAGCAACAGGTTCTAGACACCATTCATGTGACCAGTCCTTGAGTTAGATCCAAGAACTTGCAACAGTTTCTTAGTAGACTTTACATCAAAGTCAGCAGCAAAATTCATTTAAAAAAATTATGTTTCTGTGCATCATACAGTAGATTTGATTTGATTTGATTTGATTTGATCTGTGTTTACAGCATAGAAGTATTTTGTAAATGGCTTTTTCTAATAATAATTAAAAGTGTTGGTATTTACAAAAGGTCACACACATTCTTCTCTCATACTTGTGTAAAAAAATACTCTGTAAATAATTTACATACTGATTCAAGATCTTTACTCAAGTGCAAGTTCTGAAACGTGCTCGAAGTACTCACTTCTGGTAACTACTAAATAAATGTCAGAATGAACTTGCTGTGTATTTTGTGTTGGTCAGATTGCCAATATCTATATTGTGAAAGGGAAGTGGACTCTGTGTGTGTGTGTGTGTGTGTGTGTGTGTGTGTGTGTGTGTGTGTGTGTGTGTGTGTGTGTGTTGGGCATCACACAAAATCCGAAAGAGCTGACTGCTGCAGTTTGGCATACTTATGTATTTTTGGTCAAGGAAGAGACTAGCAAAAACATCAAGTTGATAGGACCAGTATTTTTGGAGATATTAGTAAGTTTGTAATACAATAGCCTTACAAATGCCCAGAATCATAGAATCATCATTGAAGTGGGTTACCTAGCAACAGGTAAACAATAGGACCACGTTGCCATGGTCTCAAATTTCATGTGCAGAAACAGACATGCCAGCTGAGAGGTTATTCACCTGAAAATGTCAGTGGAATTTACCAAGAAAGTAAAAGAATGAACTCTATCCGAGGATCTAGAACCCATGGTTCCCCACAGGTCAACACGCGAGTTTGTCTTTAATTGTGTAATCCGCTGTGTGCTCTCTAATGTAAATCAAACATTTTTACCTCCACCAAGGAGATTGTGTATTCACTACAGTTTGTTTGTCTGTTTGTTAGTTAGCAACATAACTCAAAAAGTTATGGGCGGATTTTAACTAAATTTTCAGAAAATGTCCGAAATGGGACCAGGAAGAAGTGAGTAGATTTTGGGGGTGATCCAGATCAAACAGGCATGCTAACCTCACGGTTGGCATGCCTGTTTCTGCACATGACATTTAACACCATATCAGCATGGCTCTATTGTTTATCTGTTGCTAGGTAACCCACTTCAAGGGTATTATACAGTATGTTATTGCTGAAAAGACATGTCGCCTTGGTGGAGGTCTGTGCTCTCCGAGTGCTTTTCTAGTTTTCTGTTTGTGCTCTGCCTTTATACTTCCTACTGTTAACCCACATAACAGAGACAGAGGCAACCAGAGGAGAGAAAGAGAAATGGAGTTTGCAAGAAGTGCATCTAATTTTTTATGCTTCCTCTGGGTTTTCAGCCAAACTTGTCCACTTCAGTTTTAAACAAGTTTCAGCATTGTCAAATAACTCCTCCATTCTTTCGGACTTGCAGAGAAGGGAAGGTGGAGTCAGTCAGAAAAGTATAGGAAACTAATTTAATTAAAATTTCAGGTATAGTCTGCTCCTTGTAGAGAGGTTACTGGAGCTTTTCCTTTTATTTTGTGGTGGTCTTCATGTTGTGCAAATGATCAGTGTAGTTTGTGTTTCTAGTAAACACTAAAAAAAATTAATTCACTTTTTTATTTCTAATTTCTTTAATGGTATGTGTATAGGCTTTGTAAGTGATGCTGCTTCTCTAATGTGTGATATGCAGTTACATATTGTTGGTTAAGTATGCTGTGTGTGTTCCTTTCCTGATAGAAATGTCACCTTTTTATTTCCTGAAAAATAGTTTTTTAATAAGCAATAATTCCAGGTTTACCTGATAATAATTCCAGGTTTACCTGATAATAATTCCAGGTTTGTCTGATGATAATTCCAGATTTGACTAAAAATAATATGTTGTGTAAATTGTACTTTGTGTGGGAGGGGATTTTCCCATCATTAACACCGCCAAGGAGGTTATGTAATATGTAGTCTGTTTGTGTGTTAGCAACATAACGCAAAAAGTTATGGACGGATTTTAATGACATTTTCAGGAAATGTCCGAAATGGGATAAGGAACAGGTAATTCGATTTTGGGGGTGATCTGGATCATCGTCTGGATCCAGGATTGTTTTATGGCATTTTCAGTTGAATAACCTCTCAGCTGGCATGTCTGTTTCTGCACATGACATTTGACACATGGCAATGTGGCCCTATTGTTTAACTGTTGCTAGGTAACCCACTTCAAGGGTATTATATGTTACAGCAGCATGGTGGGGAACTGAGCTGCCTTGGCGGAGGTCTGCGTTCTCTGAGTGCTTTTCTAGTTTTATGTAGTGGCAAAGTGAAATATAGATCTAAAATTCTTATGGAAATAATGTTACATTTCTTCAATAATAATACAGTAGTTCTGAAATATCTCAGTGCAGACTGTGCAGTCGGTGTCTGCTCCAGGTTTCTGCCTGTTAAAAGGAAGTTTTTCCTCGCTATTCGCTAAGTGTTTGCTCCTGGAGGATTCTGTTGGGTTTCTGTAAACTGGCTTAAGAGTCTGGTTAAGACTAGCTCTAAATGTAAAGTGTCATGAAATAACTTTTGTTATGATGTGACACAATATAAATAAATCTGAATTTGAATATTCTCATCTGTGTGTAAACTGTTATCATTATGTGTCTAATGTGTCTAATGCAGTAAGTGCCTGACAGCAACTTTTGGGTATAAGTGTCGTCCTTTCAGATGGTCAACAGAGATCCCCCCTCACACCCCAACTGCCCTTTGGTCACTGTATGAGCTCTTATACGAGGCATTTCTTCTTCGAGCACCTCGGCTCAGAGTGGTGATTGTCGTAAAATCCCACATTAAAACTATGTTGTCAAAATTTCTCCTCTAGTCCTTTCTTTGCACCTCTACTTCATAATTGTTATCACAGAAATTTACAGTTGATTCCTGTGGCACATCTTCATTGCCAGAGTGACATGGTGAGTGCTAAAGCTTGACAGATGTAGTTTCAGTAATTAGGCAAAGGGTCAAATGCAAAGATTATTTGAAGAGGCAAGAGGAACTTAAAATAATAATAAAATTATCATGATGCAAAAATCGTTGATTACATAAGAAATGAAAAAACATCAGTTCATTACATTTTTATGGAAATAACTATTCATTCGTGTCCGTGGCATAAAAAGTTTGTTGAATTTGTCATTAGACCTAAATACAACATAACAGCAGCAAATCAAGTGTGATAACTATAGTGACATGGTTATATCACAGAGATATTTTCGGGTACTCTTTTACATTAACTAATATGCCCTATTTATTCACAAGGGATGCACTCCCAATTTGTGAGTCATTGACGAGAATGAAGACAGACAGAAGGGCTGAATTTTAACCAAGCAAGCACATATGGGACATTAGCAAATGGACAGACACAAGGATGAGACCATTACTGTGGCTGTTAAAAATGTGTCAGCCCCTGTTAGGGATGTGTGCAGGCATCCATGTGTAGAAGACTGCATATGCACATAGGCTACATTGTGTTCATGTGTGTACAAAGCTATTTACCTCCTCTGGGAAAGTGTGAATGTATGCGCTGTATAAAGACATTCAGTGTAGGGGGGGTCATTTGCATTAAGTAGGATCATTGTTAGTATTATAAGGGAGAATCTCTACATCAGACATACAACATGCATCCACTCACAGATGCTTGCTGCTGATCTACATGTCAATTGCTTAGGTATGTCCTAAAAACTAGATATATTCCTCACAAATTTACAAAATAGGATTCATGTATCAGTTTATCAAACTAGAACTGCACTGGCTCGGCAAGAAGATGCAAAAACTACTGCAGTGATTTTCCTGAAACTATGGTGGAAAAGAACAACCAACAGCATAGGACGATCACCTTCATTTTTACAGGAAAAGGGATTTGTATTTAAATGCAAATTTTTGTCAATTTTTGTGATCTAGTGACATTGTGGATTGAGAAGAAAAAAGGACTATTGACCTCTCCAAGTATATAAATAAATATATGATGACAAAAAAAGCAGTAGACCCGTCACATATAAACTAATGATGATAGAAGTTGTGTTGACTCAATGAAAAGTCGAAATAAAGGTGAAGCAGCAACTGAAGGATCTTTAAATCGCAGCTGTTCCTATAAATGACCATGCTGCACCAGAGATCTTCACGGGTCTTTAAAGGTGATTAATCATACCACACACTCACCAAATGTCTTACTTTTTGTTGCCAAAAATCAAGTGTTGGACCT
>JAPQRQ010000002.1:20518856-20523756 GCA_037367365.1 Apogon talboti
TATTTATTCATTCATTTATTTGCTTACCTACTTACATTTTAAGGGGCTACTACATATAGGTCCTTTATACATACATTATGAATATTCTGCGACATTCTTTTATAGCTATATTTATATTTTATTTATTCTGCATGCTCTTTTATCTGCAGTGTTTTACTTTTGGATGCAGGTACAAAACTCATTTCACTGTACTTTGTACTATGTATAATTGTGCATGTGACAAATAAAGTTGAAGAAGAAGAAGAAAAGATTAGAATTTAGTATAATGTAGCATTTAACACAACTTGATTTTTAGCCAAATTTCACTGAAAACCTTCTGGGACGGGATATATACACACACACTAATGCATCAACATATGGACTGCCAGAGCTCAGTCTTAATCAAGAAGCGGCTATTTCTATCCTTAACCTATAATCTAGCCTCGTAGTTGGGCTTCTCTGTTGATCCTTGGTTATGTAATATTCTCTTTGTGTGGCCTACTGACTGATCACTACCAGTCAGCGCTGCCTCCCCTGTCTCTCTCTTTAACTTTCATTCTATGTTTGGACTGTGCCTAATTTATGAATCAACACGAAGAAATCCAGACAACACGTTTGCTTTTGGCCTTATTTGCTCTTTCAGATTACTTTCATCACCACCTCAATGTTTTATCTGTTTATTCTTCTGCTTTTTGAGCTCTCATCCCCCCACTATGAAGTTAATTGGTTCTCTACCAAAAATGTCTACAACTGTAGAACTGGGCCATGAGCCAGACAGTGCAGAGCATTATCTAAATTGTGGGGAGATCACCTAAACAGCACTGTCATGCGTCATGAAAATCACAGAGGTGACAGCCTCCTATTCCACTGTTACAGCTCGACTCTATTGTCAGTATCATGATGCGACTATATTCAGGCACTGTTGCATTACATATATTTATGGCCACTGTATTGCTGATTGGTCAAAATGATAATTTTTGTAACCAGATGCCTAATTATAGTGTGATAATTACAGGATTGAAATGTAGTTACTATATATTTTATACCAACTCCCTCTTTAACAGCTTGTGCAAATTGCTGCCCATGAGCTGCAGTACTTTCATTTGGCTCTGTCATGGACTGTTTCACTCATTTTTATTCCCATGCCCCTTTAATAAATGATTAGAATACTGACACAGTGCAAGAGGCATTACTCTGCAATTTGGCCCCCCCAGCACACACATTTTCAACAATGCAGAATGATGCGCACAAGTTAGCATTTCCCATTTATCAGTAAAAACTGCATTCATGCATTAAATAGTCCCTGACACAAATATTTTTCACTAAAACTCTGTGCATTCAAACAACAAATGTGGTATCAAACTTATGATTGACTCTGACAGATTTAAGTTGTATTTGTAATTATAGCTTTAAGTGACATTTTCTGTCATTTTATGATTGAATTCAGGGAACACATTACGCAATTGTGCCACTTGAAAGACAGGATTTGTGTTTGTCTTTAATCGCTCTGGTTTTGTACTCGCCAGGTCTGCAGATTTATCAAAATAAACTAACTCTCAAAAGAATAAGTTCACCAACCATTCAGCTTGAAATGCGGTCCTTGTTGTATCGGCTGGAGTTCATCCACAAAACATCAAACAATAAGAGCTCTGAGGAAGCCTTTGTTGGTCAAACAAAAAAAGAAATCAGAGCACATTTCCTAGACCACAGAAGGAAAACATGCCCCACATTCTTCATCTTGCTTTTTTGCCCTATTTTAGTTCAGATTTCTATTTGATTTCCTCTTTCATTCAATTTTTTATTTCGCTTTCTTATCTCACAGCAAAGACAATTTTCTACCATTATCTCTAAAAGCCAGATTTGTGCTGAAATAATAGGAACTCATACGCTGGGAAATGCAACATTTACTTGTCTGGATGAGATTCTTGGACTGTTTGGTTCATCGAAGATAGATTAAAGGTATAACATGAAACATTCCACATGAATCTCTAAAAACAATCAGGCATGTATTATATATTTTGTTGACTTGTGTATTTATATTAAATTACATTTCCATCAATGTTCAATTTCGAAGAAATACATCAATTTATTCAGTGCAGTGGCCCATTTCATTTGTAAGCTGTCTGCAGCTTATATCAACAAACATAATGGGAATAAAACTTTAATGGATTAGTTTGTAAACACAAGTCACATCAGGCAGATTTTCATCTGTAATGACAGCGGTGAAGATTAAAGTTTTATCTTCATTGAAACTGATCTGACTTTCTTTTTCACATTTGCATTTTCTTGTGTTATTTTTTTTACTATTAGGATTAGGATAATAATACTGCTCAAACCTGCAAATACAAATCATATTTATCTTGTGGATGATAGACTGAATGTCAATAACATGATTACTTCAGTTTAATGTTTGTGGCACCATGATGTCATCCCTCAAAAACTGTCTTCAGTTAAATCCAACAGATCTATGCAGACCATGTTATACACAGAATAAATAGACTTTTATTAACATAGAGAGCCAAAACTTACACTTGGAATGACATAGAAAGAGAAAAAAAAGGCCAGTGACTGTAGCTACAACAAACAAGTGACACAGAGATGAAGATGGAACTAAATACATAAACAACTGTGTTATACTTGTATGTGTCAGTCGTGTGGCTCCTTCTATAAAATGCAGACAAAACTGTTAGTCACAACAGGGCCTTGTATACATCTACAGTATATTCTCCAGTGATATGTTGGCCGGTGTGTTGGTGAAGGTTTCCCCTTGCTGTGAAAACTCTAGTCACTGTCTATGGGGTAACAGATTCACAAGTCACAATGGTCTTTGTTTTCAGCTAACACTTATATATGTACAGTCCAACAAGTACAAAGTCTCACTCATCCTTTAAAGTTTTGTAAATGTTACACTTTTTACAGCATTTAGACAACTTTATCCTAAACCCACTTGACCTGTTTCCTACATAGAAATGTGTTGAACTGTTTGTGTTGTTGGTCAACACCAGTATCGACCTGTCAGCTCTGATCATTTTTGGACATTCTTATTTCCACACTGTCTCAAACTGATTGTATTACATTTCTGGTTTTAGAAATAAAAGCAAGCACGAGACAGTGAAAAAGATCTTTAAATAAGCATTCCTACACTAACAGACCTAATGATAACAGCAAGTGGCTCTACACTTGTGTCAAAGTGATAAAGTTGTGTCTAATGTTTTGTTGACAGAAGTGAAGCAAAAAACAATAAAGTTCACAGTGAAATATCTCAGTTTAGTTACTAACCTAATATCATTACAGGCATGGTAACATCATCAGAAGAGGTTTGTAATGTTCTTAGTAAGAGTTCAAAGGGTGAACAGACATAGTGGTGTGTGAGATATGAGATTGTACATGTAAGTGGGTTTGTACATACAGGACTTCAGTCAGAGAAGAGTCCGTGAGCTGGACTGTGATAAGAGTCATTGCACGTGGACTTGTTTTTAAAATGAACACTGCAGAAAAAACAATGATATATACATATTTTAATAGAAGAGAAAAGACAATGAGCAGCATCAATATCTTCCCCTTATTCATATTTTAATTAAAAAAAGAAAACCCATACAGTCTCAGTGATTCCCACCTTTTTTCCTACAGTTTCTAAAAGTGCCAATAAGTCTAATGCCCCAAACTCTTTAATTTTCAAGATATAAAAAGGATCAACTCCATAAAGTCATATGATATTTAAGGTTATTTTACTAGTTTTGAATGTGTGAATTGAACATAATGATTGGTAATTACTAGAGTTAGGTCAGTAGTGCTACACATGTTATTCCTTACATAAAACAGTGTGGCCTTCAACATCCTGTCTTATGGGCACTTTAACTGTAGGTTGGAAACCACTACTTCTGCCTTCATTTTTCTTTTTCTCTCTATGTTCTTTATTTACCTCTTCTTTTTTCCTAATTATTTTCCATCTCTCAAGCTGCTGCGAACCAGCTATGTGAAGTCCTTGGAAACAGCCTCTATGAAGTTAGGGGCTGACATGAGAATGGTGAAGGTACAAATGATGGAGAAGAGGGAGAAGGCCACCAGGCACAGCCTGTCCACCACTGCTGCAGCAAACTTCCACTCACTGCAGATAGCTTCAGCCTCGTCCTGATCCCGGAATCGTTGGGCGATGTAGGACACCTCCTCTAAGATTCGTTGAATCTCTGGAGGAGGAATGCCGATTCCCATCCCTGCTCCAACCCCCATAGCCAGCCCCCCCACCCCACTGCCAACTCCTCCAGGGAGTTCAGCCTCCTCACTGGGGGAACCATGGGCACGTCCCCCCAGGGCTACCCCGGAGTCGCTGGAAGTTGGGCAGTGTGGACTCTCCATGGGGTGGTAATTGCTAAAGTAGAGGCTCATGGATCCGTTTGAGGTGCCGGTGGGGCAAGGTGGGCAGGATGCCTGGGAGAGAGGCACAGTAAGACTCGGAACAGTTCCCATCTCAATGGAGCTGGTGCTGGAGTGGTGCTGGGTGGCGTGACGATACTTATAACCAGGACGCTTGCGCTCATCACCCGGCTGTTTCATACGAAGAAACCAGGCACACCAGTTCAGGAGAACCACTCGAACCTGAAGATCAAAGACAAATATATAGTTCATATATGCTTTATGCCAATTTGACTGGAAATTGTTGAATAAAATAATTTTTCAAATTACTCACCCACTTAGGCATTTTGCCTCCATGAGGGTCATGGTGGTGAAATTGCAAAACTATAACTGTCACCACCACAGACATTCCCACAATCATCATGGTGCTGGCAAAGTACTGGGCTGCCAAGTACACACAAAAAAACACAGATATCAACACAATTTTACTTAATATAGGGTTTTAGTGTGTGTGTGTGTGTGTGTGTGCGTGTGTGTGTGTGTGTATATATACACACACACGCACACA
>JAPQRQ010000002.1:20533431-20551605 GCA_037367365.1 Apogon talboti
CACACACACACACACACACACACACACACGCACACGCACACACACACACACACACACACACACACACACACACACACTCACACTCACAGACTTTCCAATCCCCAACAGGACCGATAATGTCGCTCTGTCTGAAACACACTGGAACCTCATTCAGCTTCAACAAAAGAGTGTGGCCTGCATTTTAAGAGAAATTGTTGATGGACTTATTTCTTTGTCCTTACCTTCCCCGAGATTGAGTGATGTACCTTTTTCTGGGGGTTAAGTGTGGTAATATATTTCTGTTATGTGTGTTGCTATCATCTGTGGCTCCGGGTGCTGGGGGATGGATGTGTGGGTTGGCCAAGACAGAGCCATGCAATGAATTATTCAAGCTTCAGCCTTACTTTATCTGAAGGTGTGCGCTTTCTTGCAATCAGCACTTAAACACAGCAAAGCAGAGTGTGTCCTGAAGGGTTTGTATGTGTGCACTGGGGAGTACACACTGTACAACACATGCAAAATAAGCACAGGGACACTTTAATACTGTTTTTTTTTCTTGCAAACAAAAGCAGTTTGATTTTGGAGTGATGAGATTTGAAATACGCAAAAAAAAAAAAAAAATCATCGGATGACTTTTCCTAAGAAGGACAGCTTGTTTCAGGTGCTGTCCACCATGACAATGGTGGCAGTAACAGGCTGCTGCACCATGGGAAATGACTCACCACGCTTTCTTTCACTCACTCATCACTTGATGCACAAAGGTGCACACCGGTGAAGATAGAGTGCCATGCGAGGAGAAATAAATTACTACATTCCATTTAAATATGTAGAGTACATAAATTTTTTAAGACACTGTTTTCAGGGGCTTTCACCTGTATGTAACTTTTTCAGCCTTTTTAACTGTTGTGACCAATGTTTAATGCTCGAGTGAAGTGACCACAACTGTATTATCTCCATGACAACAGGATAAATGTAGATGCAGATACACTTCAGGAGAAGAGAGAGAGAAAACCTTTTTTTATTCACAGGGGTTATATGAAGTGTTTCTAATTTCAAATATTAAAAAAAAAAACTAAAATTATGACTATGGTGTTGTAAATAAAGAGCTGGTAAGATATGCCAAAGATGAAAATCCATTGAATTGTGGAGATATCCACTGATTATGTTCATACCAATAGTCTGGCAGATGTATGTGATCACTAGAGGAAGCAGTGAGTCATTTTGCCGGTCTTCCATGGTGATGGGAACTGACACCACGGCGCCTTTGACCAAAGAACATGATAGGATGGGAACCGCTAAGAGACAACTTTTGAGTCAAAGAAAGTGACAGGGTTCTCAAAGCTAGAAACATTGCTGTTGTTTTCACCACTGGACACAGCTCGAAATGAAAAGAATGGAGTTTGATGCTAAAATTTCTCTACATGGGTGAGTTTGATTGAGATTTAAGAAAGCGTAACATTATTATGTGATGTTATTTTCTTTGCTAAGTTGGCCCTTTGTTGATCGGTTCAGACTACTGTCATAGTTTAGCGGTGACAGTTCTGACCTTGTCTGGATGATTACAAACAGATCTTTAGTGCAGCTCCTGACAACACAAACTGTTTAAAATACAAAGGGGATTTATGGTTTTACTGCGGCTGTTTTCTGTGTGTAAGTGTGAAATAGTATGAATTTGACACTGGCTATGAGAAATCATGATGATACCATTATGCAAATGTAACAAGCCCTTTATATTTCACTGAGTGTGTGACTGTGTTAAAAGTTTGGAAAATCAATACTACATCTAACTTCTAAAAATGTATTTTTATTTTTAAGAGTAGCACAAAAGTTAACTCTTTGATCATTATTTGACTTGTAAGAAGAAATCAAAATGGATGTGAAAAACATCAGAATAACAACACTACAACGGAAACAAAAAGAACATAATGCATATCACTCAAGAGAAGAAAGTTGAAGCCCTGTTTGGAGCTTTTAGTCATGCAGAGCTAAGGCCTACAGAATATCTGCACCTACTCTGACTGCATTAGTGATCTATCCATCCATGTACATTATGTCATATCCTAGAAAAACAGAGGCACACTAAATAGCCTCAGGGCTCTGGACATTAGGCATTCTGTCTGAAAGCCTTAAGGCTCTGTGGTTAACAAGGAGCATACGGTAACTGCAGGCAAGAAGTACAGTATATTCCCAATTTACAGTGAGATATTTTTATTCCTGTAAAGGCAGAGAATACTGTATATACAAATGCACCATTGAGAATTATTCATAAATATCTTCAGTCATGAATATAGAGAAACAGAAGGCTTAGAGTAAATCTGTTTGGTTAATGATATGTTACATAAATGTTTTAATATATTTTTTTATGGAGATCTCTAATGTTCAATCAAACATTATAGTAATTAAAATTGAGCATCACTGACTTCCATTTCTCTTTTGGCATTCGGGTGACAGTAGAGTTAATGCCATACAACAGCACCGCACACACAAACAGTTAGACATTTGCATATGCTGCAAATCAGTTACTAATTAGTTTTGAGGTCAGGCTGGTTCTGGAGGTTTTATATAATAGCTTGACCTAATTCAAGTACGTACACAAAGGTTTATTTTAGAGAATATTTATGAAATGATACCCACATACTATAGTCACATATTTATAATGAATACAACCTGGAAAACAGTCTAGACCTGTGCTAAACATCCTCGTTTGTTTTGTGCTCTTACTGCATATAAGTGCGTGCTATTTAAGAAATCACAGAGAACTCATCAAATCTGTCCACCTGTCCATTCAGTCATCCATCTGTCCATCAAAATAAAAAAACATAAAATAAAAATCCCTCCAACTATCCATTTATCCGATGAATTCCCCTTTCATTTTTACGGCCTGTCATAGTTCTCTTTTTACGTCTGTGCATCCACCTTCGCCGTCGGACTCGGTCTGAGGTTTACCTGAGTTGGACGACCTTCGTATGCCTCATCGATTGTCAGTCAAGTGAGACCATTGACTTTTTTTCACTAATGAGAGAGGAGGTCAAGAGCCTACGTTACAGTTCTAGAGTGTTATACCATACAGTTTACATACACAAGTACACACATGCAGAGTCATGGTCGACTGATGCGCACACACACACACACACACACACACACAAAAGTCATACAAACACTTTCATAAGTGCACACCAGCCTTTATAGCAGACGAGATGGAGCCGGCATAAATTTTACAGTTCGTCCTTGTTTATCAAGAGGGAGAGCTTTAGTTTCTACACGTGTCTTAGTCAATTATTTAAGTGCATTTGTCCTTTTGTTTTAATTCCTCACTATTTATTTATATCAAGGAGAATTATTTTGTAGATCTGCACCAGCACAAATGGCAAAAAGGTTAAGAATCTATCACATTCTTATAAAAAAAAAGAAATATTTCTGCTGCCAGATATAGTCTAAAAAATGGAATTTCCCATGGGCAACATGCATGGGTAAAATCTGAATCTTGACTCCATGACTCACAGTATGGATTATGCATGCGTGAAAAATTATGACGATGATGTGGAAATATGTAAAATAATACGAGCAAGACATGAACAGAAATCACACTGGAATGATGTGACCTGAATGATTCCTCAAAGCTCATATCAGACAGTGCATCGCCTCACTCTTCTTTTCCATTGAACATATTAGGTATTGCAAACGACATCTAACCTCGTCACTTTTAAATATCATTAACTCCATATTAAAACAACAGAAGTGACTAAATAGTCAGTCTAATGAGTCAGAATGCACCCATTTTAAACAGTTAAGACTAGTGTGTTATTAGCTGCAACCTGATAGCTCATTGTGTAATGGTGTATGTTTTGCCTTTACTGACTATAATTTTGAGACAAAAAAAATGTGCAAGTGTTCGTTATTTACGGTGTGTATAATTCTCTTACACTTTATTTGTTTTTAGACATCTGTTTACAAGACTGTGCATATATTATGTGTTTTGAGTAGACATTTTCTGTTTGATTGTGATGAAGATGGGAGCGTAGAGGTGTGTGATGTAATTAGGTGTTCTGAGCTGCTTCCACCAGCGATCCATATTACTGCTGAAAACAGTAAATTTTCAACACTCCTCAGGGGGAATGTTATCGGTTCGGTTATAAACTGAACATTCCCTTCCAGATTCACACTGTGCATCTCTGACAATGTCAACAGGGGGAAAATAACCTAAATGACAGAGGTTTGTTCCAGATGCATAAAATTTAACCATAAATGTATGGCTGTTTTCAACAGGTTAGTAAAAGTGCTTTTATACTCATTGTCATGAAAGTACCAACCCTATACAACAAATTTACCACATCATGTAGAAAACATACACAGCTCATATTACATGTTTATACAAGTGCACAGTGCCTTTCATTTTTATTGCCATATGCAGCATAAAACAAGTTATCAATGCAATGAACCTCTTCTTTAGCTGTCTGTAGTAAAAAATATACATGTATGTATAGAATAAATGATAAATGATGTTAAAAAGATAAATGTGCAATAATAAGAGCATTTGGTTTTGTTCACTGCCAGCGCATCTTATGTGCTTTTATTATATTATCAATTCCTGAAAACGGAACTAAATTCAGAAAACTGTCTTTCATGATAGAAAATTGCCTTAAGTGTAGTTCAATACAACACAACCAAACAGACAACTGACATGAAAGAATGTATTCTTAAGAATAGCTACCGAAATACTTAAAAGTATATATTACAAAAAATAGAAATAGAAATAGAAATAGAAATGATAAAACACTTAATGTGGTATTAATATTTTAAACTCTCAACAGCAGGGGAAGTCGAGAACCAAAACACACTTAGGACTGCCAAAAACCACCAATGAATCAATACTATGTATCCACATACTGTATCACACTGAATAAAGTACAAAGCTTATTGTTTATACACATCTGTATTATGGTATCATGTCAAATTTCCACACAGCTGGTGTTTTTGATAGTTGGTCAAAATGACAGTTTGTCTGGTTCTTCATGTGCTACATCAGCTGATAATTTACACTATAGGTCTCTTAACTTAGCTCTGATTTTAGACAGAAAACAGCCACAGTAAAACCACAAATTACTTCTGTTTTCTGTGCAGTCTGAGCTGTGAGTAGCTGCACTAAAGATCTGTTTGGAACCGTCCAAACTAGGTCAGAACTGTCACAGTTTAGTCTGAATTGTGAATTAACAAACAGTGAATTTATAATGTCACATAATATCTTCATACCTTAATAAGTCTTAATAAGCTTTTATCACTATGTTACTTTCTTTGACTCTAAAAGTTGTTTCTTAGTGGTTCCCCCCCATCTCATCACTTTCTGATGCTTTAGTTTCCTGTGGTGTTAGTTTTTCTCAGAGTGGCTCATTACTTCCTCTAGTGGTCACATAAATTCATCAGACTAGGTATGAACAGACTCAGCTCATACCTCTACAATGCACTACATTAACTCCATTAATGCATTACAATATATGTAAATAATTGGTGTAAAATGCAGTTTGTCATCTTTTCATGGTCATCAGATATGAGCCATTTGGACGTTCAGAGGCTCCGTAGTTACCGTGGAAACACCATCATCTTCTACAACATTAATTCACCAGTAAAACCCATGGAGTTGGATCAATGACAGTGGATGGAAACACTTGTTTTCAGTTAATTATATTTTTGCTGGAACAGTCACTTTTTCTTCAGTTTTCTGTTTTTGATATAATAACCCTCAACTTTAATCTGAGCTTTAACGAACATCTACATGATCAGTAAATTCAATATGGGAAAATATCTGATGTTCCGTGAAAAAATGCAAAATACAGCAGAAAATATTATAATAAATGATGGTAAACCACTTAAGAAAGGTTAAATAAGAAGAAAAATCATTTGGGAACTGCCACAAAAGTGGGTCTTTAGGGGTTAAATGTTTTTCTTGGGCGACTTTATAGCGGTGGCTTGACAGTAAAAGCTGGAAAATTTTCTGCAGTGGATGGATGGGTGCTGTTAATTCAGACAAGGTTTTGGCACTTATTTGTCTTGCATGATTAATGGTCTGGGGGAAAAAAGATTAACGGTCATTTAAATATTTATACAAACCGTGACATGTCGTTAACCAAACTTTATTTGAAATTTCAAGTCTCTGAGTTTAAAGGGTTTTTATATCCACCTATCAACTTGTACTACCTACGGTGATCTACATTCTAAATATCTAAAATAAATAAATAGTACATGCCGCAGTTAAGTTTCTCCCAACTTGTATTTGGCAGAGGAAGTTAGTAAAATCTATTTATAGGTATTTTTTTGGAGTCTGAGTTTGTATTTCCATATGTTAACAGATAGCAGGGTTAGAGCAGCTCAAAGAGCGTCAAGATGTAAACAGGTAGGCTATGAGACGAGGAGCAGAGCAACATGCTGACACCTTGACATACAGAGACAGGTAGATGGAATGATTTATAAAGAGGAGTCAGTGAGGGCTGGGAATGATAAAATATGGAGGGAAAGGTCTGATTGAATAGAGTGAATCATAGTGAGACAGTGAGTTATGAAAGAGAGACGGAGGGAGACACAAATAGAATGAGATGAGGAGAGAGATGGTGAGGACGGATGGATGATGGAGGAATAGATGCGGAGGGTAAAAGGCAGTGGGGGGAAAGAGAGGGGTGAGAGCAGGGAGATTAGGATGGGTAATCCTGGCAGATCTAAAAGCTGAGCTTTTAAAATTTGGGTTAATACTCCGAAACCTTTGTTTTTTCCTCGCCTTCCCTGTGATGCACTGGTGTGTCTATTTGGGTGCATTAAGGGGGATGAAGAGCAACATATCAGGTTCTTCTTTCTATCTACTCAGTGACACTAGTGAAGCTCTGCTGCAAAGTCTCTCTAAACCTCACTTTAGGTCTTAGAATTTAACCCATAGAGTCCTAGCGCTACTTTTGTGGCAGTTCCCAGATGAAATTTTCTCTATGTCTAACCTTTCGTAATTGATTTATCACCATTTATTCTAGTATTATCCTCTGTATTTTGCATTTTATCAGTATAAATCATATATTTTCCTATATTTAATTTATTGATCATGTAGATGTTCATAAAAGCTCAGATTAAAGTTGAAGGTTATTATGTCAAAAACAGAGAAAACTCAAGAAAAAGTGACTATATAAGTAAAATCATTAACCAAACATAAATCAAGTGTGTCCATCCACTGTCATTGATCCAACTCCATGGATTTTACTGGTGAATCAATTTTGTAGAAGATGACGGTGTTTCCACAGTAACTACGGAGCCTTGGAACGTCCAAATAGGTCAGTATCTGATGACCATGAAATGATGACAAACTGCATTTTACACCAATTATTTACATATATTGATAGGAGTAGTGGATCAACAGGTATTAAACAGTTTAGATCAGTAAATGGTTTTGGTCAGTGATGGATGTTTGGGTCTTTATGGGTTAAGTTCTGTTTTAGTCTCTCAATAGAGGATTTCTTACACTAAATCTGTGCTGCTGATCATCTGTCTTTCACTCAGGCATGCAAACGCAGTGCAATTAGTTGTTTTGGAGGAACACAACTGGCCTACATTTCTAATTGACTTCAGAAAGCTTTACAAAAAGCATGACGTATATTGGGAATTGCATGCATCACTAGCACAGCCTTAATCACAAAATGCAATATAAGCTCACTCGGTGTGATTTATAAAAATATAACTTTCGACATCAACCGTAATGTCTTTTTAATTCTGAAAAAAAAAAGTTTCTGTTTGTTTTTCATGAAGCTACAGCTTAAGGACCAGCTTACAGGAAGAAAGGATGATGGTGTGAACAATTGCGTTGATATTCTGTTAATGGCAAAAAAGTTAAATCATTTTGAACTTGTCGCCGCTGAGGAAAAGCTCTTCAATGTGTGTAAAGACAGTTTTTGCTAATTAAAGTGAAATCTTCTTTTTTTTTTTTAACACACATCTCCTGTATTAGAATCAGTAGGGAGTTGTCTCTCCTGCATAAATGGAATGTTGCCATGTTATTAAAATGCAGACTCTTCTGTTCTGGGTTTCTGGGTTTGTGTTTCATTGGGTGTGATTGTTATTACATGGCCTTAACATAACCCTTATACGGCTATGATTTGTTGAGAATTGAACAAAAATGTGGTATACAGGGAGGATTAGGGTGATATTTCATTGACTCTTATAAAAATAAAAATAGTTTATTAAAAGGCCATCTCTGACAGATGTGTTTATCTGCTGTAGAGGACTGACACCATGAGATTACGACGTCTATTTCATCATGTTTGCCATCAAGAGAAAAGGAAAGAGGGCAACATTTACAAATAAAAGAATGGAAAATGTCATAACCTTCACAGAGTCACACCAAAGACTGTAGTCAAAGGAGACACGTCTGACCTGTTGTAAAGGAGGATGTCAGGGGTCCAGATCTGATCTGACGGGAATCGCAGATTTTGGACCCCGGGATAGTTGTCTGGATTCCAGCTGAGGTAAACATCTGTCCAGTACTGAGAGAGGGGGAGAGAGAAACATTCAGTTCAGACTAAAATTATGATAAAATAACTGATACACTGCATCTCATGCCTCTAAAACTAGTTGTTTTCACTGACTGGTTTAATTAGATTTACTGAAAGTTTACAATAATTAGATTGATTAGGTAAAAGCAGCTTTGTTGCAAAAAAGAATTGCTAATCTAATTTACAATAATTAATTTGCATGGCTGGTAATAGTAAAAATAATTTAAGGAATATAAGCTACCAGTCAGTCTTTTGTCCATTGATATTTGTATGAATTAATATAATTGTATGAAAACAGTCATATCTGTAAATATAAGATACAAATTAAGTCTATAAGTCTACTACTGTATATGAAATTATCCTTAATGTTGAATCTCATATATGTATAACAAGATTCTAGCCAATAAATATAATTAATCTCAGCCCAATTAAGCTGCATTTCTCTTCCTGCTGAAGATCCAGTCACTGTTAAATGTTTACAGTTTTACTAAAGCATCTTTTTGGATTAATGAAAACTAGGAACAGATTTTCTACATAATTAATTTCACATTTTACTTGTAGACCAGTGAAATTTAACCAGCTCCTCTCATAACTGACTCTCAAATACATCCACCATTTCACTGAGTTTGGATCCTTCCTATGCAAAAAGGACTATTTGAATGCAACGTGGGAGTTGCTTTGTTTTTTTATGGTATTGCATATTTTATATTGTATTGCGTGAAGCTGTTATTGCATAGCTGGAGGTACAAACTCACTGCTCCCCTGAAAAAAAGAAAAAAAAACAAAACAAATGCAGTGGGCAAGAAATGCAAGTAAATACACTACCACACACCATCAGATATAATGATTGAGAAGGATTAGTATTCCATACCATTACCACAACACGCAGAAAAGAGGAAACAATTTGGGAAGACATGGTTCCTCTTAAAAAACTTATTTGAGTGTTTTGAGCTTTTTTAGCATTAAGCAAAGATTTTCTCTGTACAAGACAGTGAGCACCAAACTAACCTTGTCACATCTGAAAAACCCACAGACTAATTTGCCTGGAGGATATGAATCTGTCTGTGGAATTAACAGTCAAGTTGATTGACACTTAAAAATGCTTCCTAAATATGCTGCGGTTCCAACCCTCTACTTCCCACACAGTCTGCAAGACAATCTGCCAGAAGTGAAGCTCATGAGTCTGCTGATGCAGCATCAAAGATACACACAAAAAGTCATCTGTCTCTCACACCCGCATTTTCACACATACACAAAGTCAGCAACAACTGGCAGGTCAGCGTTTGTATTAAGGATGATAGTTAAAATAGAGTGTGATCGACATGTATCTATGAGTACTGAGAAAGCTGCAAATCAGATGGATGGGCAAAAACATAGGGCTGACTGGATATAGAGTAAATATTAGATTAATGCTTTTAGACTGATTTCATGGCATTAATTGTGTCTCCGCTCTGATAAAATATAATTTCGTCCTCAAGTATTTGAAGTCATATACTGTCTTTAGAATCAGGTAACACAAGAATTAAATCAAACAATACGGTGATGATGTGCCTTGTCAGATTTCATCTCTGTTTTCCACTCACCAGCTGCAGCCAGGCATTGGTCATCAGCACTTGGTTCTTCTCATCCTGAGGATGAAAACAGAGGAGCAAGAAGAGAGGAAAAGAGAGAATACATTTGTCTTTTGTTTAAGAGAACATAACCAGGACAATCCATATTTAATAAAGTAGAAGGGGCTTTGTCATAAGCAAGTCAGTAGAGTTTTGCATATCCAAAGAACAAACCAGACTATAAAATTGTGTTAAAACTTGGTTTATGTAACCAAGGGAAGTTCTTTGGAACTATTTCACAGCAGAGCCGCCTCAAAAATTACACAGCCCTTTTTAAAATTAACTATATATCCTCGAGGATTTGCAGCATCAACATCACAAAATGAGTTTTTTCTTATCTATCTGCACACCAACCAGCTCTGTGGAGGATCTGTGTATATGGATTGTAATCAAAGTGTATGCAGACACTTAAACATCCTCTGCAAATTTGACAAACATTATCTTGTAGTAAAACTACAAGGCAAGTGTATTAATATGGTACATTGCAGAGACAAAGGCAGTTCAGTGTGTGTTACATAAATAAAAGGAACACCGAGAGGAAAATAAAAACAAAGTACTAAACAATAAAAGTTAGAAATATTAAAAGTATAATTTAAAGAAAGTAGATAACATAGTAATATAAGACAAAAATATAATTAAAGAATGATTAAAGTGATTAAGAGTAAGGGCAGTGCTCCAGATTTGCAGTGCAATAAGACTGGTTTTAGAACTCATCATAGGCTCATGAAAATAGACATTTTTTAACCTGAATTTAACCTGAATAAAAAATGACTATGTATTGGTCATTTTCTCCAGTTGCAGTTGCAGCATAAAGACTAAACACCTCTGAGTTTGGACTACACTACCTGACAGTCTGATTTGGTTTCATCAAAAATATCAGAGATATATTTTATGCCACTAGTGCCACCCTATAATCTACTCTGTAATGAACTAGGAGTCAGCGTACAGATTCTTAATGGTACAAATACTTTTGTTTAAAAGAAGAAAAAAAGATTTACAGACTCCTACATCGTCCTCTACCAATTTTTGAGCCTGTGAAGCAGTACTTGAATTATTTATACTGTCCAACGTGGCACTGACATTGAATAAAACAGAAGTAAAACACACTGTTACGCTGAAAAATATTGCAGTGTCAGTTGGAGGTAAAATCTAAATTAAAATAAAAGTGCATATAGCATCATATAATATTGTGTGCTGCTGGTGTCTCAGTCTTATGTCTGTTAATGATTTATACTCATCAGAAACAGACATAATGGTTTAGCAAATTCAAAAAGCTATAAAACAGCATTTTAATAACCAGATTTTTGCCTCATAATAGTGGCAAATTCTTGCCTGGATTCCCTAGAAAATAAAGAAGACATCAAATCTAAGCAGGGTCAAAGGTTTTTTTTATCCCGACGCTTAAGCTGTTTACGCGTTTATCTCCATGCATCTGTTCTTAGGTATACTTTCTGTGCTTAGAGTTGAAAATATCTGCACATATGGCAAACACTTAACAGAGTAATGTCTTTCTGAAAGCAGATGACCCATATGATCTAATAAAACACACAGCTGAAGGTAGTGATCAAAATATATGTCTCCTCTGGGATTTCAGATCCCCCAGTGGCTTGTGTGTTAGCAATTTGTTAAACTGGTAAAAATAGAAGTGTGGATTGTATAAAATTTATAACCTGAAAATATTATCTTGACTCCTCTATCCAAGGTCAGAGTAACAGAACGCCTGGAGCCTTCTGTGGACAGCCAGCAGACAAATAATCAACACACAGACTCTCATTCACCCATCGGAAACACTCAACTCCTAATGTGTGAACATCGTTTGTTATTTATTATTGACATTACTCCACTCCTGATTAAGTTTGTTTAATTGGTGTCCATGACAATGCACAGCCAGTCTGCTCAAATGTTAAGGTAAAACCGGTATAAAACTAGCCAAAAGGGGAAATTAGCAGTTAATCATTAGACCAGAGCATCTTCAACGACAGTATTCCCATGAATGGATTTAATGTGTATTTGCATTGGAACATACACTGTTGCCCATAAAGTTGGAATCATTTTGATACTTAATTTTTGACACATTCCTCTTTTTATTGCTATTTATACACATCAGTAATCACCTTTGACCATGTGCAATGATTACATACTGAGTTCCAGTTTTACTTTATCTATCAAGAATAAATCACATTAGCACAATCATTTCATGAGAAGAGGTAAATATATTTTATTCCAACTTTATAGGCAACAGGGTATTCATTGAAACAACTTCTACTCTTCTCCTGTTTTCTAGAGACATGTGTAACATAACCTACAACATCATCTGTGGACAACATGATGCAGCTGAGATTATTTTCTCCAAACCAATTTATGGAAATGCACAGGACAAGTTCATACAATAAAACAACACAGATGGAGTTGTCATTGAGGGGTTTCACTAAAAATAAAACTTCAATATGCTTTATTAAACAGTGCTTGATGAAGTTTATTAGTCTGTAAGCTAGCGTGTAATTCACCTCTGACCCCTAGCAGCTCCAGCAGCTTCACCCCTTTATCCAAATACAGACACTTTCAGCTCCAAAGATCCAACATGGCGATGGCCACATTGCAAACTACTGACTTCATAACATTCTGTCGACTAATTACTGTATATATGCTAGCACCAACTGGTTTATTACTCTATATTTCACAGAGTTAAAATCATACACAGACCGATCTTCATTGTTGCCGAAGCAGAGAGTAAAACTTTATTTTTGTATGTGTAGAGTCGTACAACTCTCGCAGGATGACATTAGCACAAGAGCACATCTTCCCAGCATCCTGAATAACTCAACAAAGCACAGAATAAGGCAAACATGCAAACTTGCTTCAGATTGCTTGACATTTAATACAAGCACAGCTAGTGAAGAATGAAACTAAAAAACAGATGCTGTGTGATTTTTATTTCACAAAACCATGCTCTGTTTTTATCTGTATTACATACAGACTAACTCTCTGCTTCACTTCTTATCTTTTGTTCTTTCCTATCAGTGTGTGTAAACATATTTCTCATCTGTTTCTTGTCTGTTTTCCTTTCATTTTATCCATGAGTGCATGCTTGTTTTCTTCTCTCGTTCTCTCTAGGTCTATGTGTGCACATTCACCAGTCCTGACCTAGAAACATGTTAGCACTGTTTGGTTTAAATCTGATGAATAAGTGAGTTGAATGAACATCAGTGCTCCCAAGACAACTGGACGATACAGTGCTAGCGCACCTAGAGTTCTCAGCAAATCAGATTTTCTATATACCTAGTATCAGTCCCACATGATACAATTACGAGTTGTTGTTTTTTTCCCCGAAAGCAATAAAACATTATTAGGTGTTAATTTTGAGCAGAAAATCAGTAGGTTGTCTGCAGGCTAAGAAAGATACACAAATTCCAGAAATCTAAAGGTGCCATACCTTCCTCTTACACATAATATAACAGCAAAGGAACAACGGTTGAAAATAACTTAACTTTCTTTATTGATTCATTTTTATCAGAAACTTGGGAATGTTCCTCCTTTCTCAGACTGGTTAACCAACAGTTACCAAGGACAAACTATCTTTATTCTCCACTATGAGACCCTGTGGGAAGAACACACAATGACAAATAAGAACAGACATCTGGCTGGTGTAAAGCTGTGGACAAACTGGCTGACAAATGTATAAACAGGACGCAAAGTGACACAGCTTTTTGGTCCATTCTGGTGGTTAATGAGTTTAGGCTCCATTTCGGGGCCCCTATCTACACTTTGGAGAAGTTTTGCTGTTTAGAAAACCAATAAGGTTTACAGAATTGATTTCTGGGTCACAGACTGAAGGACGGAGGAAGGAATTAACATTTTTATGAAATGGGAATGTGTCAAAAGTGTCAAACTCAGGTTGACACAAACCTATGATGGGGCAAAAGTCCTACAGGAGCAGACTGACGCGTCTAATCTGTGGTTTAGATCAGATGTGACTGGGGAAAGTAAATAAGCAATGTGCTCTGGGCAGCTGACACACACTTAAGCTGTTAAGAATATTTACAACAATGCTCAGCCACCTTTCCTTGGACCTATTAAAATTAATGAAACATTAGTGCCTCTAAGAGAGATGATGATATGTTGTATAATGTATCCATTAATTTAAGATTTGCAACCAGCGATAGAACAAAAAGTCACCATTAAACAGAGATTTGTATAAAGAATAAAATCTCAAAGTCTCCAGTGTGTGTGCCTATTTGTATGCATACATATATGTGTGTGTGGCAGGAATTATTCCGTCGCAGCCCAGAGGGTCTTTATGTAATAGAAGTCAAACAGCAGAAGTGCATTACTTCTACTAACGTTCACCACTGTTTCAAAAGCACAAACCTCCTGCTGAATGGCATCATAAATACCTAGAATATAAATTATGCAGCAGCCTCCTAAATAGTTTCTGTTTCCATTACATGACAAACTGTTTGCCCAATAAAAGACAAACATTCCTGCTCTCTCAAAACTCTGCACTGCCCAAACTCAGCCCACACAGACATAGACAAACATACAAGATAAACAAATGCTGCCTCACCACGTCTATAATCTGCAGCAGTGTGAGGCCCAGTTCTACCAGGATGGGGGCTGAATCATTGACTACAGGTCTCTCCAGGCGGTTGTAGTTAGCCAGTAGGTCCTTGTAAAGCCTCCTCTGGTGCTCCCCCTGTAGGGATCCTGAGGGAAAAAGAGCGAGAGGATTTGTTTTGTGTGATGGATGTTTTTTAAACTTTCAAGGTGAAAACTAGACACAACAGAATGTTTGATGAAACCGCAGCCCCAGGGGAGGATGGCTCAAACCTCCCTAATGCAGGCAAAAGACCAAGATACAAGCTGTAGGTGCATCAGCATTCAATGTTCATGATTTTCGGAGTCAGTGAATGAATAAAGTATACCAATAGACAAATACAACTGATAATGATGGTTAAAATAAGGTTAAATAAAAGTGGTCCTGCAGTGTCTTTGCTCCCACTGACTTACCAGACACTTCATTCTCTACAGAGACGTCGGCTCCATTGGCTAATGAAGACTGTATGATGTAGTACAACCCACCCCTCTAGTCAATACAAATAGTCTGTGAAGGTCACTCTGTGATTTACAGACATCGAGAGCAGTATTTTGATTTGCATTTTTAAATCATAAATCTAATGCTGAATGTATTCTGTTCCAGAAAGGGATTTTTTTTTAAATGCTCTCAATTCTTTGGCTTGAGCTACCCTTCTGCGGCAAATTGTTCCTTGGATCATATTCTTGTGTACTAAAGCTGAATTCTAATCCAGAAAGTAACTTTAATGGTCTCCGTAACCTTTTACCCTTCCTGTGTTGGCGCTACCACCACAGGGAAATGCAAATACACCTGGTAAAGTCAGAAACAGGTTGAAGTGTCCTCATACTGTATTCAGTGTGGGCTATGTAGTGATTTCTATAGTCATCTATGGATAATACAAAAGAGAAAGGTCATTTGTTGAGCTGAAAGTTTCGTTAAATAGCTGTTACATAAACATGTGCTGACGCCTGCATGCACCTAAAGACTGCAACGCACACACAAACAGTGACAGTACGTGAGTTGGGGTAGTGTTACAGTCCAGGGTGATTAGGATGATGTGTTTGTTGGCCCGACGCTCGTCACTATTATTGATCCTCGCTACCTCACCTTCCACACATATTTAGCACCACTTGTTTGTCCCAAAATAAAGGGAGACAGACACACATATAATCAAACCAAATTAACAAACATATAATTAATGTAACGATAATAATATTAACTGTGTTCATTTCAGTTCCATATTCGGTTTAGCAAGACAATGTTGGAAAAGGAGCAGTTCTAGGATTGAAAAAAGGTGTTTTGATTCAGATGCTCTTTGGATTGGAATATGCATGTACTGAGAAAGTAACCAATAATCCTATCTTTTAAAGATGTTAAAATATTCAGTTTGTTTAGAAAGATTATGAAAGTCCAAGCAGCTTACATATGCAACATGAACACATATTGTTAAAAGCTGACACAAAAATCTATTGTCAGTAACAGCCGTGCACACAGAGTCATAAATCACTGTCTCTATTGCACATTTCCAGCCTGTCACTGCTAGGCAGACACCACATGTGCTCAGCAGGTCATCCTCATCCGCAGTGTAGTGACTCCCTCGTAAAAAAGTGCAATCAAATGTGCGGTGGTAGAAGGAGGTGAAGGAAACAAGACTTTAAAGACACAGAACAAAGAAAAAGAGTGAAAAAATGACACAGATAAAGATAGGCACGTGGTGTCGGTGAGAAATAAAAAGTGTGGGTTACAGAGAGGGAGGGGGGAGAGCCCTGTAAAGCTGTGAAGGACAGAGGAGTGCGCCTGTGGCCCGGTACGGTGCTGATTGGCCCATTAAGGTTGTAATGAGGAGAGTTATAGTAGGACTGAGCCGGAGGTCAGAGAAAGAGGAGCTACAAGAAGCTGCTCAGCAAAGCAAAATCCATCTCCCTGCACCCAAAGGAGCCACACCAATGCCGATAAAAGCCTCAGACTTTATTTCTCAATTAACATATCCACATATCTGAGTTCCACAAGTGAGAGCTGGTCTAACAGATCAGTGGCTTTCATATACAGACATTCCTACATACTGTAAATCCTATATATATATACACTCAGCAGCTCTAATGGTTCTAGTGGTAAGTACTTTGCTTATGATGACAAAACTCAACAAACAAGTACACATCACCTAGTTCCTGGAAATATCCGAGATGAACTAGTACATTTTAATTTCCTGTTGAATTTTTTAATGAATTTTTCATATACTGTGACACTGCTCAGCTGAAACAACAGCTATAATGCAAACAATATGTACGTGTTATTGCCACTACAAGTGCTACGAGGAGCAATGCAGCGTGAAATAACTGCACAAATCCTTCTCTCTAACAGTGTAAACCTTGTGAATTGCCTGCAGTTTTCTTGTTTTGCACATTGTGAAAACATTTGCAAAACAACTCTATGCAACATCATGGTCACACTACAGACTGTTAAGATTTGTTTTTTACTATTTTGTTAAAGTTGCGGCTTATCTATTGATTCATGGATTGTCTTCAGATGCAGCAGTTTGAAATTTCCATGTATTAATATGTTTTTCACAATTGTTTATATTATCTAAAAGGCCAATGGCAGCAACTCAGCCCATCTAGGGATGTAGAAATGGACAAGATGATGTGCTGAAGTTCAACGTGAGCATCATAATAGGGAAGAAAGGTAATTTATGTGACTTTCTGAATGTCTGAATATTTCAGAAACAGCTGATCTACTGGGATTTACTGATCTGCTGGTCCAAGTATAAGAAAATATCCATCTCTCTGGGTTAAAATGTTTTATGGATGCCAGGATCAGAAAAGAATGGCCAGCACCAGTAACTCAAATAACCACTGGTTACAGGTAAGGTATGGAAACAAGTGTCTCTGAACAGCATGTTGAACTGTGAAGCACATATACACACAGAATATACACTCACCAGCCACTACATTAGTTACACCTGGTACTAGCACAGTGTACCTAATAAAGTGGCCGGTGAGCATATGTTGTATCATTTTTATGAGGCAGAGCAAAACGTAATATGATTATATTATCATTAATCAAAGCCTTCATTACACTACATGACGAAGTTAAAGTTGGGTTCCCCCCACCATTGAAAACAGGTGTATGTAGGTTAATTCTGTTATCAATACCCTTGACCAATGTACTGAGCGCCTTCAATGGCAGCTCACTGGTCCTGGTGTGTTAAATGCTAATGCTAATGTTAATGCTAGGTGCATTAGGTGCGTTATCTTTTAACCTTAACCTTGAAAAAGGCAATACACATGTGTGGTAATACCACCGAGCACCAGCAGTACCATTCATTCATTCATCATCTGAACCCGCTTAATCCTCACTTCGGGTCGGTTGGAGCCTATCCCAGCTACTTAAGGGCGAAGGCGGGGTACACCCTGGATAAGTCGCCAGTTCATTGCAGGGCTGACACAGAGACAAACAACACTCTCACATTCACACCTATGGGCCATTTTAGATT
>JAPQRQ010000002.1:20553825-20587728 GCA_037367365.1 Apogon talboti
TTTAATTCAATTTCAGCTTAATTCTGTATTCCTCTTTGGCCCTCTGTTGGTATTTTGACTTCTGCTGTTGTGCCCTCTTGCTCTGCTTTGTTTGTCAAAGCACTTTGTAAACTCAGTTTTTAAAGGCACTATACAAATAAAGTATTATTATTATAATTATAATTAGAATTATTATAATTCTAATTATAATTATTATTATTATTATTATTATTATTGATGACCAAAAAAAAGAAACTAAAATGGATTTAGGAGGTTTCCGCCTGACAGCGACAATATTAGGGTTTAAAGCATAGTAATGAGTCATAATTATTAACTATTTTCTTGTCTAAACATAGTCCTATTTGACCTGTTTGACCTACCATAAATCAGTGTCTTTATTCTTGTCACTTTACTGTTGTTTGTTTGACCTTTAAGCATCTGTCAAACATACGCACACCTTTTACACGTCTGCCACTCAGACATAATAGTAACAAGCAACTAAGGCAGATCAATACTTCATCAGTTAGACCCATGTACATTACAAAATCAGAGTGATGTTTCCCTAGGCCATTAATTTCATCAGTTATCTTAAGTCTCATGTCTGTCACCAATAAATATTTCACTACTTGAGCATGAAGGTTACACATTTCGCAGGAATAATCACAAAAAGCAGACGATGAAAAAACAGTCATCCTAGGTTCAGTAAAACAAATCACACTGATGTCATTTGCAAAGCGCTGTTCAGAGTCAGAATGTGGCCTTTGTATTCAGCTGCTGGTCCAGACACTGTATCGTGGCTCAGTCATCAGCAGTATGGATTAAGGAGGCACTACACAAAAGCCCAGTCACTCTGTGGTCGTACAAAGCTCATTCATGAAAAAAAAAGCGCAGAAAGAAAGGCTGAGGATTGTTTTGATAGTGTAATTCAAAGATTAAAATTGTTGCAATAGTTATGTGCTGTTATTAAAAGCTCACTGGAGGCAAGTATGGTTTTCTTTTCCCTCTTTATCATCCATCTATAAAATTTATGGACTGTGAATTCGTGAATAATTTTAGATTCAGATTATAGTCCCACAGGAATAGATTACACATGTTTGTGTAGAGCGTTCTGTGCTCAGCAGCTTAAAATGTGCATAAACTCATGTGTGCATCATCACCTACAGTAACCTCAGTGATGTAGCGCGTTGAAGTTGCCCCTGAGCTTCATATAAAATTAGTTCTAGTTTAATAAGCAGAACCAGACTGCTTCTGGGAACCTCAAGGACCCTAAGGGTATGGGCACCCAAGGGGACCTTTTTTTATTTCAGCTCAACCCGAGAAATATTAATATATTTCACATATTCACTGGTCTCCTATGAGACCAAGCCAATTTTCTCTTTATGTGTGTGTTTCCTCGGTATCAACATTTATTGGGAGAATATTGGACAGTGAGCAATCGTGCAGATTATTATGTGAGCGAATTGAGAGGAAATGAAAAATGTGAGACACATGCAGATGTAAATTAGGTCTGTGTGTCTTAATGCTTTGACTTGCATTGTGTCCAAGACAGTGCCACCCTGCCTTTCAGTCTGTCCACAATGAAACATAATCAGTGCCTGATGGAAGGTTTTAGAGGTGTGAAATATGAACAGTTTTTTTTGTTTGTTTGTTTTTTTTGTATTTTGTCAAAATTTGAAACTCTTCAAATTAATGAGAGGGTGGGTTTTATTCAAAAGGATTGTTTGTTTCTGAGCTATGACTTCTACTTCAAAACACTGTCTGCACATTAGAATGCATTTAATTTCCAAATTCCTTCTAGTGTGAGGTGGAGAAATCTAGGTGACAAATATTCATAAACCTGTGTATACCTATAATAACATAATAATACCTATAATAACACTATCGCTATATCATATATCTTAAAAACATCAAGCAACCTGCACTTTTATGAAAGTATGTAATATTTAGCACATTTTATCTCATAGCAGATCATTTCCAAAAGAACTGTACACCAATGTAATGATAAACTAAAATTACACATAAACTTAATTCAGTCAATTTCAGGTAATATTTAATTGAACTTTGCACAGTTTCATCCATTATCTTTAACATAGTAATAAAAGTAATGCAGAGAGGATTCTTATTTTTATTTTTTTACAATTAAATGATGCATTTATTATTGTACTATTGCTTTATATGAAGGTTTACCTTCAGGTAGTCAATTTAGTACTCACTCAAGTACTTACAGTCAGGTCTATAAGTATTTGTCATTTAGGAATTACAACCATTTTAGACTCAGTCACTCCATTTTCAGAGGCTCAAGAATAATTGGACAAACAATGATAATCATAAATGTGAGGGTTTTTTTTCAATACTTGGATGAAAAACCTTTGCAGTCATTGACTACCATAAGTCTGGAACTCTTGGACATGCTCCCTGGAGATGCTTTTCCAGACCTTTACTACAGTTGCAGCTTGTTTGTGGGTCTTTCTGCCTTCAGTTTATTCTTCAGTACCTGAAAAGCTGCTCTGTTGAGTTGAGATCAGGTGACAGACTCGGCCACTGAAGAACATCCTATTTCTTTACCTTCTCTTGGGTGGTTTTTGGAGTGTGTTTTGCTTCATTATGCATGACGCCATTATGGATCTGACCGTATTTTTGCTACAAATGCTTTGAATTCTTGAGTCGCTCTTATCAGAAACTAGTAATATTTATACAGTTTCTGGATACTCACTTCTTCTATATTCACACAACTCAGTGAGAGCAGGACAATTTAAAGCACAGTTTCCTTGCCCAGATTTATTCTTTTGCATCTTTCAACGCTGTTGTTTGTAAAATTTTCTCCTAACATGTTATTGCCAATTTCTGCAATCCCTCACCCTCTTCTATTCTACCATATTATCTCTCTTCAGTGTTTCATCTGTAGCTCCCTCTGTGAATGTCTTTATCCCTTTACAAGCTTACAAATCGCATCTTTTGATCTCTACCGCCATATCTGGTCCTCCCTTTCAGTCTGTCCTAAATGTGTTTTTTTTCTGCTTTCTGCATCTAGATCATTGTTCTTATTTTTATTTGGAAAGAATGAATGCATCATGAAGCAAATGAGGTTGTCCGGAGAGAAAGAAGACCCTACTGCCTCCTAATATCAAGATCATCTACAGCGGGGTGTCAAACTCATTTTCTGTCAGGGGCCACATTCAGCCCAATTCAATCTCAAGTGGGCCGGACCAGTAAAATAATAATAATAATATAATAACCTATAAATAATGACAACTACAAATTTTTTCTCTTTGTTTTAGTGCAAAAAATTGAATTCTGAAAATATTAACATTTAAAAAAAGTTGTGAATAACCTGAAAAAAAGACATTTCTTAAGAAAAATAAGTACAATTATAACAATATTATGCCTCAACTTATCATTTATACATGTACATTATGGATCGGATATACAAAGGCACAAAACATTTAGTAACAGGCATTATATTGTTGAAATTGCATTTAATCTTCTTTAGATATTTCATGTTTTTCAAATTTGTTCAGGTTATTCACATTTTATTGTTAAAGGACAGTTTGTTAATGTAAATATTTTCATAATTTAATGTCTTTTTTTGCACTAAAACATAGAGGAAAAATTTGGAGTTGTCACTATTACACTATTTATAGGCATAATGTAACATTATTTTTTCACATTCAAGAAGAAGAAAATTTGGAGTCCTTATGTATAGGTTATTATGTTGTTATTTTACTTGAGATCATATTGGTCTGTATGTGGAACCTGAACTAAAATGAGTTCGACACTCTTGACTGTTAATATCTCTGCATTAATTTTTGCACTTTACAAATTCATCCCATGGGACGGATTGGAACCTTTGGCGGGCCGGTTTTGGCCCACAGGTCACGTGTTTGACACCTGTTATCTACAGTATGAATGAATGAAATGAAATGTCTGGTTTATTCCAAAGTTATCTAAGGTAGAGGACAGCAGTGGTCAAACAAAACAGGCAGAAGCTGAATGCACTCGGGAGTTTGTGAACTGTGAAGTCGAAAATATGTGTTTAGGATGGCGTATGAAAATGCAGTAACCATGAAGGCTATACACATTCCCTGACATTCACACACTCGCTCTTGCACACACACATAAACATATACAGAGAAATGCAGCTAGGCGATTCTGTCCCATTTGAGTATTTTTACTGGGTCAATGCGTTCAGATGAGGCTTCCAAACATCATCAGACACACACTCTACAAACACAGACGGCCAAAGGGACCTATTCTCTCTCTCTTTTACCCACACACACACACACACACCTCACAGATACACACCCAAACAAACAAACAGGAAAAGCTATTTTAGGCAGAACACTAAATGGCCACCGCTTACATCGTGGTGTTTTAGTGCCCCCGATGAGTCCGGCTAAACCCATCCAGACACAGCCGCTGTCCAACACACACACACACACACACACACACACACACACACACAGAAAAATAACTGTATGCAGAGGAATGATTGTCCTCAGTGTCTTTCAGTAAGGTAATCTGGTGTGTTTATGTAAATGAGGCCATCTACATTGATAAATGATGGGAAACAAGTACAGACCATAGTAATATAACTTCTTGGAAATTAGTGCTGACACATTAATTTCACAGAAAACTCAGGGAAGCTGAGATGATTCACATTTTCTTGCAAATGGAGTGGAGCCTGCAAGCTAGTATAAGCAGTCAACTCAAGCTGCAACTGCTCGGCTGCAAACTCCTCTGACAAGCCTCAGTCTCCACATACCATATACCAAACACATCCTCCAAAAGTTTAGAAGATTTACAGAGGTTGATTTCAGAAAATTAATTTAGTATTAATAGAAATATTTTCACTACTGTGTCATATTGTGCGGCCATGTTTCTACAGAATTGATTTCCACTTCTTATTTTCAAGTTACACTGGAGGGCCCCCAGTGTTCAAGTACATCACTGAGTACATCTACAAACTAATATTTAACTATGATTCCAAATTTTAACAATATTATGACTTTGATGAAACACTGCTCAGATCTTCCAAATTAGGATTTTTTCTAAATGGAACACTTTCCAAATCCAAATTTTTAAATTTTTTTGAGAATTCTTTGAACACATACTGTATATAGCACATTTGGAAAACCAATCTAATTTGCTTTAGGATGCAACACATGTGGTGTTTAAAATCAGCTGGAGTAAAGTCCATGATCATCTCTTGTATAGATGGATATTGCAAAGAAATGTCTGGTTAGAAGGGCAAATGTTAAATGTTACAATAAGGAATGTTAACAGGTTTATGGATATGAGCAAATATCAAATAGGCACCATTTTTTGCATGACGGTATTTTAACGAACAAAAGAAGTAGGTTGAAGCTGTTTACACAGTGGAACGTGTGCCACCATGAAAACTTTGACAAAAAAAAACAACTTTATTTTTATTGGGGTATGCACAGCTGCAACATTTGAGGAATATTCCTTTTCATTGGTTATCAATATTACTTAATAATGTCTTTTTTGGGAACAACGAAAATGGAATATTAATGTGTATATAAAAATAGTCACTGTCATCTACTGTGGTTGTCTAAGGACCATAGTTAATATTACATTAAAAAAAAAGCTTAGAACAAAAAAATACTTGCTCTAAAGGGACTTGCATATTTTGAGCTGCCACTCCAGGTCAGGGTCGGGGCAGAGGGTGCATTCTGCCACCTCACCAGTTAACTTTAACTGAAAGAATTTCCCTGTTCTCCATCTGACACATCACTGCTGCTGTACTGCATCACTGCTGCCAGCATCCACCTGTAGGCCCCAGGGAGTGTGTTATTTATTCATCACTTGGATTTCTGTACGTTAACATATTTGTCAGGAGTGAAGAGCTTGGAACCTAGATTTGTCTCTCTGAATACCTTTTAATGCACATTAGTGCTGACAGATAATTGTATTTTCACTGTCAACCTTGCAGAGGACTGCTTGAAGAACAATGAATAACAAAAGTAATTTTGTGTACCTGTGCACTGAACATTTCAACTCTCAGATGAAAACATGTGTAAAACATCCACATCAATCGCACTAGTCATCCCAAACTCAGATGACTTGGTCAGTTTGATGACAACAGTGAGGTTAGGTAATATGGTGGATGAAGAAAGAGAGAGGAGTGTGGAACATGTGAGTGGTTAGGATCTTGGGGTGAAAAAGTAGAGCAGTTCTGCCATCTAAAAATACAATAAAATAATATAGTAACCTAATGCCCCTGACTATTATATCTTCGGTATTTTCAATGTAAATTTTGCACTTCACAAATTCATCCTGTGGTTCAGATTGGACCCTTTGGTGGGCCAGTTTTGGCTCTTGGGCCATATATTTGACACCCCTGCAACATGCTGAATTGTTATGGGAACTTACTGAAGAAAAACAGAAGAAAATGACTGTAGAAAAAGTTTAGCTTGTTATAATTATGATTTTTTATACATCTAAATTGCTATCTTGTTTATGCTCATATATAATTCATTTAATTAGAGTACATGAATCTGTTTGTATGTTTTCTTTATTCACTGGGCTTCAGTTATTTAGTGTTTTGGGTCTGTATTTGCAGTGTAACTATTACAATAGAAAAACATAGGATCTGTATAGCAAATATGCACAATTAAGTATCTTTGATCACAAGTCATTCATCATAATGTAGAGCAATGGTATTGGATATTATATATTTTCTTCACATCATGCAAAGCGAACACACTGCATCATGTCTTAAAGGTCAGTGAATTTCCTGGACAGAAGGGTGGCTGTCACACATAAGTTGGTACTTACGACAGAATTCATGCATCATCAGATCCTCGGCTCTAAAATAGACCATGTCCATGTTTATGCTTTTCTACAGGTGTCATGTACCTGGATTCAGACCCTGTTGTTCAGCCCAGTGATCTGAGGTTCTCTCAAATGAAACATGAATCCTGATGAATACATAATGATTAAAGAGCTGTGGTTAAAAAAATTATCCAACACAAGACCATAAATGAATTACAGGTAAAAATTTCAGAAGCATGGTGAAATAAATCCACACAGTAATCTTATTTCATATGGATGTAATATGCTTGCTAAATCTCATAAATTGATACACTTGTGGAGAGCCAAAACCCATTATCTGGTCTGGAACATAACAGGGCTCTGATCCCAGAATGCTTTGGGACAGTGGGACCAGAATGATAAACCTGGAGGGGGAAGAGGGCGGCACAAAGAAACAAAGAATGTTGACAGACATCCACTCCCCGAAGGCCTGGACAGTCTACACCACGACAAATGCTACATATCCAGAGTCATTCTGATGCAAATATCATATGTTTGTGTGCAAATGCAAATGGCAAAAGCAGGAAGAGAAATTGCACTGCAGATATACAATGGTAATGTTTAGGGAGTGATTATGAGAGGGGCCAAGCTTCCACAATGTGATTTCCTTTGTTTGAAGCTATTTTCCATCTGCCAAATACAATTTAAACCTTAAAGCTGGAATATTGTGGAATAAAGGCTGCAAAAGCACATTGCAACAGTGTGTTTATGACCAGGCATCACATTCAAATTTTGTAAACTGTATTTTTCGTGGGGTTTTTTTCTTGCCGACAAGCTGCTTTAAATGTGTCTCTGCTCTCTCGGGTTACCTGATCTGCAAGCAGGGGTATGTAAATGTATAAAAAATATATATGAAGAAGCTGTGTTTCCATTAAGGCTAAGTACATTTGAATGAAACCTCGGAAAAGTTGCAAAAAAAAAGAAAAGGTGATGTGTGCATTTCCATAAACAGGCTGCATAGTATAGTCAGAAGGGATGTTACACATGGCCATAGACAGAGTAGAGGAAGTACAGCATACAAAGGTGTTTTGTAAAATGGCTGTGAATTTATGAGAACAATGAATAATTTCATTCCACAGAACCATGTTTTAGCACATCATGATCACAGATGATCAGTCACGTGTCAGAACGTATTTAAAAGGGTGTTTCTATTTCCTATTAAAGCAGCTGGAGCAAATAGGAGTGAGAAAAAATGCAGACCTTGAAAATACATGCCTTCCTCCTGCAGTTATTTTCCCTCTGTCCAAATCAAAAGACTAAATACGAATACAGATGACCTGACACCGTTTCAAGAAAGAAAGAAACAAGGAAAGAAAGAAGAAAGAAAGAAAGGAAGGAAAGAAGGAAAGACAGAAAAACATGCCTCAGAGAACATTGGAACTGTTTTCCAATCATGCCATTCCCAAAACTTTTTCTGAAGCAAACTTCAAACTTCTCATAAAATATGATTGAAACAGACCTATTCATACTTTAGATTAAATAAAGAATACAGCTAAACTAAGCTTAAGTTGATTGTTACTTCATTGGACCTACTTACTTAATTAAAAATGCCAACAGATCACATTTCTGGAGCACTACAAATGTAAATTCTGAGACTCAGACGTGAAGTTAGACGTGTCAGTCCTTTCATCTCTCCTTCCAATTATGACGAAGACCTTGACAACAGTCATTTACCTGTCTGTAAGAAAAGCACCCCAAGGAGAAGAAATGATGAGTCCCATGCACCATAATGTCTGATGGGCTGCAACGAAGTGTCCACATGCACCACCATGTCTTATATTCATGCTCGTAAGGAGCAAGTGTCCTTCAAAAGACAGGACACTAAATAGGATACACTGTCATGCCTTTTATTATCTGTATATATATGCATATGAATGTACACACCGCTCTGTGTGCACTGACTTACATTAAGGTCACATCTACTTTCGGCATTTGTTTAGCACACCATAATTTTCACTACTGGTCTTTTGACAGAAAAGTGAATCAGTCAGGTGAGGTCAACGGTGAAGCATCCAGATGTTCAGTAGCTCTAAACATACAACGCAAACCAGGTGGCTAACATATTACCTAACCAACAGACAGGAAGGGAGTCGAGAAGGGGGAATGAGATTTAATGAGTGTCAGAACTGATGGCACAAAAATGAAGGAAGACAGAAGAGGAAGTGCAGAACAGAGAAAGAAATGAGTTGGGGGGGTGAAAATCAAGTGAAGCTTCTGCAAGAGAAAACCCAGGTCATCCTTAAAATTGCCTGAACAACTCAAAATCAACAAGAGGTTTTACATCTTTGTTCAGAATTAATAATAATGCTAATATTTTACATTTTCATTGTATGACTAAAATCTACTACATGAAACATGCATATGAACACTATGTGGATGGTACATTTTTTATAAAACATATTTGTGCTTACAAATGGTGTTTTATGAACAGAATTTCTGTAAGGATTTAGGAATATTTGGAAGAGGTAGATGTTTTAGAATGTCCCTCTGCATTTCATTTTACATGTCTGCCTTTTACAGAAGGTTGACCTAAATTATTTCAACGAGACACTATAATAAGAGGACATGAGTGGTATGATCAATATCCATGTGTTTTTAAAAACAGCAGTGATGGGAAAAAAGGAAGTCTACCAAAATGTACAAATCTTTACAGTGAAGGGTGAAAGGTGAGGAATAACAGGGATTTTTTTTTTTGTGAACAGGTGTAGAAAGCCACTAAAGACGGAGGAACACTCAGAGGACTCTCTGGATGTATTATGCAGGAAACATTTATTGGAATGAGCTCCTGAGGACAGACTGGTCAATACAGGGGTTTGAAGAACCTAATTGTGAATACACTTCCAAAGGTACAAAGTTTGCCTAGTCCTAAATCACTGAATACTAAGGACAACATAGCAGCTGACACACACACACACGCATACACACACACACACATTAGTAAGGGAAACAAAGGCAGATACTTTAGGCAAAATATATTTAGAACCCTTTAGCTGTAAACATGTTGTCTGCAGATCCAGATGGAGGCAAAGTGCAAAGACAGCTGCACATCATATGAGCAACCTGACCTCAGATCAGAAATGGATAAAAACCACTGGTCAGGTTAGTTTTTCTCTACATGGACAATGGATTAAGGCTTAGCGTACAGTTCCAAGAAATGAATGTTAGTCTAGTCTTAGTTTTAGTGTCCCCACAGGTCATACAAACAAGGCTCTGTGCCTTTGTGTGTGTTTTAAGTAAATGGGATGCCATGTGCATGAACATGTGATCAATTCTGCATGTGCAACAACACAGACCATTAACACATTACTTTTAGCGTTCTGTGACTGGCTGCAGTGAAAAGCAGGGATCAGAGTGTGATGTTGTGTGTTAATGGACTTTTAGATGGATGGATTCATATAGGAGAGATTTATAATCTATGGTCAAGGACTCAGAGCCATAAAACCACTGGACATTTAATCCTAATCCAGAAACTAAGACCTCGACTGTGGTGCCATGCTGAGTGCACGGTCACCACATCCATACTCCTTCAGCACAACCTCCAAAGCATGATGTATCTGTCTAGATCTACAGCTACTTGAAGACTGATCAGGCCTATTAGAACTGATTCATGGGTTGTTTGGATCATCTTGAAATAATGAATCATAGTTGAAATTTGACCAAATCTTGTCATCAGCTTTAAAATGGATACAGGTGGTAAGAATTTCTACACTTAAGTATAGAAACATAATTTGAACTACATGGCCCCAGTCAGTGAAAATGACAAATTCTGACAAAACACATTTTCATGTGTTATTTGGTTTTGTACAGATTTAGACATTTTAATCCTACAGCTTTCTTCTTCATGCACACCAGTTCAACCAAAACAACTACACTATGTTGCCAAGGCATTGTCACTGCGTCCTGCACTCAGCACCACCCAAGACAAGTGTGATCTGTTTAAAGAACTTGCCAAACAGCCCAAAGAACTTCTATCCCTATTCCAGAACAATAGTGGATGGTGCCAGACCTGTGTCCTGCACTGGCACAGTGCTGATGAAGTCTGGAGATTGGTTTGGCTTTGCAAGACTACATTACGAGTGGACAAGCCAGCCAAAATCTTCTTTCATAGAATATATAATTTAATATGACGGTAACTGTGTAAATCACAATGTGGTAATTCTTTTATGATTTCAATCAAGAAATGGTTTACAGTATTGTGCTTCAGTATATAGTATTTCAATAATGGAAATCAGTATTGTGCTTTTGTTTTTTGTTGCCGTTATACCATTTTCCTGTCTGGAACCACCTGATGAGGAAGAGCATAAAGCACCCAAAAGAGGACAAATATTGAGCAAAGAGTCAGATTTGTGATGTAATATGCAGTGATTTCCATTGTCGCTGGTAAAAACATATTACACAGATCTGTTACAGTGAGACCAAAAAGCTCAGTATTCATACATTTTGTGGTTGAACCTGCGAAAGTATCACTGACCATGGAAAAAATGATAAGCTGGAATACTTGTGGAAAGTCTGTGAGACCCAAAGAGACAATGAATGAAAGTGAGAAATGAAATCAAGCAGATATCATTACATCTGTGCCGGGCAAAATCACTCTTACTCATCTCTGATTGCCTCACTGTGTCAGTATCAACATGTCATTTCTTATTCTAAGATCTTTAACAAGGCATAGAACGTCTGTCACTCCACCATCTTCTACACATTGCTTCTGCACAAAGCTGAGGTGCAATGAATGAAAACTCAATGAAAAGTAATCGCTCTATCTTTTTTTTCTTTTGGCAATTGTCTTGTGTTTCCCTTGATAAGCTAAAGCTGCTTATCAATGGTCCTGTGAATGTGTACATGAAAACACACACAGCTATCTGGTTTTAATCCCCAAGCCCAAAGCCTCATGAGTGAATCTGTTCTGATTTGACTATGAAACAACACTCACCGTGACACAGACCAATAAAGAGATTCATTGATGCAAGAATGATAAGTTTGGATTCCTATGCAGGAGCTTTCACAGTTCTCCACAGTGTTGGACAGGCCACATTCAGCCACAATGAAACAACAGCTTTATGACAGACATTAATGCTCATAATCCATCCTCTCTACATCTCCTTTCAGTCTGTGTTAAAGCCATTCCTTCCAGATGACCACTGAGTGGATCGGTATGGAGAGGTGCGGACAGTGGCAGGGGTTGACGTCTGCACACAGTGGGCACACACATTTACGCACACACTCTGACATACGCACAAAGCGAGTCTGACAGTATATCTTTAGTAAAGCCACGGTGTCACGATGGGTAAGAAAACAACCCAGATGTTACAGATGATGATGATGATGATGATGGTGATGATGATGATGGAAAGGGGCTTAGGAGAGATTTACAGTCTGGTACGCACATCTCAGTGCACACGAATGAGCAAACATTAATGTGTACACTTTTGTCATATACGCATAAACACACATAAATACGCAAAGAAGTGCACTAAACAAGTCTTAATCCAGGGTGTCGCAGTTTTATAAATATGTTTAGGGACGAAACTCTTGAGAAGTGAACAATTTGGTAAATTTTTAGGTGATCAATTAATTTAACTACATTTTAGTAATTCCGACATAGAATTGAAGGTAAGTTTCATTTACGTTTAGACGTAATTTTTGATCTTTATCTAAATTTCATTTTTTTCTCTTTAGTTGTAGTAGTGTCTTGTGCAAAAAATGAAAGAAGAAAAATGAATGAAAGATATGAAGAAACGGAATCCCTGAAAAACAGCGCACAGCAGTCCTTTACTGCACTTTGTAAATAAAGTGTTTGCTGATATTTATTCTTACAGTATTAAAGGCCAATTATTACAAATTATGCACAACACAAAAACTATGCAAATATTTTTTTGGGTTTTTTTATATAAGAAGAGTTCAAGCTTTCCAAACAGTGCCTTAAAGCAAGTGCCCAAAACTTCATTCGGAGCGAACATCAGCAGGACTCATCCCCGAACCTACCTTTGAAAAGAATGGCCGTCCAGATATAAAATCCAATCGAACATGGTCCCAAAAACTTGTAGCACCGCATCCTGGCACCGTTCAGTGAACTCCACCGGCCCCGACAGCGGGCTCTCAGTGTCGGCAACACGGGGAATCTGCTCCGACTTGGTGTGGTTGTACGAACATGAGGCTGGAGGGAGACAAAAAAGAGTGGAGCCACAGCGTGTGAGACAAAAAAAAAAGACTGATAGACCGGAGTGAGAGTGGAGTTCAGATTGGCGCGTTCACGCTTTCAGAATCTCATTCCCTTACAGACAAGCGTGCCAGCGGGAGCGCGCATCAGAGCTGGAGTTGGAAAAAGCAGACATCAATATGACCCCAGCAATAACACTTCTCTTTTTAAAGTCAGATCTCTCTCTATATAAGTTCTACTGCTAAAAAAAAGTTATTGTTTCATTTCTCTTGCCCTCAGCTCTCTCCAAGCTGTGGATTTTTACATTTTAACAGGATCATGAAGCAGTGAAACCTTGTATTGGAGCCTAAAACTGATGATTTTTTCCACCTATTTAGAAGCTCAGCCAAATTTCCTGCAGGGGAAATAGCTCATCATTAAAGCCACATCATTTTGCTGCCATATCTACTAATCTGTTTGTTCTTTTGACAATATGCCAATAAGTGTGGGTGCTTCAATCATACGCAATCAGAGACTGACAAGCAACAATGCATACTTGTAAGTTAAAAAAATGTGATGAAAAGATGTTCCTTTTCTAAATATGACTCTTTTAAAGTCTGTTGGGTGCAGCCTGTTACTAATTACTTTTATTATAGACTGAAAAAAGGCTGTTTATGTCACCGTTTTCTTGGTGCTGGACATGGGTAAAGCTGCTCAGGACCAGACAGATTACCACCCAAAACCTTTTCCCACAGCTGTAGATCATTTAGGAGTGTGCTGAGCGCCACGCTGCAATTTCCCACTTCCCTCTGTGACAAAAAGGTTAATCAACTGCATTTTTGTTGTGTTTGTCTCCTTTTTGTGCCAGGCATGGCTCATAATCAACTGACCTATTTATTCCAGTCCATAAATAATTTCAGTTAGAAATAGGATCCGACAGGCGATGAGGGGGAACACTGCAACATTTCTCCAAATGTTAACACGGTCTGCTCCTCTTTTCCTCCCGCTCCTCCTCTCAATGGAAGGCATATCATCTCAGAAGCAGACTTGTGCCAGTGGTATTGGAATAGTGTCTGCTACTTTCCATACCCCACATGTCTATGTCTCGTGGAGCTCCATCAGAGGAGATGTATGCTGTTAGATGTATTTTGGTACAGACTCCTAAAACTGTCTGAGCTATGGATGGGCCAACAGTCACAGTGGGTGCAGAGGAATCCCTGATGATAATCTTCATGATTCTACATGCCCCCATTGGGATAGTCAATGTAGTAATGCTGTGTTTTAGTAATGAACTGTCCATAGTGCTGAAATCAAGACAAGAAGCAGAAAGCAAAGAGACAAACATGTAAGTCAGTGTTTTCTCTTGTTTATTGACTATTATGTTTGTAACTACAGGAACTATTCAGCCCCAAAGACCCAGCGCTACTTTTATGTCAGTTCCCAAATAAAATTTTCTCTTCATCTAACCTTTCTGAAGTGATTTTTCACCATTTATTTATATTATCCTTTGTATTTTGCATTTTATCTGTATAAATCATGTATTTTCCAATATTTAATTTGCTGATCATGAAGATGTTTAAAGATTAAAGTTGAGGGAACAGAGAAAACAGAAAAAAGTGACTTTTTCAGTAAAATATATCACTAACTGAATAGAAACCAAGCATTTCCAGCCACTGTCATTGGGTTTTACTGGTGAATCAATGCTATAGATGATGACAGAGGCTCTCAACGTTCAAATGGGTCATATCTGATTACCTTGAAAAGATGACAAACTGCATTTTATACCAATTATTGACATGTATTGATAGAATTAGTGGATCAACAGGTATTGAACAGTTTAGATCAGTAGATAGTTTTGGTCAGTGATGGATGTTTGGGTCTTTATAAGAGCAGTGTCAGATTCAAAGATGAGGTTTGAAATAAACTATGGTGCTACAGCTTCTGATTAAAAGTGAAATTTTCCATACGTTATTTAAATTATATAAATAAAAATAAAGGGTTGACAATAAATGAATTCCAAAAGTAAGAAAATACTCATCAATTTGTAGCTTTTTATTCATTTAACCTTTATTTATCCAGGAAAAATTGATTCGCTGAGATTAAAAATCTCTGCCCTGGTCAATACATCAGCAGCCGAAGGTTACAGAAAGACAGAAATGTCAGCCATACATCCACACATAACTTACGTAAAACACAATACTAAATACAGTACATGCATATAAAACAGCACCAATAAAATGTTAAAAATTTAAATATGACAGCTGATATTAAATTCCCATTGTATCTGAGTATACATAATTTATGTAAACACTTTGTGTGAATCTGTTATATTATTTTTTTCTCTCTCCACATGTTGTCTTCCCCTGCACACGCTACAATATTTTGCCCCATGGGGAAGTGAGACAAACATACTTTACAAACACAATGTCACACACTGGAATTGAGAAAAGAAACAAAAGCACTTCTTTCTGCTCAAACTGCAGAGTCCCGTCATCAGCAAACTGTTATGTGCAGAGACTCTGAACACAAACATCACAGAAAGAGAAATATATTTACTTAACTGTGAGCCCTTTGTTTGCTTTATCATCCACAGACAGGTGGCGAATGAAAGGAAAAAAAGCCTGATGGGAGTGGTTTCTACGTCCACATCCGTAGGGCATAAATGTTTTAATGAATATGAAAATGATTTTGCTGAACACCTGTATGAGATTCTGGATCAGCATGTTAGACAGAGCTCTCCACTAATATCATCAAAATGGAAATGAGGGAATACCTTTTGGAGAAACGTTTTAATCCTACCAGTAGTGTTCAGAGACATTTAGAATTAATTACAAGGTTTACTAAAACTGTTCTGGAGGCACACAGTGAATTAACACTTTACAAAGACACTTTATATTGGTTTTTCTTATAATTTAATAATTTTCAGGTGAGAAAAATGGGTAATATGATACTATTAAGAGTTAACTGAAGTCATGTTGTCCCTGATGAACGTTGAGGTTCAGCAACATCATACATTCATCACACCTTTCCTTTTCTGAATGCTCTGATAAGCGAACAACAGCAAAGTGAAGAGACCAGCAGAGTGTGAAGACCGGAGGGAGCTGTTAATTCTCTATCTTTTATAAATGAGAAGTGGTCCGCTAATGGACTTCAATGTTGTGGTGTTACCAGTGCATTTTCTCTCCTCTCATGCCGTTTCTGTCTTTATAGCTTGCTGTTTTTGCTCTGCAATATTTTTATATATTTATACTTTTTTTTTTTTTGCATTAGATGTAACTTCATGTACAATTTTACCCAAATGTGGATGTACGCAAAACAGTCATTCATCCACCAAATCTGATAAAAGACAGGTGACAAATACAACTGTATTTGATGTTAATAAACCCACTCAATTATAAAAAATTTTAAAATGTGTAACAGTGATACTCCTTTATTTGTAAAATTTTCCTCCTCCCTCTGCCCTTGTTTCTAAATTAAATATTTGAGGTATTTGCAGGTCTCAGCAGGGTGCATATGTGTGCATGTGATAGAATGGGGTCAGATGAGTTTTAGTTTTTGTCTGAGTCTCTACCTTTGATGTGTGGAAGATGCAAAGCTTGTGCTGTGACAGAGAGCACACAGGTTTCAGATCTACCCAAGTCTTACGTGTGCCCTTCTGTTGTGGATACCTGCATGTCTTTGAATTCATGCAAGTCAAAAATGTTCAGAAAAATCTCACAACTGCCAAGAAATTTTTTTAACTGGAGCATAATTAGTGGAATTCTTGTCCTCTGGCTTATGTTGTGTTACACTGGTCAACAATTTTTTAGAATTTATCTGCTTCAGAGATTAAATGTGCTAAATGTTACATATTTTAATAAGATTAATTGGAAAACATATGACAAAAGTGTTGGTTTGCTGATGTTTTCAAGATATATGATAAAGTGTTATTACACATATATATTGGTTTATGTACATTCATACAATAGATTTATAAATCTTCCACTTGATAGAACCTTTAAAGTGAATGTATTGTAATGTGCTGACAGTGTTTTGAAGTAGATCTGGTAGCTCTGACACAAATATTTCTTTAGAGTAAAACCCATTCTCTCGTTAATTCTCGAATTTCACATTTTGACCCAAGACTGTATCTTGGAAACTTCAGCCAACCATTTGTTCAGCCATTTTTGACTTGATTTTTCTTTATCAGTGACTCACAAGTGGTAAAATTTCACTACTTTTATTCCGGAGTTATTTTACAAGTAGATCAGTGATATGTGTTTTATGTGTGCATACCTGTGGAATAATATGTTTAAGTGCATTTGGTGATGCTGAAAACCTCCTCCTCTGTTGTCCTGCTGCCAGCCAGCCATTTGTCTCACTGCACAGGTGATTACTCGGTTTATTATGGGATGTCAGAGAAAGGTCAGACCTCTCACACACACTTAGTGACTCAGTCCAGAAAAGGTCAACAGTGCACACAAGAGGGAGGCAGAAGCAGAGTCTGGAAAAACACAAACAAAATGGTAAGAGAGTTGAGCACCGTGTGGGTGGAGAAAAACAATGTGTGCTAAAAGAAAAGTCTCCAGATTGGGCTCATACACATGTACAAATTACAGGGTCACACTTACTGTGCACACACCTTCAACTGATTCTTAATAACAGTGTATCAATACATTTTATCTTGACTTTAAATAACCTCATCTGAGAGCAGGATCACATCCCAACGTCACTTTCCAGGTGGTCATTTGTGTCTAAAAGGCTTCATCAGTGTTTGAGAGTATAAATATTACATCACAGAAAATCCCCTGCACATACTTAAAAGGATGAGATATTTAATGCAGCACCTTAACAAGTAGAGACGCAAATTAATACTCTGGAGACCTCCTTTGAAATTTCTGGGGTTTTATCAAGCCTCTCTTGACTTAAAAGTATGTTTTCAATTCCATTTCCTCAGAGCATATGTTCAGTGTGCTTCCTATGTCTGCACATTAGGTCAAGTAAACTATGTAAATAACAAGCCATTTTTTATGTTTTATGGTTTTATGTGCATAATTATCTGGCACATACTGACCAAACAACCAAAAATTTTGTATCTCTAGCATTTGTTAAAATCACAAACACTAATAGAGCTGCAGACATAACTGTGATTAGAGCCCCACCCAGTGGAAGAAATGTTAATGTACACAAATAAAAACGGACTGAAAAACTTTTTGAGACTGTGTTGCAATAAGGTGTCGTATTTCTACGAAATGTTTGAAAAGATAATGCTTTAATTTATAGAGAGTATATATCACAAAGAAAACACAACAAATGTAATGTTTTAAAAAGGTTTTAACAGTTTTAAGAGACTTTCTTTTTGTTAACGCATACCTTATTAGAGTCTTGATGATTTGAGCTGAAATGACTAAACAAACAGCAACAATTGAGAAATGTGCTTGTTTACAGATCTACCGTTGGTGCAGACAGTGTCGTCTTTATGTTGAATTTCAGAGCTGGGTTTGTCCTTTGCAGTCAGTGTGTGAGTGTTTACTGTATGTGTGTGTGTGTGTGTGTGTGTGTGTGTGTGTGTGTGTGTGTGTTTGTTTTTGGATGGTCTCTCCGAGGTCTGGCTCCCAGATCAGTGGTCACCCTGAGTGGCCTTCCTGATGCTTGACTTCATTCATTCCTCTGGTTTCTGGTTAAACCTGTGAAAGAAACTCTTGTTCACTTTCACATTGAGTTGAGAGATTCTGAGCTCTGGAGATATTCAGTTGACCAACAGCTCACTGCTCATACTGCAGGTAAATCTGTAAATTTCTTCTACTTTTTAGAGAAATATATGTATTTATACATAGCCAAAGGGTGCAGCTGATAATGAGTTCATACATATTCTATGTACATGTACCAATGCTTTTTATTTATTTTTTTTACCCCTGATTGTATTTTTACGTTTACAGACATGAAGTTTGTGATCCTGTTTGCTCTTTTGAGTGGTAAGCCAAATATCGTCCATATTTTGCAGTCAATACTATTATTGTTGAGAGATAATTTCACCTTTCTAAAATGATTTTTTTACCATTTATTAATACATTATCTTCTACGTTTTGCATTTTTCAGTGAAGCTCAGAGTAAATTCTATTCTAAAATTCTAGTATGACTAACTGAATGGAGAACCAAGCATCTACAACAACTGTCATTTGTCAAACTACTTGGGTTTTACTGAATCATTGTTGCAGAAGATGACAGAGTTTCCATGTTCACTGTGGTGCCTCTAAACATCCAAATGGGCCAAATCTGATACTTAGGAAACTGCATTTTATCCTGGTTATTTCAATATATTTATAGGATTAGTGGTTCAAATGTTATTCAGCATTCTAGGTCAGTAGATGCTTTTGGAAGCTGGTGGCTGAGCGTTAATTAGATGCATTAGTAAATGTTCTTTTTCTCCCAAACCACTTATTCTTCAGTTAATACTTCTTCCTTTTGTGTGATTCTGTGATTTGACTTATGCTTTTTTATATATTATTTGTATTATTAAAGAATTGACAAATTATTTAAAAACAAATACTCTTGAATGCTGCAAATTATTTTGTTTCTGGTATTTCTTTGTACTGGTATATGTAAAATGTTTTACATGTCATGTCCAGGAGTTTTCTCTGCCCCTTTTATGAAGGAAGAGAAAGCAAAGGGATTCATCCGGCTGAAGAGACAATCAGGTTACTGGGATCCATACCACTCTCAAAACCAGTGGGGATACACCATTCAAGAACAGGTGACGCTGCAGAAAGCATAGTTTACATTAAGGAAATGCAAAAACACAGACTTCTTTATCACCAAGCATCTGTCTCTCTCAGGCTAATGAATACTGGACCGCCCTCAGAACTGATGCTCAGTACTACATGGACATGGGTAACCTGATGTTTGACCGCTCTGTGGCTGAGTAAGTCATATCAAAAGCATGAGCAAAGTTGAGCCAGTCTTCATTAGTAGCATGTTTTATTAAATCTAAAATACTGAAATCACTGTAATTTTGTGCTCTTTCAAAGATTTTAACAAAAGCTATTCTTAATCATTCACAGTCATGTTGTGCTCCTGGTGTTCTCACATGTATTATCTGTTTCTTTATGGTGCAGTGAAAACAACAGGAGGTACATGGAGATGCTACGCCATGCAAGGGCTCATCTGGACAGTCAGACGGGTCGACAGGCATAAAAAACGAAGACAAGAAACTATAAGAAGCCCTTAAATCCCACTGAAAATACAAATGCATTTCATTGGTTATTTATTGTCTACTTTTCCCCATAATTGTGTAAGTTTTTCTATAAAAACATACAACATATGATGAGATGTCACTGCTCACGCAGAGCAAAACTACTGTAATATTATACTGTTCAGTCGTTCATTGGCAGTTCTCAACACAGGCAAAAATATACTCATCAAAATTTAGGTAGTTTTGCTTGTTATAAAATAAAATATTATAAAATGTATATACAACATGTGTGTATTCATATGAAACATTTATGTGTCAGAGCTTTTGTTGTATTGCATTATGGATACTCGTAGAAAATTATGCATTTTATTTAATAATAAAAGTCTGAATAATGCTATAAGAACTGCTCGTCATTCTTGAAAGGTATATGGTTTGTCACTGGTTTGTGTGGTTGTGTTTTTGTGCTTTCCATCATCTCACACCAACCAGTTCATCATTTTGAGAAATTCTAAATCCTGAATCCAGACAGTAAAACAGAGTGTGCATGTTAAGCTTCTAAAACAGATAATCATTCCAAGTTCTGCTAAATATCAGTCATATGTAGTTTGGACACGCTATACTGGATCTAATACATACAATAGAGACATCTAGTGGTGGGATAAGTTCATTACAGCACAATTATAACACTTGGTTTTTCATCAGTTCACAAATATACTGTAAGTATTATCTGAAAAATCACTTCATACAATAATGTGGAAAATAAGATATATTGGATGGTCACTTGGTGCTGCTGCCAAGTTTCAGTAAACTAGAGCTCAATGTGAGATAGATAAAAATTGTTATTATCATCTTATGTGGGTGTTACATTTTCACAAAACACAGATAGAACTTTTTCCCGTTGCTTGTAATTTTTGGGATTATAGGGACACATTCACAAATCCATCCTTTTGTCTGCTGTGTGGTGGGAGAACAGTCTTAACAAGCAATTTTGGTGAGAGATCAGTTTGTTATAAAAAATGAAAGTATCCAGACAAAATAAAACAGTTTAGTAATAGTGACAACAAGTAGAATATAAGAAGAGGCTTTAGAAAAACTACAAATAATTTTCCAATATTAAAAGGCTGAGGGTTTATATAAAAGGCAGTGTATAATGTATGCACTGTAATTCCACTTCTATGTATGCATGGACGCCGGAAGCAATAAAAAAAAAAATGGGTGGGACAACTTAAAGGGGGGATCGGGGGTCCTCCCCCAGAAAATTTTGTGATGAGTAGATGCCATTTTCTGTATTCTGGTGCATTTTAACATGTAGTTTGATACTTTTATCTAGCTATAGCAAGAGAATAAATATGGGTCCATTTTGTAATTTCCCCCAGAGGTTGGTCCCAGTCAGATCATGTATATGATAATATTAAAAGGACAGAACATGATACAATGACTCATTTGGAGGATCTCTTCATGTCTCTTTATGTCTGCATGTAAATACAAATAGGCTACTTTAAATCCAACACATAGAACCTAAAAACCTCCTCAAATATTGAAATGATTATGACACAATTACCCCAATTACACAATTACCCCAAACCCAAAAATACTTCATACATTTAGAAGATTTAGAGATGTATTAATCAACAGAAACACAATATAGATAGAAAGAGGCAAATCATTTTAATTTCACAAAGAGAGCTGAAAACCTTTCGTAATGTTAGTAAACAAAAAAATCTAACTTACCTCACTCTCCCTGTCTGTCTATCTGTCCCTCTCTGCTGCCAACATTTCCACATTATTGCATATTTCACTTGTTTCTTGTTAAAATTCTTTAATCGACGATCTTTTAAAGTGATGAGACCTACACATTTTCAACCTTTTGCGTGTTATTCAACACCATTTGATATCATGTCAGTTGACACCAAGATCTCCGGTTCACATAACCCTAACCCTCGGTGCATGGTATTTGACATCGATTTGGTATTTGACTCCCTCATTAATGCACCTCCACTTATTGCACAACAAATGAAAGCTAACAAACTCGTCTTTCCGAATATTTAAAACATTCCGAAATGCAACAGCATGACCACTTACACAAAACGTTGTTTTCCAGAAAAGCAAAATGTGATAAATGTGTCTTTTCTTACTTTTGAAGGCTGTCTGCAGATCAAACATCCATCCATCCATCAAATATAGTCTGGTTTTCCTCCTAACAGTCCAGCGAATATAATCCAGTACAGTATTTAGGTCCGGAATACACGGAAGATCCACAAAGGCACAGAAACAACAGGAATATTTGCCCAACCTCAGATCAATGTTGGTGATTTTTTCCATTTTCTTCGAACATATCCTCCATAATTTACTTTTCCTGCCAGTGATACCACAGACTAACGGTTACCTTTTGATTGACACCTAACTTGGCCAACTGTAACTGGCCTAACTTGGCCAACAGTAACTGTTACTGGGGTTACTGATAGGAGGGATATCCAATCAAGTGTCAGAAATACGTAAATGGTCACGCCCACCTCACACCGCTGCTGTCTGATTAGCCATTCCCCTCTGTGCACTAGGTCCTAAAGATGGCGGTGACAACAAAAAAGTCATGTGACTGATGTTAGCCTACTTGGGACTGACAGAGTCACAGAGTAGAGAAAAAGTGGCACATGGAGTTTAATTGCAACGGAATAGACTTGAGTCAGCGTGGTGCGGCAGCCAAGGTAGGAGCAAAAACGTGGCATTGGTTTTGTTTAGCTATTCTCACAAAGATCAAGGATCACGGAATGAATTTTACTGACAGCACGCTGAAAATAGTACCATCGTTTCCAGACGATAAAAGTGGGTGGGTCTGATATTATTGGGCCTAAAAAGTGGGTGGGTCTTGTCCCACTTACTTACAATGGCTCCAGCGCCTGTGTGTGTATGTACTGTAAGAGACATGTAAGAGTGAGTAGGTTAATTATGCAATTCAATGGTATAGATAACCATGTTAACTTTAATTGTGAGTTGCATATCTATATCTATTCTCTCTCCTAGGATGATAATTCTACAAGAACATCCGCTTTTTTTTATCTTTCTGTTACACATCTGCTACTGTAATTCTTTCAGGAGAATCAGCATCAGGAAAAGAGAAGAGGGAGGGTGCAGAAGAGACAGAATTGAGGTAGAAAAGGCCACTGAGTGGAATAAGTATGAGGAACACAGCATTATGTATTCAAAACAACTTTATTAGTGTGATAAAGTATATCTGAACAAAACAAAAGTTGTATTTTGTTGCCAGTGTGATTTGAAGACAAGTCTTTATCTCTTCATCTGTTCATTTTGCAGCTTTGTGCAGTGATTATGTAGCAAATTTATGTATTTTAGGACTGCGAGGCACAGAATATTTAACAAAAAAATAACAAACTGAATCAAAAGAAACACCTGTTCAGACAGAACAAAAATTATTCCACAGTCACGCTTCTCACTTTGCAATTTAAAAATGTCCAATGCATACATGAAGTCAAAATTTAAAAGAACAGAATGAGGCTAATATTACAGAATTCAACTGTGATTTATTTTAGTTTTGTCTTCATTTATTTCCATATAAATAACTTTGCAAAAAATTCCAGCATAATTAATCTACACCCTAGGGTACTGATAGCTAACACTGTATCTAAAAAAATCAAGCATATTAAAAAGCTATTTAAAATCATATATGAAATCAATGCATTTAGTGACTTTAACTTAAAGTACCAATCTCAAAGATTTCAGTTGTTCTCCCTTTGGTGACCCCTGTTGGTGAAGAATGGTAATTGCAGGCTTATTTTTGAGCCTCAGAGATGTGATCGGTCATCTATTATCATCATCAGCTGACAGTTGACAACTGTGGCCACGCCCCCATAGTGATGACTGTGTATTTACTTTGTTGGCACTAAAATTTGATTAGTGCAATAAGTCTGGGGTAATGCAATTTACATTCAGGATTAGTTTCTATTGGTTTACGCATTTTGCAGTAACCAGATAATAAACTCAATCATCTTTTGTTACATTTTGATATGCTATATTAATATAAAGACATTATTAGAATGAATGAACACAGTAGCAACATTTCTGTTTATTGTATTTAGACCACTAGAGCTGCCCTGTCTCATCACTTTGCTTGTCAAATCAGATGTTATGGGTTTTGCAAAATGAGTACACTTGTATATAATAGCTGCAGAACTGTCATGAAAGGTTCTTCTCTTTTATGATACTCCCTTACATTAACAAACAGGGACATAACTCCTATGACTATGGTGATGAAAAGCTTCATACTCATCTGACTGTTCACAGATGATGTTAAATATATTGTTAATATAAAGACTATGTCAGTGGGTCATAAGAATAATCATCAGTTTTAACTTAACTGACAGTCTTTGAGAGTGTTACTTATAAAAAACTGATAAAATACAGGAAATATTAACAAAGTGAATCCAAACAAAGAACGAACCAACAACAAAAACCACCAGTTTCTCCTCTTGCTTTGGTGCCTACAAATAACCGACAGACTCATCTTGAAGGTGGATCATCACTGAAAGTGGGGTGTTACTGCTGTAAGTTTGAGGGGGGGTCCTCACTTGCAGTTGGAGGGGGGATTTTCAGGAACATCTGCAGAGCTGGAGTGAAGATGAGGATGGTGCCCAGTACTGAGACTGTGAGAAAAGCCCAAAGGAAGATCCTGTCCAACACCTGGGCCACAAACTTCCAGTCCTGTACCACCTTGAAAAAAAAAAAAAGAAGAAGAAATGAGCCTAGTATGACACCAAGAAACATTCTAGAAGTTACTGGAATAAATTCATCCACTTATTAGGCTTACAGAGGAAGGAAAAAACTGAAATATGTCAAAACTCCTGCACAAATTATAGTAAAGAGAATAACTCTGCTAATAGACCAACTCAGTCTCACCTGTGGTCTTTGTCAGGGTTAGAATATTACTATTCAAGCAGTTAAAGAGTATGTTACAGGAGTTTCCAGAGGTTTGTGTGTGTGTGTGGGAGGGGGTGCTAAATAATGATTGAGAATTTGATTTCTGTCAATATTGTGTCTAATGTCATGGTTATGTCCTATATCCATGTTATTTTGCCTTCACATTTCCATAGCACCATGAAACAGCAACAATTATCTATGTTACTATTTAATGCTTTTATTGGATGCAACTCTATACATACAGTAAATTAAATGCTGTGACACTGTATAACACAACAGCATCAGCTAGCGGGAGGCTGACAAAGGATGTTTGGACATACTGTATGATCATGTAGGTTTAGTCACTGTCCTAACTTTTATGGTGACCCTAACTGGTCACACAAGGCAAAATGTGTTGGTCTAACATTGAAGTTTTTGCAGATTCCTATTATACTATGGCACAGGCAGAAATATATATATCAGCCATTGGAGTGATGATTGTGATGTAATGAATCTTCCCTTGAAATTCATCTCTAATGGATGCATTTATTTCATTCTATAGATTTTCTACTATAATCACAACTTTAACACACTTGGTATTAATGAAATCAGCGCACCTCACGGATGAAGTGCTCCTTGCGGATATGTCTGCTGATGTAGCGGACTGAGTAGATGGCCTTCTCCAACATGGTGGCCCAGGCCTCGTCCTCCTTCCCGTCAGACGCCGTTTGCCCATGGGCTCCGCTGTTCGCCCTCTGGCCCGCTCTCCGACCTCCAGACCGAGGCTTCAGCTCCGGGCTCTCGGGGGCCAGCTCTGGGTAGTGGTAGCGGTCGGTGTGACCTCGCATGCAGAGGAGCCTGGGTAGTTTCTGAAGGAAGAGATTGCGAACCCAGGGAGACATGGGGTGGTAGGTGGCTGAGGAGCGATGGTGGACGTTGATGACGAAGACAGTGACAATGATGGACAGTGTGACGAAGATCATAATAAACAGAAGGTATTCTCCGATGAGTGGGATGACCTTGGAGGAGGAGGGGATGATCTCCTCTATGACGAGAAGGAACACAGTGAGCGACACGAGGACGGAGGTAGACAGTGACAGCTTCTCTCCTTCATCTGAGGGAAGGTAAAAAACCAGGACAGTCAGGAAGGACAAACCCAGACAAGGAATGATGAGGAAGAGTGTGTAGAACAAAGGTAACCGCTTCAAAATGAAGGAGTACGTGATGAAGGGGTACGAATACAAGCCGTCCTTCCGGTTGCCTTTGGCACCGGTGGCACTGAGGATCTCCCACTCCCCATTGTCAAAAAAGTCCTTCCGATCCACCTGGTTGTCCATCAGGACCAGGTCCACCATGTTGCCATCGTAAGTCCATGAGCCAAACTTCATGGTGCAGTTCTGACGATCGAAGGGGAAGAAGGTCACGTCCATAGTGCAGGCGGACTTGTAACTGGCAGGAGGCGTCCAGGTGATGGCACCGTTGAACTTGACAATGGCTTTAGTCATGAGGGAGCCCTCAAATCGGCCGTCAGCACTGAGTGAAAACAAACCAACGTCTTCATAACCACAGTTACAGAATATCTATGGACAACAGTTTCAACCTATGGGAAATAGACAGACTGGATACTTATTTATTGAACCTTTCAGATATCAACAACATAACTCCACCAAGGACAAATGACATTACCTTTACTTTTCAATCAGGTTCATACTGGGCATTTAACTTAATTCACACACATTTTACACTCGATACAACTACTACTATTCATAGAATCAGGTTATAGGTATCTGCAATGAATATTTAGTTATGACTAGAATAATTGATGTTTTAGACAATCTGATATGCAATTTCTTATAGTAAGAATTTTATATAAAATATTTTTAAATACCATTTTTACTGAGAAATCCTTTTTGACTAAGAGAAATACAATTATGTAAAATTAAATTAAATTGATGGTGTTGATATTCAATATGCAGGTTGTTGAACCAAACACTGCTATATGTTTCTAAACCAAAATGTTGTCAGTGTGGAAACTATAAAGATAATCATCAATGTATATAAGTATGACCATAATTTCTGTTACCAGTTGAAAACCAGTTAAACAGAATATTGTGTCTGTGGAATTGTGTGGAATAAAAAAAACAAGAATTTTACTACTTTTGAGCCATCACTTTCACTACAGGACAAATTTACCTTTGTATAATCTCTGTAACATGATGAAAAGATACAAAATGTACAGTTTCCATTTTTCTCGTTGATTAAAATAATTAAGTCCAGAAGAAGAAGTTTCATAGTGTAAAACTACCTAAATTCGTTGTTAATTTGGAGTGGAGCATTTTGTCAAAGAAGGTAATATTTACAGTACAGTAACATTGTAAGTATTGCACAACAATTTTACTATCTTAAAATATAAGTGAGCATTACAGTACAAATCTGATGATATATGCCTCTGGTCCTTTTATCTGGATGTATTTTTGTATATTTTAAGGTAATACATATGCAGATATGTTGTCATTATAAGATGTCATTTCTCCAGACGATCTTACTTCTCATAAAGGACGATGTCTGGGAGCCAGATATTTTCAGAGGGAACCCTAATGGATGTGATTCCTCCATATTTCTCTGGATTCCACCGCAGCTTGTAATCAATCCACTCCTGCTCAATATAAACACATGAATCTTCTTACAAATATTGTACAATTATTACATATCCCATCATAAAAATTACAGTATTATTTAAAATGTCATGTTGATTTTAACCCTTAAAGACCTATAACTATATTTTTTCCCTCTATATTTTATCTTTCCTAAGTGATTTAACACCATTTATCAAAATATTATCCTCTGCAATTTTGCATTTATCTATGAAAATTACATATTTTTCAAGATCTAATTCACTGATCATGGAGATGTTCACAAAACCTCAGGGCAAATCCAAAGGTTATTATATCAAAATACAGAAAACCAAAGAAAACTAACTTGTTATAAAAACAGGTGTCTCCAACTACTGTCATTTGTCAAATGATGTAGGTTTTTTTTGGTGGATTAATGTTGTAGCAGATGGAGGTGTTTCCATGGTCATTGTGGAGCCTCTAAATATCCCATCAAGACACATATTATGCCACTGAAAAGCTGAAAACCTGCATTTGACCTGAATTATTTAACATATTCATAGAATTAGTGGTTAATAAGTTATTAAACATTTTGTATCAGGAGATGTCTCTGGTCGCCAGTGGCTTTTTAGGTCTTAGGGTTAATGTAGAGCATTAAGATTAGTTGTTATTTAAAGTCTGTAAATACTGACAACAGTCTGTAACTACAACTATCGAACCAAAAAAATATAATGGCACTGAAATAAATCCTAATTCAGAAATTTCCCTTGATCGTGTTAGTGTCACTCTCTTAAACCTGCAAAAGAACTTATTTTGTAAAGTGTGGCACAAAAAGATAATAAATAAAAAGGAAGCAAACTGTTTTTGTCCTGTTGATGCAAAATTAAATTGAACCATGTAACATCATTTTATTTTTGTCTCGTTTACCTGACACAGCCAGACATTTGTTGTCATTAATTGGTTCTTTTCATCCTGTAACAAAAAACAGGCAACAGACAAAGTAAAGTGTTATAAAACAAAGCAATTAAACAAAGCAGACATTTGTAGATGAAAGGCATATTTCATTAGTTTTAGAACACATGAATAAAATTTGCTCTCATCCTCAAATGTTTGACAACTCTTTCAGTACATGGACCAAACACAAATAAATGTTTATTTCTGTTCTTGTTAAAGGTTCAGATATAGTTTTTAAAACGGGGATGAAAACAGTTTGGGAAAATCCAGTTAACAGGTTTTCTTGACACATTCCCATATTCCTGTTCTCAAACATGTTAGATACTCTTCACCTTAAAGTAAGAGGGAATTGTCAGCAGAGCAACCTCACACATTCTGCAGGGTTGTATGTCCTATAAGTTGTTTACAGCACAAACCTAATCTGATCAGTCAGTTTTTTTAATTGAAAGTTGTCTCTGTTTTGTGAGATTTCAAGTTTCTATCTGTTCCATTTGGGTCACAGGAAGCAAGATGTAAGTAGCATGGCATGTGTTTACCTGATGACATGATGGACTAAATCCATCAATATCTGCATATATCTTAGACCTTTGGCAGCATCGTGGATATGTGTTGTTTTATACAGCCTTTCTATACAAATTTAGTTTTGGGAAAATTTTGTTAAGTTTTAAGCAATACACTTTAACCTGTCACTATTTTTATTGATGGGACCTGATAATCCAGTAAAAGTTCATTTAGATGGACAAACAGTTTATCTATTTTAAGCACTGATGTTATATATTACATCTTTAAGTAAAAAATTCTATAAATAAATATTTAAAATGCATGAATAATAACAGTCATTACCATAAAGCAAATCTAATGGGACTCAATTAATATTAAATATGGAATCAATATATTTTTGATGAATTTCTGTGCGTGTTAAACACAAGCAAGACATTTATGTTTCTATATGTTTCAGTTTCACACTTCTTGATGTCATTAAACAGTGGACAAGGTATAAAATGTTTTCAGAATTCTGATGTTTACAAGGTGTTTTTCTGATTGTCAAGCTGTATTGTACATACACCAAGGACAACAAAGTCACATTGTTACATTTGTTTAGTCGACCAGATCAGTAACTTTGCTGACAGTAACACACATCATTCTTTCATAACATGAAACTCCAGAGAGTGCCATTTACCTGTCTCTGCCGTTTCTTAAGCAAACAAAACAAAGAAACCTAAAACCTGAGGTGGATTCAGTGAACCAAGCTGAAGCAATATAAATATAGTAAGACATAAATACAGGAAGACAGGAATAGAGAAATGGAGAGTGGTGAACACAGGCTTATTTCCACATCACTGGAAGCAGGATGGAAATATAGAGAGGAGACTGAGAGCAAAAGACTTAAGAGAAACAAATCTGGCGAAAGTTACAAAGGGAAACACAAAGATGAGTGAGAGATGACAGAAAGCGTTCCAGCCTTTGGTTTATCCACACCAGGCCTCAGCTGTCATGCCCAGTTGTGTGTTTTGGCGATCACACAGAGCAGAGGTGCACCATAATCTAATACAGAGCCAAGCAGCAGCCCAGGCAGACTCAAGGGACGCACATATACCAGCTGCTTTTCCCTGCTTAGCTTTCTTTCCCCCTCCTCTATCCTCAAAGATCAAGTCAAATCTTTGTTCTTTTTGTGCCGTAACGGGACTTTGTGTCATTTGTCATCTTTGCAAAGCCCATGTGTTAGTTTGCAGAATAAAGAGCTCAGTTTGAGCTGGTTGAGATAAATATTTCAAGCAAAGAGAGGCTTCTTCCATTAGCATTCTCTGTTTTCTCTCCTCAAACACCTAAACCATCTCAACCTATCAAAGGCAGCCTCTGTAATATTAAAGGAACACTCCAGAGATACACTGGCTGGTTGTAGCAATATGAAGAGAGTGGAGGAGATCTATTTCAGGACCATGGAAAGCTCCTCCCTGAAAGCTGCCGACGGACTGTTTGCTTTCAGCACCATGAACAACTCCAGCATGAATACGTCAACAAGAAAAAAATGCAGAACAGTAGTATATGTCTGTTCTTACTAATTTATAATATGGAACTACATCAACGTGGAGCCAAAACGACTATCCATTAAGGGGATGAGATAATTCATTCATTTGCTTTCTTAAGAAAAAAGGCAACATTTTGTGATTACAGCTTAGTAAAATTCAGTGTTTTTTGGGTTCTTTATTCCTACATGTTACTAAGCTGTGGAAAAAGGAGACATTTGAGAATGTCATTGATTTCAGTCTTGAACCTGTGATGGGCTCCTCAGCTAAAAAGTACAACCATCTCAGTTAACAGCTGATAGATTTACTAGGAAAATACTCTGCCAATTAATCAATAAAAATAATCAGTAGTTGCAGCATTTTACCCCAGTCCATGAAAGCACAAATTTCTGTGTGTCCTCACCACATCGACCAGCTGGGAGATCTTGAGTCCAAAGCGTACTCTGACAGTGTCATTGGCTCGCTGGATGGGCCTGACCCAGCGCTGGTAGCCTTGGAAAAGGTTCTTCAGCAGAGCATCCTCCATTTCAGCCAAAGACACAAATTCACTCTGAGCTGCAAACAAAGAGGACAGAAGAGGAATGGCATATTTTATTTACAAACGCTTCATATTATTACAGTGCCTGTAGCACTTTTCTACCATCAAACCCCAGCTTTGAGTGAGGACAGGTGTAAGAAATGGGTAGTTGTTACTGCACCTGAGTTTTTCATTCATTCTCTTTGAAACATCCTCATAATGATTCAGTCGGTCAAGTATTTTATGTCAGCTTGAAAAACAATTTATATTTGTGTTGGCAGCAGCTCAAGGAAGATTCATAGGAAGTTTAATTCTTTTTTCTTTAAAACAGCAATCATTTAGAGTGCTTTCTTAGAAAATTTTTTTAAAAAGTTTTAGACTGTATGATAATGTATTAGCTTGAGGGACATTGCCAGTGCAACTGTTACACAAAACATGGATTTACATAAAGATAATAAGCTAATAAATATCTGTGTAAACTACCAAACTTCACAGTCATAAAGTACACACATACATAAAGTTACGCAAATTATTTTCAAGTGTATGTAAAGTCAACAAAAACTAGTATTCAGTGCTTACTACTGTATTTGACTTAACATGATGTGTTTTCATTGGTTTAGCAATTTACAGGATAGTCACTAAACATAGAATATTTGCTGTACAAGCTGTAAAATGTCAAAGTCAACAGGGAAGTTGTATTCATTTGTGTGCTTTCCAAGTCCATAAATTGTGATTAAAGGACAAATTGGGAAATATTCAAAAAAATTCATAGCATTACTGCCTAAGTCATATTTTTTTTCAGGACATAGCCAATGATACAAAATAAAGCAGCAGTGTTAGGAGAGTAAAGTTATGTAGATATCACAATTTGGACCATAATATGACTTAGGCAATTATGCTATGAGGCTAATGATATGCGTTAAACAAGGAAAATAAAAGGTAACAAGCAAAAGTAGCTAGCTAGTCTCCACACATATAAAACCATGTTGTCCCCCAGTCTGAGTTTTACTGTGTCAAGAGGCAGGGATTGTAGACTCATCAGAGTACAAGGGAGGATGAGAAGTAAATGATACCGCTCTGCATTGAGATACCAGTGAAGGGGGAGGGAGGCGATAAAGATAGAATAACTGTGTCCAGTAGCCGGACAGTCAGCACATCAGTCAGCGTCAGACTTTAGACGCAGAGGCAGCAAAAGTGACAGAAGGCAGGTATAATGTCACAGACGGGACTCAATGCGTGAGAAGAGGGAAAGTGAGAAGAAGTGTGGACTTGTTAAATAAATAAGCCCAGTAATGTCACTCTTACTGGACACATTCATCCCACATCTGACACATTTTACAGCTTGTGTCATGACAAATGAGATCAGGGCCCCAACACCTGTACATTATGTCTCATTTGTGTGAAGCCGTACAGCAGAATGTGGCGTTTTAGCTCTTGCCCAGTAACTTATCCTAATAATCTGATTATTTTTGTTCATCATAATCAGTGTTTTTCTCTTTTTCAGAATTACACACTCAATGAATGTGATACTGTGATCCAAATACTAACGTACTCAAACATGGTGAAGCCTTTCAATCTTCTAAACAGCCTCCAAATCATTTTCCTATTATGGTTTGTGTCATGAAGGGAAAATGATTGAGATCCGAGAGGAGGCAGCCCACTACTTTTTATTTTAGGGAACCAAACGAAAGTGGCAGCAACACACACCAAAACCAAATAGTGAAAGTGATAAGCCTAAATAATTGAATACATTAAGAGTAATTGCATACTTTTAAGATAAGGTTGACACAGGTTAAAGTGGAGGTCATCACAGGTTAAAGTGTAACGTGATACTGCAATTTTCTCAAGTAATGAAAACATCAAGATCGCAACCAAATACGCATCAAAGTACGCGGTAGTTTTCTTACCGGGGATAGCGGCGAGGGACAGCCGGTAGGACACCGACAGGAGGAGGAGGAGGACCGACAACTTCATGACGCCCTGCTCGGACTCTGTGGTGCGCTCCTGCAGCCTCCTGTTCGTTCAGCGGGAGGGGAAGAGCCTGCACACTCCGAGATGGACAAACACGGAGGGTTCCATCAGCATCCAACACCAGGCGGAAAACACGCACTCTACGGCTGTTTCCGAGAGGGGCAGGGAGCCGGTGTTTGGGCGCATGTGGCCGGTGTCCCCTGTACTGTGGATCTCAGGTCGGGGCGTCACGGGAAGTGGCGGTCTCTGGAGGAAGGGAGGAGGTGGGTGGGGTGGGGTGATGAGTGATGGCCGGGTGGGGCTAAGGCGTGGAGTTCAAAACTACTCTCCACCATCATTAAAGCTCCATCTCTATTATGTTCCAGTTCATGAATAGGTTTTACTTCTAAACTTCATAATGTGCACACGCATGATAGTTATACTTGAAACTTAATGAGATCTTTACATTATTTTCTACAGTATTTCTTTGGTATTTCTTCCTTTTTTCAGCCGCGTATACACTCTGTGGGTTTTCACAGTGGGGTGTGGCGAGGTTGGTGCGTCATACATATCACTCTATTTTCCGTAGAGGTCCGTATAGCCCCCGGATTTAGCCACGAATTATACAGATGTGGTGAGATCAGATGTGTATAAAAGTGACCCATTAACAGATATTGAAGTGCACGATGCTTTGCAGCCACTGGAGAGCGCTAATGAGGACAATTATAAATGCTGATGGATGGAGACAGTGACATGTTAAACAGAAATAATAATAATAATAATAATAATAATAATAATAATAATAATAATAA
>JAPQRQ010000002.1:20587828-20600194 GCA_037367365.1 Apogon talboti
ATGGATGGAGACAGTGACATGTTAAACAGAAATAATAATAATAATAATAATAATAATAATAATAATAATAATAATAATAATAATAATAACAACAACAACTGTGGTATCATGATACTAATTGGGTATATATGTGCTTTATTGGATTTACATAAAGTAATTTTTTATTAATATCAGCTTATATTCTTATATGACTGATATGAAAAAAATAACCCAAATTAGATTAGATTAGATTAGATTAGATTAGATTAGATTAGATTAGATTAGATTAGATTAGATGTCGGATTATTCAGTTACTAGATTAATCATAAAAATAACATGTTAAAGTGAAAACACCTTACCAAAATGCTTCTGAGAGGTTAAAAAACTAAGAAAAACATAACTGAACCACATTCAACATAAAATATCAATCCTCATATCCAAAAAAACATCGCCACAGTTTAAGCAATAAAAGTATTTCCTTATTTGTCTTAACAGTTTGTGCGACAGACTGTTATTTCAGCTGTTTCTCCATATTTTCAGTAAACTTTAAATACTCTGTGGATGTAAATTGTCTTGACAGATTCTGCATGGTAGAAGCAAAACACTGATAATCAGATGTGATCAAATGTGTCACTGTTAGATGTGGATTATCATTCTGTGCATGTTTCAAATGCCACCTTGCATTGGGACACATCTACATAAATGAAAAACACACATGAATAGTAAATGTGGAGGGTCATGTATGACTCCATGTTGCTGCCTGTTGTGTCAAATGAGCGAATCAGCTTCCAAGACAGCACACACTCATGTGTTACTGCCAGATGTTTCACTTTCAGGTGCCTATTCAACCATAATGACATTGTCTTCTCCAGAGCTCTTTCATTGTCTGGGTGTGTTCTTGTATTAAAACCGCAGTTGAGAGAGGTTGCACAGGCTCCTGGTAACATCCAACACAACAGAGGATGATGTGTGAAGTGGCAGTTTCGGTGGAGATGTTTGTGACCAAACGTTTCATCAGTGACCACTTTATTTCTCTAATTTTTGAAATTATATCACTAAGTCCTTTAGATACTATCAAACAAGGTAGAAAATGAAGCAGGAAGTGTAAATGAAGAACACACAACTCAAATAAACTAAACAATCAAGATAAAGGGCAGAAAATAGGACAGAAGGCCTGATTCGTACCTAATGAAAGAGAAAAAAAAGTTCAAGAATGAGAGGAAGAAAAAGGGGTAATCAGTGCAAAGGACAACAATCAGCTAAGAGCAGCACAAGCTTTACTTTTGTGCATAAAAGCACTGTCACATGGATGGTAGAGGTGGTTTATAAATCAGTCCTGAAAACACAAATCATGAAGTGTTGTGAGAACTCTGTTCGGTGATGCCAGCTGACATTTATCAGAGTGGGAAAAGGTTGAGATGTGGCTTTAATTCACTATTAAAATAATAATTGTGTACTTAAAGCACACATGTATGATGGAGGTTTTCTGGGCTTAAGTGAATGTAAACTTGGGCATAAGAAAGGTACGAGTTGATTAGTACACTGTCAAATAAAAGTTTGACCTGTGCACATATACACATCACAGACATGATAAACATTTACAAACTGATCAAAGTCAAAAATGTGACAAAGCCGAGATATAAATATGTTGTTATAGAAGAATCAGATCCACTGATAAGGCCCAAGGCAGACCTGATTGTAGAGAGTTATTTTTATTAACTATAAGTAAAAAAAAGTCTTCATCAAACTGAATCCATAATGTATATCAATCAAACCTTAGCAATACTTGTTCATGTCATTGAAAGGTGAATAACAACATGTTCAAAACAAAGAACAGAAATTTTGCAAAGAAAGTTCATGGAAAAAAAAACTACAAAAATAAAATACAGACAAGGTATAACTGAAAGATGGAAACATTTATGTAAAACATTTATAGAAGGGAAATTTATGATCAAACTGTTAAAAATGTTAAAGGTTGTGATAGTATTAATTATAATGAGTATTATATTTTGTTCCTTGATTCAGATGCATTAAAATTAAAAGGAGTTTTTCACAATGAATATAAGAGCCATCAATCAAGAGCAAGTTACGAGAGCTGTTCTGATAAAATCCATCTATGTGAAGACGCACATTAGAAAGACAGTTGGGCAATTTTCCAATAGGATGGTAGTGTATATCACATCTCCTTTGAAGAGAACACCACCCAACCTTGTCATGATGTGAACCATAAAGATCACAATACTGAGAGATAGAAACAGTCAAGATGTTTGAGTGTTGTAGAGGACTCGTGCCTATAAATCATATTGTGTAAATCCAGGACAGACAAGAAAACCATACCCTTCAAAGGGCACGAGAAAATTGTTGTATTTTTGCAGCGATAAGCATTTTTTTGTCCAAACTAGGCAATAACATGGTCCACAGATGTGATGTTTTCTATTTTTCTCCCGTAACACCTTCAGTCCTGAAGTTCTGAAGCTTTAGATCTTGAAAACATGGATTTTGCCTTAACTCTGTTCAATATACTGTAAGTCTTAAATCTTTGACAGCAGCTTAGAGAATGTTAAAAGTACAATTTAAGTGGAATCAGCTTCAACACAACACCATATCATCTGCGTATAAACAGTTCTCACAAGATGAAACACTATTACAGACATGTGGACATAGATTATCATGTTGTCTTTGCCAAGGTGTATTCTACCGCCACACTTGTGTGGGTAAACTATATTTTACCGATGGTCCCTAAATTTTGCAATAATGAACCAATATCTCAGAAAAATCATTCACCACGAAGAGATTCACAGAGCCATGTTTTCATTTGGACTATCTTTGAGCCTTTTTTAATCAAAAACTGTTGACAGTGACTTTTTGCAGATTACCTCAAGTAACTGGGACACAGTTGTTGAAGAGAAAAAAGAAATTCTCAAAATATAGCTTTCAGATAATCATGACAAGACCAATAGTGAGAGGAAGTCAATGAATGAAATTCTTTTACAACTATGGGATCTGATGATGAAATCAATAGGGATCCTCAGACATATGATGTAAGATCAGCGTGGAAAATAAAATGTAGAGACGCAGACTCCAGCTCTAACTCACATGCATATATTCTACGTCTAACCAGGCATGAAGCACACATCTCCTCTTTTGTGTTTCTATTCCTTCCTCTTCCTCCCCTATCTTTTTCCCCTCTCTATCTCCTGCTGCTTCTCCCTTGTGCTCCCCCACTCTCCATCTCCATGGGTTGAAGTGACGGGGATAACGGGAGGCTGATTATCACAATGAAATTATCCTGATTTTCTGCTCCACTTGGAGCCGTGGGGCGGGCAGCTGCTGCCTCCGAGATCGTCCCTTCCGCTTCTCCTCTAATCATTTGGAAACATAAATTCTCGCGGGCTGGAAACCTGCCGGTCCCTTCCCAGACGACTGTGGGCAGCTGCACAGAGTGTACGCGTTTGTCTGTATTAGTTAATGTGTGTGTGAGAGAGATGACAGAAAGTGATGCGAGATTACTTTGTAGGCATTTGTGTATATGCGTACACTATGTTTACCAAATGTTAGAGTTTGTGTCTGTGTGTGACGAACTGTGTGTGTCTCTGATCGCAGTTTGTGTTGCTGTTGTTTTTGTTTTCACTGTTGTTGAGCTCATAATTAAAGTCTGCATAATTTGACTTGGTGCAGAAATATTAAGAAGAAACAGCCCTGTCTCCAAAGGCCTGTGGGTTTAATCTTAATCTGTTTGTTATTTTAAAAATAATGAAAAAAATAAATAAATGGTGATAAAAGCAGGAAGGGCTACAGCAAAGGATAGCAAATCTCTAACAAGCTTCAAAGTCAGTGGCCCCACACATGCTAATGCTATTAGTCTACAACCACCAGTGCTTTAAATAATAACCTGATAAACTTAATACACAAAACAGCTTTTAGAGGACACAAACTTTCTCAAAATCACTTGAACTTTAAAGTGATCTGATGCAAAAAAAAAAATCCCCTCGCATCAATAATTTTCAGAGTTCAGTTACTTGATATTTTAATCATCTGAAGAGCCAAAAAAAGAGCAGACAAAAGCAGATGAAAAGATTCTAATATGATCTGAGAAGAACAAAGTCACTGGGAAATTTCCTTAAAACTTGCGGCAGAGAGAAAAAACAGGAAGGGACAGAATAAGTGACTTGGCAAAAAGTGATCATCATTACAAACCTAGAAAGACATCGGACTTTCAGAGTCCAAAGGCACAGTTCAGTATAAGCCACTGCCAGGAAATCAGAGTTAGAATCAAAATGAGATTTCTCACTTACCAGACATGCAGACACGAAAAATTTATTATCCACTAACATGATACTTTAATCCTGGAGGCTCACTCACTCTCGTTTTCCTTTTGTTATCATAGCCGTCTGGTCTGACTGACATGATAAGTAGAAAAGGCCGCTGATGGTTTGAAACTGAAGCCTGTCGGACTGTGTTACAATGCCGTCTGCTTCAGATAACGTAGGAAGGAACAATAATGATGTGTGTGTATGTGCATGCACGTGCCTGTGTGTCTATATTTTACTTTGTCCACTGCTTATCATCAGCCTCAGCTTTACTTTAAGAGGTAGTTAGCTAAACTTAAATGTGACTTGAACAAAATGTGACGTTAATAAGGTGAAACATGTTAACCCTTTCTAGGGCACTCGTAGAAATTCAACCTTGCTATTGGACATTACGACTTTATTACTTTTGTGAAATAAAAAAAAAAAATATTTCCATAGAGAAAAACCAAGGTCAATGAAGGTACCATGTTTGGTTCCTTCCCTATACGTGGCAAAATAAATAAATAAATAAATATCCAAGAAGTATATACTGTATAAAACATCCTAGCAACACTTGCTAGAAATTTAACACATGCAGTAAAACAACACTCACTGTATAGTGTTATAAAAAAATTAATTTGCTTTTGGACCTCACTGAGGCACAGGATTGGCCCCATATTTAACATTTGTGGAAATTACCAAAAATAGTCACTTGCCCGATAAAGGTTTAAACATCAAAATGACTGTCATGTTGCATGGGCTTATTTAAACATTATTACTACAAACCTTCCATGGACAGTATTTTTGCCTGTCACTATGATTATGCAAATCTACTGCGTTGATTTCAGGAATATTGGGGCAAAAACAAGGTAGTGATGGCAAACAGCCCCTTAAATTTTAAAGCAAGTCCATGAAAGAAATAGATTTTAACATTGTAAGGTACAGGCCAACTGAGAACCAAAACCTTTGCTACCATGGTAATCACTCAGATCAAGTTACAGTCTCAAAGATTTTCATTTACATAGATGTTTATTAAGTCATTTTCTATCATCAGTGGGGTTAGGGTTAGGGTTAAACAGACCCTATGATGCACTGACATTATATGAAAGCCCATGTCTTTACAGTTTTATCATCTCATTGTCAGGGATCTGGTGACATCCCAGGAAAACAACCTCGTCTGTGACGGGTAGTGACATGTGTTCATCATCATAGTGATACATATCATCGCTGTCAGGTGGAAACCTCTTATGTCCAAAACAGTTATTTTTCAGGAAACTGGAAAAATTATATTAGGCAGACGACCATCCACCAGGAGCCGGAGTCTGCTCTAGGATCCTGCCTTTTAAAAGGAAGTTTTTCCTCACTACTGTTTGCCCCTGGATGATTCTGTTGGGTTTCTGTAAATTGGCTTGAGAGTCTAGTTTAGACCAGCTCTATATGTAAAGTGCCATGAGATGACTTCTGTTATGATTTGGCGCTATATAAATAAAATTTGATTTGATTTGATTTGATGTATATTCTAAATAAATGAATGGAGTGGAAAGATTTAGTCACAAGCCATTTTCAACACTTTTCATTGGTTAAATATTTCTAAAACTGTCGGGCCAATGTGAAGACTGACCAATAGAATCATTTTATGACCAAAAAAAAAGACTAAAAATGGAGTGACGAGGTTTCATACAGTATATGATACTGTATGTGTATGTGTATAGATACAGTAGCTGTATTTTTGATAAAGTATATGATTCAGTCACAAATTATTATTTTTTGACAGTGAATTACAGGTTTCAACAACATTAAAAAGTATTAGAAAATAAGAACTGCTGTTATATTTATAAAGGGAAGCTGGATAACTTGTGCTATAGGATGAAATAAACAATGGAAAAGGGCTGGGCTTTAATAAGTATATACTTTTTACTATTTTTTGAATTTGTAATCTGATCTTAATGGGTAATGTTAGGAATGTACTTTTGTTCATTCAGGCATTATTTTTTTTCATTCATTCATTCATTCATTCATTCATTCATTCATTCACAGTGACCTATCAGTGTATGTGTCAACATGAGGCCTGAACACACACACACACATACCTGTGAGGCAGTGTGTCCTAGTGTTTCACACACACATAGACTTTAGTGAGCCGCAAAGAAATTAACAGCCACCAAAGTATATTTAATTCATAGGGAGTGCTTGTATTTTTCACTTTGTCATGGAGGTTATACAGTGCAGCCTAATTTCACCAGACAAGGACACATAATAGCCTGAGATATTTTGCAAGCGATAATTTACTCTTAACACAGCAGTGATATAATTTGTGTGTCTTTCCACACAGCTTTTAGTTTACAGGGAGAGTCTCACCTTTCTCTTTTACCTGATGAGGAGGGAGACGAGCCCGTGTCCTGCTTCAGGACAGTGACAGCTGAGGAGTTTAAGTGACATGGTTAGGGGCTACCTGTCAAACTGTAACGCAGGTTTCCTAGAGTCTGTCCAGAAGAACAGACACGTCTTCTACAGCCAAATGTTTAATGACACCGAAGCGCCAGGGCTGCAGGTCTTAACTGATCATTAACTGTCTGGGTTCAGTCGGAGTAGAGGCTTTTGTGTCAGAGCTGCAGGTATTATACACATGGTAGGACCTTGTTAGCCTATCAGCTGACATGACGAATATCAACCACCCCCACCCAGGTATAATATCTAATTCTGTGGGAAACACTTATTCATATGCATATTACTATGATTTCATGGCCATGGGTTGAGGCTGGAGTTCAAAAACAAACCTACAATTACCTCTTATCATCTGTAGGGGTTAACAAAGAGAACAGAAAACAAATCTGAGATTGTCCCTTTAAAATGCCATCACCTGACAGAAAGGAAGAAAACATATGTCAAAATGTGTGTTTTGCATGTGGTTTAATTATAATGTGGAAGAGATGAAGAATCAAGCATTAGTATCAAGTTTTTTTGTTTTTTTAAATGGGGATTTTTTTTTCTCATTTTGTAAGTTTTTAAATCAAGAACTTCAGTAACTTCAGGTATAATCTGATACCTCAGACAGCAGACACTGCTGATGTGTGTATTTTGAGACTTCTTGTGTTAAATGAATGCATGTATATTAAACGCACCCTTTCAGAGACATAACATGTGATGGTGTTTATGATACCATCTATTTCTAGTTCTAGTTTTATTTTGTATTCTTTTCCCAACATAGCCTTTGAATGTGTGTGTTTTTGTGCACTCTACTACCATGGCACACTGATGACACTGTCATCAGATGTGAGTCAGCTGTGATTTGTGTCTGTGCCCCATCTGTATTTGTATATATATGCATGAGTGTCTCCATGAATGTGTATTTTGTACATGTGTAAGTGTGGTGTGCACGTCTACAGCTGCTTATATTCATTGCTCTACGTGTCAACACAGTGTGTGTATGTACGTGTGTGCGCGCGTGTGTGCGTGTGTTAGTGTGTTATCTGCCTGTGTGTTCTGTGTGTTTGTGTGCATGCTGAAAACAAGTATAACTGTGTACAGTAGGTGTATGTACTGTATGTGGGCTTCTGTGCTCTCAGGGGGGTTGTGCACCCTGGGGTGTCAACAGAGACGACAGTAGGGTGTTTGTTCTGCCTCTGTGTGTCAGTGTCCATGGGCACTTCACAGCGCTCTCTGTCCCCAGAGAAGTCAGCCTCTATTTCTTAACTAGAGTCACAGAAATGTTGGGTAGCATTCAGTTTCCACTGGACAAGACAGATACATAATGAGGCACCTTCTGTCATGCTCCCACATATGCAATGTGTCACATTCATATAAAGCTGTGCCAGCAGCATCCTGGAAACTTTCACTTGTCTGAGCTCTTGGTAGAAGATTTCATTTTCCATTTACGTCATGACTCACCTCATGCATCCACAACAGTTGTGGTTTCCAAAATGCAGTTCATCTGCTGTACTTGTTTAGGTTTAGAACAATCAGATCTGAATTCAGAATTATTTTACCACTCATTTCCATTAATGTTAAAATAAATTAGCGTTACAAATTATTGGAGAGTTTTTTGCTTATTGTGGCACACTGAACAAATTGATAGTAGTTTCTTGCTAAACTGACAAGACTTCAAACTTTCCAAGAGCAATGAAGTGCTGTTATATTAACAGATCTTTCTTTGGTGCTGTGGTTTCATTAGAATTTGTTTTGCTTTTCACTCCTTCCACAAGACTCTCTGGTGCTATTGAAAATCCTGTATAACAAAGATGGCAGTGCATAATTTTTACAGCAACTGTGGTATGAACTAGTCAGTGGTTGATTCAGACACATGGTGGCAAGAGGTCATCACAGGATGGAATGGGAGTATTTAAGTATTTAAGTATTTAAATAAAATGGAACAAAATTTCCACAATGGTAATTTTAAGCTAATTATTGTTTTATCATACCTATATCAACAAACTAACATGTGCTCTTAATGTATAAGAACAATATCAGTGTTTTAACAAAAGTTTGCAGCTCTTGGAAAACTAAAAGTATAAACAACACAATGAAAACATTACACTACAAGTACAAGTTACAACAATTTCCATCAAAATACAGTGGAGCAGAAGAATAAAAGACTTTTGACATACTTTTGGGTCCTATCTTTGAACAATTTATTGTTTTTGGCAATCCTTTGAAAGGCTTGTGGTTTATTTTTTCAAGTACAGTTTTAATAACACAAAGTCAGGGCAAAGCTTGTGGCAGGGGGCAGCTGCACCCCTTTGCCCTCCCCACCCCCCATAGATCCACCCCTGGAGAGATCCCTGTGAACATCATATGGATGTATAAAAGTAGATTCATATGTATCAAATAAAATAATAATACATAACAATGAAATAAGTAACATTATAACCATAATTTTTCCCCTTTCACCACAACTTGTGTTGCCAGAATTTGTTTTTGTGTTGCTGTGTTGAAACAGGGCTCAAACATGTTCTTATGATCTGTTTGAGTGATAAAAGGTTTTTTAATGTCAGAATGTTTAAAGAATGTGGCTTTCAAAAATAGTCCCAACATTAACTATTGTGTGTAAGTACAAGTACAGAAATTTGACATATGTTGTACTGCTCCTAGTTTGACTGGCAGCTCATAACCATATCACTCATATAATTCATATATACTGTATATACTGTATCATATACAGTACATCAGGGTTCTGTTCTGTTGCTCTGTCCAAGGTGTTGAAACAACAGAGCAGAGCCGGTCACTGCTGCCACTGTCCAAGGTACTGAACTTCTCCTTTCTCAGAAACACTGAGGCTGACACTCAAATGTTACACATGTAATCAGACCCATCCTTCACTAGTTTATTGAAATCAAGGTGTTTTGTCTTTCTTGCTTATGTTCTCTGCTCATTTCTGTCTTTTTTTCTTACATTCCTAACGTTTGTGCATAAAGGTATACTATCATATATCTGCCTCTTTAATTAACTCAGCTCTCAGCAGGTAGTTGCTGTGCTAACAAACACTATTTTTTCTGCAGTTCTGCAGATTAATGTGATTTGGTGATTGCAACCATCATATACAGCAGGTTACATTGTGTCCACCTGTGTTCCAATTTATCTGATTGCTTTTTACTTATTACAGTTTAATTCATGTTGTCCGGACTTTAGGCATATGTAAAATATTTTTTTAAATAAAAGTCACTGAGAAATACTCCAATATTGCTCAAAATAAATGCTAATCACACACTTCTGGGTGGTAGAGCATTGATACAGGACAAAAAGAAAATCAAACTCTTGATGTTTATGCAGAACAGCAGACAAGAAACATTTAAAGAGGTAATAAAATGAAAGTAAAATATAGAAATGTATATACTCTTCTTTCACTAGGTGTGACACAGCTTGCATTTTTCTAAAAGTTAGAATTTCTGTATTTGCCCTTCTTGTTGTTCCACCAAAATGTTATTTCTCATTTCTAAAACAATGTTTCTTCATTCATCTATAAATATTCATCAGAGAGTAAAATTAGAAGCCTGCTCTTTCTGAATATGTGCGAGTGTTTGGTGTGTGTCCATGTGCATAGAGCATTCTACTTCAAGAAGCAGACATTTATGTGTATGAGAGGACGCTGCATGTGTGAGTGGATTCAGAAGGCTCCCATTGGAATGAATTATTTAGAGGAGAGTCTCCTTTACTTATCCACGGTCCACTGGCCGCAGGCACGTACCGTTCTACTCTTGACGACACAAGAGACTACCCTAATTCACCATCCACCCAACTGCAGTGTGGCCCCATATCACCCTCCAACCCCACCCTGGCATTTCCCAGCATGCTCTAGTCCACTGCAGATGTCCCCTTTCATGCCCTCGCTTCTTGGCAGTGTCCCCCATACCAACAAAGAAACACCTGAAGGAAAAGCAAAATAACATCTTGACTATTTATTTTGTTGTTTGCGTGCATTTCACCCACAATATGCTTTTAAAATTGTATAAAATATTCAGCACAAGTGTGGTATATAGTGTTACATAAGTATTTTTATTTCAAAAAGTTCAAAAAATGAAAAGAAAATTATATATATAGCATATATATTATAATAAAAACCTGGAAAACAGCAAGAAACAAAATCCCACACGTTGTCACATGTCTATCATCAGGCTATCCAAGAGCAGCATGCTAACATTTTGCATCAGCTGCAAAGAATCATGTAAAATATTCATCTGTGTAGCTGGCTTAATAATGTATTATCCCTCGATTTAGCACCCAGAGCTTTACTGTGCTCTGCTTCACTCCAGCTGCAAGTTCACTGAATATCTGCAGCTCTAAAGTATCAAAGTCACACCATAACAAATTCAGATTAAAGTGGATGTGGTCTTCAGCAAAACGTTGTTCAGTGCTCACGTGATTTTCTTAACATACTGCGTAACTGACATTTAGAAATATTCATTTAAAGGCATTTATTTAGATGGGATGCATGAGTTAGTCGGTACGACTTGTTTAGCTTGTTCCCTATAAAAAGTTTGAAGGACTTCTCCACAAATTGGATGGGAGCTGGCGAGCAAGTTTGGAAAATTGCATGCATTACACAAATGCAGTCCAAATATAGCTAGAGTAGCAGCTAGTTCTCTGGCTGATCTCTTAATTCTGAGGCAGCCTGTCGCTGATGTGACCCTGTCAGGCAGTAGACTGAGACTGATGGGATATTATGTGTTCGGCTGCTGCCACTGCTGCCTCTCCATACTTATACATAGACTCCATCCGCTCCATAATCCGCATGTCACAAGAGCCATGCAGCACATATGGACTAACGTAAACTGCACACACACACATTTTGTTGGTATTTTTCTCTCTGTTTCTGAGTCTCACATCTCCAGGTGCAGGCAGGGATTAAATGTGATTGGTTGAGTTGTTTGGAGCCACAGGGTGGCCCGATTCAAAGCCACAGTCAGACTGCAATCTGACTGGAGGGGAAAGGGGGCTACATGTTGTGTCTTCACGGCTCTGAACCAAATGTGTGTGTGTGTAGCATTGCTGACAGGTACACTCAGACTCACCCGTGACCTTTGATAGAGAAAGGGGAAAGAGGGATAAGTCAGAGGAGGAAGAAGCTTCAAACAAAATGCTTTAGTTTCGCTTTGGGAGATGAGTTTGGGCCACTTAAGAGTTTTATTTGCGAAACCTGCACCAGTATGTAGAACTGTCTTCAATATTTTGTAAAAATGTAAGTCAGGTCACGTTTTTGACATTAACAGTTCTTCAACTGTTAGAAATTGACAGCAGTTGTCTTTAAAATTACTTTTTAAAATTTTTTTTATTTCAAATATGCTTCCTCCTCTGAGTTTTAGAATTCACAAGGTCACAATTAGATTCCATTTCTGGCTGAATCTGATTTAATTTAATATTAATTCATTTTTCAGTTGCAATTCCCATTTCTTTAGACATGAAAAAAAATTCTCGAAGAATTGATACTTCAAATTGTATATTTAACCTTCTGACATTGTACATTGCTTAACATCTGATTATTAACATTAAAATGTAAAGCAGCACAGTAATACACTGTATATATAGTATACGTAGATAGATAGATAGATAGATAGATAGATAGATAGATAGATAGATAGATAGATAGATAGATAGATAGATAGAT
>JAPQRQ010000002.1:20600214-20620418 GCA_037367365.1 Apogon talboti
GATAGATAGATAGATAGATAGATAGATAGATAGATAGATAGATAGATAGATAGATAGATAGATAGATAGATAGACTCTTACAATAATATACAGTTAATAAAACAGGTGCATACATTGAGAAAGGACAGACTAGGTGAAGTCAAATGCTGGGAGAATGTAAGTTGTTCAAGTTCAATGAGACTAATCCATTTATTTTCTGGATATTGGATTCTTTTTAAAAGCCCCAGTGGTTCACCTTATCAAGGCCAGGGCTCAATTCTGACCTGAGGCCATTTGCTATGCGACATTCCCCTTCGCTCTCTCTTCTCCCTCATTTCCTATCTCTTTCCACATAGTCGACCAAATAAAGGCAAAATGCCCCCCAAAAACTCTTTAAAAATACCACAACAAAGAGAAGTTAAGACGCAGGTTCAACCGAGATGGGTAAAAAAGAAAACACAAACCAGTGAGCACACAAACTCACCTATTTTGAACCCATATCTTATTTGTTGGTAGTGTTTCTTTTTATCGGACAAATTTTTGGTTGTAAAGGTGTTTTTGTCTGATAAAAAAAAAATGCTATCAGCGATTAGAAAGAAGACAAAATGAACGTAATCGAACTTCCATATCTTGTTTATTTTTAGAAATGAATAGAGACAGTATGGCCATTTACAATTTGTACAAGTTCAATCTACATTGTGCATTTCAAAGTGTGTCTATTTTTTTGTGACTTTGATAATGTGAATTCATGAGAAGATGTATAATTATACTGTGACCACATGTGGACAGCACATCATTATCATAATGAGTGGACAGTCTTAGCCAGCATCTTTCCCAGAAGCCATGCATAACAACAAGACAACTATTGTGAAGAAAAAGTGGCAGGCATTCAATGACCTCTAAACCACAAAGTCGAACATATCACCACCAGCTGATTAAAGGCAGTGTCTCAAAACTGTAATGTCCTGACTTACCATGACCAAGTGCCACTCCGCAATCTGAACTATATTCAGAATATTCAGCCTCTTCTTTCTTCAGACTAATCATTTAAGAGGCTTTATCTATATGACAATACTTAAATATTACTTGAGAATATTAAACATTGTATAAGATTGTACAGTGGCAATAGCTGAGTGGACATTTTCATTCAAACACACAAAATAGAAAAGCAGAGACACAATAGCATGGCACAGGAGAGGACAAAAACATGGAAATGTAAGAAATTGAGAGGAAATGTCAAATTACACAGGTCTACAGTCAAAAGCTTCCACAATAAAAGTAGTGAAATTTTACCACGTGTGAGTCACTGATAAAGAAAAATCAAAACAAAAATGCTAGTTAGCTGAAGTTTTCGAGATACAGTCTTAGGTCAAAATGTGAAATTGGAGAATTAACGAGAGAATGGGTTTTACTCAAAAGAAATATTGGTCTCAGAGCTACCAGATCTACTTCAAAACACTGTCTGCACATTACAATACATTCACTTTACAGGTTCTATCTAGTGAAAGATTTATAAATCTATTGTATAAATGTACATAAGCCAATATATATGTATAATAACAGTGTATCATATACCTTGAAAACATCAGCAAACCAACACTTTTGTCATTTGTTTTCCAATTAATCTTATTAAAATATGTAATATTTAGCACATTTAATCTCTGAGGCAGATCATTTCTAAAAAATTGTAGACCAGTGTTACTTGTGGGAAAAAAAACAGCGACAAGGGCCAGCAGATTGAATAACAGCAGTGTGTGGATGTTGATTATGGGAAAAGAAGGAATGTGGGTAAGTCATATGAGGAGACGGAGCTGAGGGCTAATGGTGATGTCTGATGACGGCGTCCCAGAGAAGAATAAGAGACAGAAAAGGGACAAACAGGAGGAAGGAAAAGATGGTACAGTTTTTGAAGTGAAAGAGCTGCAGGAGGGATAATTCCCATAGTCATTCAAGTGGGTTACAGAGACAGACTGAAAGAGACAGAGAGGAAGAAAAGGAGAGCCGACAAATCCATGTGCCTCATTTGAGGAAGCTGATGAGTGGCTGAAGGAAGAGTCCCAGAGTTCCCAGCACACACACTGTGACAAACACCCACAGGAAGATCCTGTCGATGACCATGGCCACATACTTCCAGTCATCCTCTACCTGTAAGAGGAGGAGAGAAATTATGCAATAACACTTATGCTATCACACTGTGCTTCCACTGCAGGATTAAAGACAAACTAAGCAAAAAACTAAACAAAAACAAGCTGTGAAAAAATATTATCTTGAATAAAAATTTAAATGAAAGATTTAGTTCAATCAGATACATCCACTATCCTTACATGACAAAAGTGTTAATGCACTCTCAATTATAAGCACTTATGGTCAAAAACATGTGTTTTGACCTTTTACCTTTGACATTTGGCCACAAATATCAGATTAATCAATCTAATCAGGTTATCTTTGTTTGAATGGACAGACGCGATGGTACTATGACCTTGACCTTTGACCTTTGGCCATCAAATTATTTTTGATTCATCCTTGCATCTAAGTGAATGTTTGTACCAAATTTCATGACATTCTGTGAAACCATTCTTGAGATATTGTGTTATAAACATAATGAGGAGGAACTGTCATCTAAAAAGAACAAAAACTGCATAAAAATACAATAAACAATGTGATACAAAACTAAAACAAATAGAAATACAGGCAAAAAAAGAACAATTTCATTTACTTTACCCTCAATGCTAATTGTTCATGATGCACAAGCATAAAATGACTGTAATAAAAACATTAAATGGGTTGATTAAAGCTGTTCTCACTACTCTTTTGCTGATTTTGCTCGATGGTAATTATGAAATCTACCACATTTTCACTGTTTCAGAGTTAAATGGCTGTGCATGGGGACATTTTGGTTACTGGGTTACTTGTGTATTGTACGTTCATTGTTTCATCTGGTCAGGTGTGGACAATTGGATCATGACAAGAGAGACCATGCTATTGTGTGTCTAACGAAAAGACAGTATCACTATTCTGCATGCATCAAAAACAAAGGTCGCAGCTTTGCTAAGAAAAGACGGAGCTAAAGGGACAAACATATCAGGACCATCCAGAATGTGAAAGAAGCATACACAAAGCACCCCCACCCCCACCCCCCATCTGCACCAAGCAAGCAGCTTTACAATCCTTTTATAGCTCCATGTAAACAGTTGCAGCATTGTTTAGAAAGCTAGGTGGAAATTCACACACTGTACCGAGATCATGTGTATTTGTATAGCTTTGTAAGTGTGTGTGCTGCCCTCATTATGAAAAACACACCAAATACATGGAGAGACAAAACCCGATAAATTTTCTTGTTTTAAAACTGTATTACTTGTTAACTATTAAAATTAAAGAACAAAAAATGTCCTGTGATGCAATAAGGAAAATTATTTAGACGCCTATGAGAAGAATAAAGCATTTGTGCAAAGATCAGTGAAAGAAAACATTCCCTTTGTCAGTGAGGTCATGTTTTCACCCATGTTTATCTGTTGGTTTGTTTGACTGTTTGCAGGATTAGACAAAACACACTGCAGCAATTTTCATGAAGCACAGTGGAAATGTAGAGCGTGGGCCAAAGATGAACTCTGTTGATTTTGGAGCGGATACAGAAAAATGTGCAGAGCCATTACTTTTGTTCTATAACTGTTAAGCAGCTTGACTTGATTCTGAGGACAGTGAAGACTTAATGGAAGTTTACACTCTACTGAGTATCTCTAGTTTTATTATAATTATAACTGACATTCTGATGTAAAGGGAAGATGTTTCCTCATGCTGTCATTTCTTAAATAAGTGGATAATTGTGAGTGTAAAATATATTTTGATCTCTCTGTGGTGGGTTGAAACTCCAGTTCTGCTTATCAATTCCTTGATTTATTCCAAAATGGAGGGGAAAATGTTCCCTTAACATTCACACTCAAAGTAAGCAGTACTTACCAGTGTTATGTGATCCACAGACTTGAGCAATAACAACATCTTAAATAATATATATAAATCAGTCATGAGCAGCAAATTTAGCAGCTACTTGTTTGGAGGAGAGTGTTTCCCACACAGACTTTACTTATGTGTATTGGGTATATTAAAGGCTGCCAAAGTATAATTGGTGTCCATCCAAGAGAATGACAGTATCTGCGATTGATTACTTTAAAACCCTCACCCTATTCCTGCAGCATCTCACCTACTATCAGCAAATAAGCACCTTGTCCTGAAGTAAGTTCAACCATCAAAACAAACAAATGACTCACAGCTAATTTCCGCGTGCTTTGCATTTTTTCCTTTTGGTTTATGTGCCTTTGTAATTTTTTTTTTTTGCTATGCATGCTTGCTAATGACTAAACAGGTGGGTCCTGGCAGATTGATTACTCCATCCAGAATTGTATAAGATCCAAGAACCAAAATTAACAGTTATTTTCAGATTCCTGATTATTGGTTTTATGTTATCACGTCTAACTTAAACCCTAATTTCAATGTATTTTCAGCTTTAAAAATTGGACTATTTTATCAGACAACATAGACTATAAACGTGATGATGTACCTCTTTGGCTTTGTTGCGTGTCCTCATATTCTCTGCTATGTACTTCACACTTTCTATGGCCTGCTTGATCTCTGGCGACACCACAGAAAACGCAACAACCGCATTGACAGGCGATGGTGCATTCAGGGTCCGCGATAGCTTGGGTATTTCTGGTTCTGGAGGCGCCTGGGTCTGGGGTGCCTGGGGAGGAGGAGGAGGAGGTGGAGGAGGTGGAGGAGGAGGAGGAGGAGGGGGCACCATCGGAGGAGGGACAGGAGTGGGCACCTCCTTGCCTCTATAAGGGCACCTCCTGTTCATTTCCCGGTTCATGTCACGGTTCATCTCGCCATACTCCACACAGTTCATGGAGCCGCCAGCAGAAGTAGCCCCTCCTCCTCCGGTGCCACCATCCAGTGGTGGACACGCTACACCTCCAGTTATACCTCCAATGCTCACACTTCCTGATCCGCTTCCTGATCCTATACTGTTCTTTCGTTTCTTGTTTGCTCCACCGCTCAGTGGTCCACCGCCTACACTCATCCCACCGCCGATACTCGCAGATGAGGAGCAGCCCTGGTCGATCGGCCGCCTCATCAGCATTACTCTGGGCAGGACTCCAAGGAACACAGCCCTCACCCACTCTGGCATGGTATGAGTCATGGGAGTGCGATAGTGGACGTTCAGCACAAAGACAGTGATGACAATACTGAGAGTGACAAAAATCATAGTGAAGAGGAGATACTCCCCGATCAGAGGGATGACGAGTGAAGTCGAAGGGATTGTCTCGGTGATGACGAGCAGGAACACAGTGAGGGAGAGCAGGACTGAGATACAAAGGGTAACCTTCTCTCCACAGTCAGAGGGGAGATAGAAAACCAGCACGGTGAGGAAGGAGATGAGGAGACAGGGGATGATCAGGTTGATTGTGTAGAAGAGAGGCAGGCGACGGATGTAGAAGGAGTAGGTGATGTCCGGGTAGATCTCCTCGCAACAGTTGTACTTGATGTCATGTTTGTATCCAGGTGCATCAATGATTTCCCACTCTCCACTTTCCCAGAAGTCTTTGAGGTTCACCTAGTGGGATGCAGTAATACACGTTTAAGTTATAATGGTTCCATAATTTTTTTAATTTAAATTTAGATAAATCTGTCATTTTATTCACCGTCACCTGTCATTATCCCTTTTAGTAACAATTATATTGACGCATAAGATTCACTAATGTTCATGTGTTTACTAGAAGCTTGTGTGTGTTTTGTTGACATTAAGCAGCTAATACATATAATAGCCACAGGTGATGCAGGACATCTGCTGAAAAATTAGCAACTTCCTCAAACTTGCATCAGTTTCCTATATGGTGATAACTGCCAAATCACTGAATTCTGTGTATATTACTATGCTTGTCTTCTGCTACTCTACAACAGCAATAAACACCATTATACTGGATAACATCTACACAAATGTCTTGTAAGAACACAAGCATAAGCAAATCTTATATACTGAACCTTAAATATTTTGAAAATAACTTGCCAGTTGTTTCATTACAACGAACTGGCAAAATGTTAATATATGCATTTATTTTAAATGTAAAACTTTATTACATTACCTTGTCTGTAAACACAATTTTCCACCTGAGGTAGATTTTAAATAGCAACGGTGCTTAACAAACAACTTCCATTTTAGCTACCTCTCGTCTTTTTGTCCTAGCAGCAGAAATTACATACTGTGCATGGAACAAAATGTATTTTTTGAGAAGAATTTAAAAACTGTTTTCCATTATAAACCAAGCACTTCAGACAGAACAAAAGACAACATAAGCCCATAAATGTTCAATAGCACAATTTTAACACGTAACATTTGTAAATTGTTCATTGTAACACTTCATTAATATAAGACATTTCAAAGCCTTTCATAGATTTATCCTCTAGTACAAATTATGATTAAATACAAAAGTATTTCATTGTCAAAAGTCATTTATATTTATATATTGTTCTGTTGTTTTATAAAAAATATAACGTTTGCCAAAAAGTAAGTCAATAAATCAATTAAACATCTTAATTCTGTAAATGTGAATGGATCTCTCTCCTGTGAGCTTGCTCTAACTCACCTTTGAACCGATTAGAACCAGGTCTATCTTGGCTTTGTCATACGTCCAGGAGCCAAACTTCATGGAGCAGTTCTGGTAGTCAAAGGGGAAGTAGGTGATGTCCATGGGACAGGAGGATTTAAAAATAGCTGGAGGAATCCAAGTGATGGTGCCGTCAAACTTCAGCAGCGCCTTAGTCTTGTCCTCCACCAAAAAATCGCCCACAGCACTGAGAGAGAGAGAGTGGAGTACACACTCATGGCTTTACTTAAAGGACATTATAGCATTTCAGTACAAAGGTCACAAAATGGTCCACATAAATGAAGTAAAAATAGAATAACAGGAGAAGAAAAATGGGTAGGAAAGATGGATTTTTGAAAACCTCAGACTAAAGGTGGATTTAGACCTAGAAATAAAGCACCTCATGTGACATTTTTCACAATCCTGAAGAAAGCCAAGACTATCTGCAGCTTTCTAAAACTCACTTGTTGTACAAAACAATGTCCGGCCTCCAAATCTTATTAGATGGAACACGTATGAACTCAATCCCATCATATTCAACAGGGGCCCATCTCAATTTGTAGTCGTTCCACACCTGAAACACATCAAAAAAATCATCATATAAGCAAACAATCATCACATACAGACACAGTGGGATCAGTGAGGACAACATATAGCGGCTGAAACATAAATGCCACTCACATGTCTCAGCCACAGATTTGTTTCCATAATCTGATTCACCTCATCCTGAAACAACAAATATCACAAAGAGAAGTGAAGCTTAGCTACATTTTACTATTTGCACTGTATCTGTTTACTACTTATTTTTCTAATTCCTCTGCTCTTACCACTTTGACCAGCTGAGATATGGACACCTCAAACTCCACTGTGACTGGGTCAGAAACATTCTCCACAGGTCGGATGAACTGGTTGTACCTCCTAAACAACCTCCGGAACAATCTGTCCTCCGCTTTGGATGAAAAACAACCTGATGAAACAGAGAATGGTTTGAATATGCAGGGAAGTCTAATTCATTACATTACATACCAAAACATAGAAAAAGAAAACATATTGTAGAATAATTTGGATGAAATGAGCCAGAAACTGTCAGTGGTTCTTCTAGAAGGAATGTGGCCTAAAAGGTATCAGATTATGTAAATAAGATATTTCAGTTGCATCTTTATGACCAGGAAAGTACGACTTAAACAATTTATATTCACAGTGTTGTTATAAAAGCATAATACGTAATACTTGTGTGTGCTCATGTGTGTTTGGTGCCAGCAGTCAGTTATTTATTGGCATTAGGAGACTCCAATTCTGAGATAACGGTAACTACAATGAGCACTGAGGCATTTAAGAGTAAGGATTTTTACAGAAAAATTCTACCTACGTCCTCTAAAATACAGTGTAAGAGTCTGGTATTATTGGTAGGCACTTGGGGAATATTCTATTTTTCTGTGCCACAGTTAACACATTGGAAATACAAGGTGATTAATATGTGCTTTCTTAATATTACACAGACAACAACCAAAAAAAAACTGCTTCACAAAACAATACAGTGTCCTTTTACGGGTAGGCATCTGGACAAGTGTGCCTGTATTGAAGGTCATACTGTAGAGCCTCCAGTAACTGGTGTCTGGAAAGACCCACGCCTGTCCGAGCAGAAAACGATGCTTCTCTTGGGGAAGCACACAGTCGCAGCACCACCACTTCAGAAACACAGTGCAAGTTAATTAAGCTGCAAATTCACCACCGCAGAATGTGATCTGTCTTCATCTGCTTCCCTTCTGCATCTTATCTTCCCTTCATCATTCTCTCTCACATCTGTTTTCTGGTTAAATGAACACAGGTCTCAAAACGAGTTTAGCCACTTTTCTGTAGCTTCAGTCCATGTCAGCGAGAAACACTGAGAATCAATTCCATCATACCAGTAAGAAGGCACACACACACACATACACACACACCTACACACCTATACACACACACATACTCACACACACTCTACTCAACAATGGTCCCAAATGACCAAACATGCACTGAGTGAACTGTGTTAAACCCTTTTAGAGATGCTGCTGCACCGAAAGGGCAAATGGGGCACAAACCATATATGTACACAAATAGCTGTAACATGCATTCACTGGAAAGGTTTGTTTCCCTGACAACAACTAAATAAAACATGGTCCTTTTATGGGACACTTTATTTCTTTGTGAGTTGGGTAACTCGACAAACCAGCAGCATTTGTAACTGATTCACACTGGTAATTTCCCTTTCAGTTTACTCAGTCTTTTTATAAGATTCTATATTGTTTGTCAGTGTCTATTGTACATACAACACACACAAATGACCCTCTGCTTTTAACCTATCACGAGTTGATCAGACTAGAACACACAGCACAGTGCAGACTAGGAGCAGTGGACTGCCATGTCAGGTATCTGGAGAGCAAATGGGGGTTTGAGTGCCTTGCTCAAGGGCACATCAGACAACTACTTATCAACCTTTATGGGGAATTGAACTGGCAACCTTTTAATCACAAGCTGCTTCTGCATCCTTCTAGACCACGACAGCCCACATTTTCACCATTTTAATCATAATAATTTGCATGCCATATATACTACTACTTACCTCTATGCAGTGTTAATTATTGGTATGTTCATTGACAGCTGCTGGATGGATGATGTGAAAAATAGTAGCTTAAAAGGAGGTATAGCAAAAAAAAATGTTAGCTGTCTAACAAATAAAGCACAAACAAGAGTAGTAGAGAAACCTGCCTTCATAAAACATTATTGTTTTTATCCTTTATGATCAAACAAATATTTCATATGCACTTTCCATAAACAAGGCCAGTTCTTCTTCTTATTGCCTTTGGGAGTACACTCATGTAGACATCCCAGATTACAGTCTGTCTGCTTTTTCTTGCCAGAGAAATAATACTTTATCTCTTTCAGTCGATTCTGAAGGCTGTCTGAATCTTAATCATTTTAAGTAATGTACAGCCTAAAGATAATAATACAGAAATACAGTAGACAGCTCTCATAGGTTTATCACAACAATCGTACCATCACAAGGGACCAATGCACCTCGGGGGTAGCCTCTGCTTGCCAAAAACACTTACATAATTACACCATCTGGTATAAAAAAGTGACTCAACAACACATACGATTTCAGACAATATTAAGTTCACTTAAAACAGACCTAAAAGTATTTTTGTGGTGACTTCTAAATGAATTTTTCCTCTACATTTAACCTTTCCCAATTGATTTATCACCATTTAGTAACTGCATTTTAGTAAAAATAATGTATTTTCCTGTTTTTAATTTACTTATCATGTAGATGTTCATAAAAGCTCTGGGTAGATTCAAAGATTATTGTATAACAGCAAAAGCCGAAGAAAAAGTGACTTTTTCTGCAAAATATATCATTAACTGAATCTAAAAACAAGTGTCTACAACCACTGTCATTCAACTCCATGGGGTTTTACTGGTGAATCAATGTTTCAGAAGATGACGGGGTTTCCACAATCAGGTCAGCGCTAATGGTTCATATCTGATGACAATGAAAAGCTAAAAACTGCATTTTTTCCTGAATTATTTACATGTATTGATAGGATTAGTGGTTGAAAAGTTCTTCAGTATTTTAGATCACTAGATGCTTTAGTCGCCAGCGGCTGTTTAGGTCTTTAAGGGTTAAAACACGAGCAGAATGATGCTGCAGGAGTGAAGTGACCTATGTATATATTACTGAAAAAAAAAACCTTCAGATATACATTGGTTTTAGGGCTCTGTAGTTAAGAAATTAGATTCTATAGAGACTTTAAAACTCTCAAGAAGTTTTCTGAGGTCACTGTCAGAGGCAAGTTAAGTCTTGAAGCTTAATGAAAAGGCCTCTCTCCTGAGACACTTGTATAATTCCAACTCTTGGTACCTGCCTGAAAAACTGCCCACTGCTCCCTGATTTGCTGCCCTGCAGGAACCTTGTTTAAGTCCTAATTGGGTGAGGGGAAATGAGGGTAATTATAATCAGTCCATTAATTGGACCTTTTGTTCACTGAGACAAAAAAAAACTTAAGCCAATATTTTTTTTTTCCCTCTGTTGGCACACTCACTCTCTCTAATTCCCTGTCTTTGTTCTACCACTTAAGATCTTAAGTGGCCTTAGTTTCCAAAAGTTAATTATAACCTTTGGCCTTTTGCTGCACTTCATTACACACATTACTTTAAAGACACACTCCAAAGCATTTAATACAGGATTTTAAGCTGATGTAAAATCTATAATACCTCCCTTAAAGCAAAGTATGTGTAATATTAACACAGGTTTATTACTTTATGAACATATGAATATTTTGCCAGTGCAGGACAACCAGAACTAAATCCAGAAGTCATTAGTGGCACCAAAATATGTTTTGGTGATAAGTGTACGAGCTCACAAGAAGTTTGTTAATCTCTGTAGACGGAACTGTCTTTGCCTCCACTGTTGAAAATTGCGTAAAATTGAGTTGACATCACTTTCGTTTTACCAGGCGTGCACTCTTTTCTTCCCTTTAACTGATGACAAGGCTTTGTTGTGACACTGATGAAGCCAAGTCAAGTAGTCATGCATTTCACCCTTAAATAGCCACATTGATTTAGAATTAGCAAATCAAACAGTGAGCGTGAGTCTGTCTCTCGCAGATACAGGAGCCTAAAGCTGGTGAAAGACCTCTTTGATCGACCATGTGCTTAACAGGATGAGCCTGGAAGCAAGTGGTGGACACATTCAAGGAACTAATTACCTTCCCATAACACACTGCTGACAGTGTATGTATGTATGCATGGAAAAAGAGATATAAAGAGAGAGAAAGACGGCACGGAGACGAGATAGGAAGGACAGCAGTAACAAGAAGAGAAAAACTAGATAGCGTGTGTGTGCTCTCTAGGGTTTTTGATGGCCTGACTGTGACATGCTGAGTGACGCACAAGAGGATCCAGGGTGATTACTGACTGCGCTGTAACCATCCCATTAAGCCTATGATGTATGCTTTGGCCTGCGTGGGTCTCCATGTATGAAAACATATACTAGAACAGTGTGCACTGTTCCTATTTATGTACATTCATTCACCTTTGATTTGACTCAGTCTGAGCAGCATATGATTTTTTTTCACTGATGCATGAAATTCAATATCTCCCTGCATCCGTGCCTTCATCTAGGCAAACAATCTAAGTGTCACAGTCAGCATTGGTTTTTATGAAAAAGACACATTATTACATTATTGTGAAAAAAGTAAGATGACAAGATTTTTTTGTCATGTCTCACTTAACCCTTAAAGACCCAAACAGCAACTGACGACCAAAACCATCCACTGATCTGAAATATTTAATAACTTCTGAACCATTAATCCCATCAATCCATACAAATAATTGGTGTAGGGCTCTGACTGGGTTGGGTCATCAGATATGACCCATTTGGACGTTCGGAATGTGGAAACACCGTCATCTTCAACAACACTGATTTCACCAGTTTAACCCATGGAGTTTGACAAATAACAGTGGATGGAGACACCTGTTTTTATGTTCAGTTATTGATATCTTTGCTGAAAAAGTCAACTTTTCTTCAGTTTTCTCTGTTTTTGATGTAATAACCCCCAACTTTTATGTAAGCTTCTATGAACATCTACATGACCAGTAAATTAAATACAGAAAAATACACGGTTTTCATTGAAAAAGCACAAAATTCAGAGGATAGTGTTATAATAAATGGTGATAAATCATTTGAGAAAGGTGAAATATATAGAAAAAATGTATTTGGGAACTGCTACAAATGTAAAACTGGGTCTTTACGGGTTATGGCTGACACTACACAAGATGTTGACACCAACACTCACTGAGCAGAACATATAGTAATGTTTCACTGATCTCAGTCCGACCTGTTGTGTCAGCAAAGTCACATCAAGAAGACTGACCTTAGTGTTGGACCATTTATAGTCTTAACCAACAATGGCATAACATGAACACGCTTAAATAAAATATGATCTACTTTTAAGATAATTTTACAGATTGTGTTACCAAATAAATAAATGAATCACAGTACTGTTAAAGCCTTGGCTGAGTGTCACAGTAAATGAGACCTTTTACACAGTGTTGCATGGTGGCTCAGTGGTGAGCACAGTCAATATGAAACTTTATTCCTGGTCAGAGCAGGGATTTTCTGTGTGGAATCTTTATATTCTCCCAGTGTCCTGTGTCCCCCATCATCAAAAACATTCTCGCGGTTGGTTCTTGAGCACCACTCAACCTGCACACTGCAGAGACAAAACATCCCTACTTTTTAATGGGTTATTAATAGCTTTAGTATTGCTATGCTAGTGAGTATATTTAAGTGTGTTTTCAGAGATCGTTTAGATCATGACAGTACTAGTGTCTGGTTAGGTCACTCTAATCTGCATCCTACTGATGAAATAGATTTATAATGATATAACTGAGATCACATTTGACTACTAGGGGCTGCAGACATCAAACCATGCAGTGAAACAGGTTTAATGCAGATGTTTTACTGAAGCAATGGCACAAAACACATTAGACATCTTACATGTTATTAGAAGATGTGTGAATCATTTTTGGCTCATTATTATCTAGGTAATGAAACACTCTCTTTTATATTTATATTTATATCTATGCACTGAACCTAGACTTAATCATTATTTCTGAATAATAACCTACCGTGAAAATAGAGCTCTAATCAGTTATTTCCTTTTCTTATGGTTGATATACTGACAGTCTTTATCTTATTTTTTATTTTAAAAGTAGAAACACAGATTAAAGGCATTCAACATCAGTGTTTCACATTCTGAGTCTGAGGACAGTGTCTGTTTGGAATAAGAGGTTTGTGTTTTTCACAGCGTTGCAGTCCCAGGCATCTGTAATCAGTAATCAGTGCTAATGTCTACTTATCTACCACTCAAGTCCCACGGTGACGCTGTAGTGGACTCATTCATCAGAACACCATTACAGACAGATACATGAGTCAGTAAAGGTGTCACCAACTTGACATTTTAGAAACATCTTGGAGTGTTCATGTGCAAATAATGATTTCTTATCCTTTGCTATCACCAGATATTTTATTACAATGGCTATAATGTTAAATGTAATAAAATATAATATAATGAATACCCTTTTTGCCTTCTCAAGTTGAATTGTACATTACAGTCCAGTATCTCTGGAAGAGTTATCGCAGAAATCCGCTTTTACACTTTGTGGTGAACTGATACATGAGAACATTTATACCACCCACATATCTGTCCATTAAATAATAAAGCTGTAGCTGTACAAGGATGAGAAAAACAAGGGGAAGCCACTAAGCAGGTTCAGTCCACTGGTAACAAAATCCAACCACCATCAACTGTATCTGATTTTTTTTAGTCAGCATAAAAACAGTTCTCAACATATGCTAAAAACATACTTTTTCAAGCTTTCATTCAGATTGCACATTTGTCCTTGTCACTAAATCCATTTACACTTAGATCAAGAAACCAGAAAGACACAGAAAATGGTAACGATTCCAGTCTGTTATAAAAAAAAGTTTTTGCTTTCTTCAATCTGCCTAAATCTGATCTCCAGATAAATAAGTTATTTTTTGGCCCAGTTCTGTTCCACAACCTCAAAGTCGGTGACAAAATAAAGACAAAAGTGGCGCAAACAACTCAATCACTGCAGTTGGTCCTTAAGGCGGAATCACAAGCTGTTATGGACATTTTGAAAAGATTCACCTGGGGATGTTTTCCCACCTGAGGTTCAGTCTAGTTCCATCAGACTCTGGTTCATTTTCATCCATGATGTGATTTATTTGGGCAGGTGTAGGAACATACTAATCACACAAAACAACTGAGCTGACACCCTTTAGAAGAGGTGGTCTTGGTCCAGTCCCAAACCAATTCCAGAGTTGTTTGTTTGTGGTAAAAACATGATCAGACCTCGATCTTAAAACTGAAGTTTGAAATAAGCAGCTCCCCCTAACTGCTTTGCATTCTGGGATGCAGCAAAAAGTTCAAATTTATAGCAGTTTGTGTAGTAGTAGGACTAGAGTGCATAAAATAAACCTCTCACTAATGTTTGTTTATAATAAATACTCATTTATCCAAAGCACAGGAACTGATTAATAAGAGAAGTAGATGTTGCCACACGGTTTGTCATGACTTCAGTTAGTAAAAAATAACTGAAGCAAAGGGTAAATTTTCACTAAAGCCCCATTTCCGGCAACATTTCTAAGGAACTTTTATTTCCATGAATTTATTCACCTGGATAAAAGAATTCCTGGTAATCTGTGTGGTTTGCATTTGCACCACGTTCTGGAAAATGTATTCAAATCAGACTCAGTCATTTCGAGTCGGTGACTTGAAGTCCCACTGAATTTCTGCTGAGCATATTCGGCTTTTAAGCGCATTTGCCGAATACACTTAAGAGTGTATTCAGATGGACACAAACAAAGTGAAGTAAATAGAAATATAACAAATAAGTTTGCAGTCACACACTGTCTTACACATTGAGGATGAATGTAAGTGCGGAATGCTGCAAGTGTGTTCCACCATTCAGCGTTCTTAAGCACACAGCCCCACCACTCAAGAATTCTGGGGAATCTGAAAAGTCCCACCCCCCCGCTAGGTACTTTTTTGAGGAAAAATTTGGAGTTGATTTTGGTGGAAATTCGCCAAGGTTTTTCAAAATCCCAGGTAAATAATAAAAGCTTCTGTGGTGGAAAAGATGCTAAAGTCATCAACTGAGTGAGTTCAGCACAAACAAACTATAGGTGTGGAAATGCCGTACGGTTGCCTGCAAATGACTCATAAAATGGTGAACAGAGGATGTTTTCCAGTGAACTGGACATACATAGGTAAATGCTAAAAAGCTATGACATATTTTAGGACGTAACAAAGCTGACTGTAAGAACCACAAGTTCAATCAGATACATCTAGTTTCCTTGTGTTATAATCTGATTGTTCAGTTCTATCATGGCCTTGGCATTTATGCTTTGGCCACAAACATATAATTCCTACATCCTTGCATCCAGAAGTACCTTCTTAAGATATAATGGACTGACGGATCGACCAACCAACAGAAAAACCATTCTCTAAAGATGAGCAGATGCATCTTAAGAGGGGTGATTAATTAAAACTAAAACAAAAAGCCTGCCTACAACCTATAACAGCTTACTTTCTCTTCCTGCTAGCCACACTTGTCAAAAATATACTAAAAACAACCCAAAAGTCCAGAATAAATATAGATTTAGACAAAAAATGAAGAGTCGTGAAGGTAGTAACAGGGAACAAAAATAAGGAAGAAAAGGTCTGAATTTCTGTCAGCTGAGGAGTCTCATGTCAACCCCAACTCTGGCTTTCTCAGCTTCTTTTCATCCATAAGCGTGACTCAGTTCATCTTCAGCTCCAAGGACCAGGATGTCCCAGAGGAATCAAGAGGCAGGGCTGTCTGGAGGAGGATAGGATAGAGTTGGTGTGTGCTGCTCGACTGGAGGAGAGTATGATGTTTTAAGCCAATCCATAGGGGGTGGAATAAGGCCCCGCCTGTGGTACGTGTGTGTGTGTGTGTGTGTGTGTGTGTGTGTACGTGTGTGTACATGTGTATGTGTGTGTGTGTGTGTGTGTGTGTGTGTGTGTGTGTGTGTGTGTGAGTGAGTGAGGGTGTGTATGTGTGTGTGTGTGCACAAGGAAAGGAGAGCGGGGTTCGGTTGCAATAATCACACGACAATCGCGTTAAGAGGATCCTCAAGCCACCACACAGTCCTTAAGCCACTCACACACACACAAACTCACAGAGACACATAATACACACTGATTGCCTGTCAGAGTTTAATGCAGCTGTATTGCTTCTGGGAGGGAAACCAACGGGCTGCTCTGTACTTCCAAGCTCAGAAGAGCGTTTAAGTCTGGCAGAGGAGCAAATATGGTTCATGACGCTGCGATGCAAGAAGACAACTGCATACAAGCAGACTTAGATAAAAGCTACAGGGGCTTAATATAAACCACTTCAAATGCTGCTGAAAAGACGGGCTGTTTGACTGTTGCCATTTGTAGCCACTCAACTTGAATAGATTTAAAACATAGTGGGAATTTTTTTTTTGTTAACATTATATGCAGAATGCTTTCAGAGTTTCTCTTTTCGACAGAACACATACGAAGAAGCAGAATATTTTTGTACAATGTGCGTATGTGGCGTTATATTAGGGTTCTCAAATGGAATAAACTGATTCTATAGAGACTTTGGACTCTACAGACACTTAAAGTCCATTGTTTTACTGTTACTTTGACATTCGGTTTGATTTAGTCGATCAGACTAACTTTCATGGTTATTTCTACAGTTATACAATTTCACTGACTGTTAATTTCTACATTTTTTCAGGGGTTGATATTGGATCATTAGTTGAAATTCATATGGCCCCAAACTATCATAATTTTATCACTGTTTAAAGATCCAGTCAGTTGACCTCTAGGCAGTGCCAAACAAGATGTCCCTAAAACATCGACATGACAGAAAAAACACGTTAAAAATCTGTAAGTTAAAGTGTAATAACTGAACACTAATAAATGGATCTAAATAAGCAGACTTAAACACACTTGCGAGCGGCACAGTGGTGCAGGGTTTAGCACTGTGACTGCAAGGCAAGAAGGTCCTGGGTTTGTTTCCAACACCAGCCAGTGAGGCCTTTCTGCGTGGAGTTTACATGTTCTCTTCAGGTTCTCCAGGATTATTGGTCTAAATCTGTCATAGGTCTCTCCGCTTGAGCTGGAGATGATAATGTGAGTGAGATTATACAGAAAAATGTTTCATTTGAATTTATTTTAATCACTCAGTTGATATATGCTGCTGCGCACCACATGCACCCCACAGGCCTGACGTTATGTTGAATGTCACAGCTTTAACTTACTGTACAATCCTGCACTGAACACATCTCCATCTTTACCTCCAAGCTACTTCAACCAGATTCTATTTTAGTGTAAAACACCCCAATCCCATTGACTACGAGATCAGCATTTCCTCTGTTATAGGGACAAATCATTCGGTCCTGGATGGCAGGAGACAATACCTTCAGTAGCCCACTAATCGGACCCCCCACTGGGAGTATGTGTGTGTGTCAGTGTGTGTTCTCTAGGTTCTTATCTGCATACACAGCCCTGTTCAGAGTCATATAAAAGCCCACACAGCCAATATGGGACCGAGACACAGAGAAAAGCAGATGGATGGTGTGAGGGGAAGGAGGAAGGTGAGAATAGAATCCTTTTATCAGTTTAGGTTTTATCCCCAGACTGCAAAGTTAACCGCCCATAACTAGTAAGGACACAGAGGGGCTTTCCAACATTTCAGCAAAATCTGTTCTGCCGTGAGAGTATTGAAGCTGTCATCCCTTCACAGCACTGTTTCCTTGCTCCTTTTGGAATTCACCCAGTTCAAGGGCAAAGCAACAAAGCAGTCGGCTGAGGCAAATCTCTCCAGCTGAAAAGGATGACAGAGATGCACAGAAAAGGAGGAGTGAGGGAGTCCATCATTTATGTCCCGCACAGACACATCCAGATCACTCAGAGTGTTCATCAGGTTACAGGATGTGTGAAGCCAGTGTCTCACATGGCGACTGGAGCGTGACAATACAAAGGCACTTAGTGCTGTTCCCAAAGGGGGGGATCACCAGGGACCACATATGGGACAAACTCTCTACTGCCCTCTTCATGGTAAAAAATACCAAGAGCTCATTTGAAACTGCAGCATTTCAATGAATAACATCAAAACATCCTGTTGGGCTTTAAAACAGAAAATCTGTAGGGCCAGTTTTTCATGAGAGAGTTTCTGATTTCTTGTTTTGAATAAACATAACACAGACCAGGTGTTAATATACACTAAACCTGACTGTGGAGACCATGACAGAGTGACCTGTATATAGACTCAAACCTCAGCAACACAATATTTAGAGAATAACGTAGCAGAATACCCCCACTGTTTGACTGGTGAGGTGATGAACTTCACAAACAACACTGAGCTTCTTCTTCTTCCAGAAACTACATTAGCACTTTAAAGAATCCTATTTTATTCCACAGAGATATCCATTATACTAGGTGTTCCCATGGGTAAAGACGCACTCCAAAGAAACTCCTTAATGTTTACCCTTTGTGGATGTGAATTCAATGAAATTCAGGATGAAAATAACCCTTCACTTACATGTGGGAACAGAAAAAAGTTGTACTTTAAAGCATTTAACTCTTTTTTTGTTCAGCTCTGTGTCCTCTGGGAGCCACTCAAGGACCCCATATTTAAACAAACTGCTGTTTCAACATACACAGGAGACTGGCAGCCTTACATGAACCAAAAAAGAAAAAGACCACACAGAGGCCAAAAAAATACACTGGCAGCCAGCCAGAAATCCAGCTGTGATTTAATGTTGCAAGGACTAAATCAAAGCACCAGTCAAATCTGATGTTTTTTTTTTGTTTTTTTTTTTGTTTATCTTACACATAAACTTTTGATGTGACTTAAGGTGAAGGGTGACCAACCTACAAGACAAAGACAAAACACTCAATACTTACAGCTCCAGATCACACCCTACCTAACCCTGACCTCTCTGACCTCTGACCTTTATGTGGAGGAGACTCACAGGCCTGTGAATCTGGAAGGTTCAGCACTGAGGAAATCTGAGATATGACATATGCTTGGATTACTGAGCCTTCACTCAGGCTCCACCAGGGTCTACTCTTCCTAAACAGTGACTCCACAAGTTTAACAAGCAGGATTAATATTGGAGTTAATTTTCAGCAGATAAGCATAAAACACCCCCTCTCCCATCTTCTTGAAAGCAAAAGTTTACAAAGGAGCATCCGACAGCACAGAAGGACGCACAGTCGTGTCTCATTTAAGATGGCATTGAACAGACTTTGTTTTTCAACCCATCCGCTCCTGCTTTACTGCGAGTCGTGCGCATTGGAAACTACTTGGCAAATGTATGCGTGGGCTACAGTGAATTTTCACAACAGCTGTGGCATAAAATACTTTATACTGGTAACAATAACCTTTGAGTCCTGTTAATACGCGATCTACTTCACTTAATCAGCTGAGATAACGATCTCTTGATGAATAATGCTCATGTGCACAAACAGCGCAGTTCTGTAGTCATTAACTAAGAAGTGCATACCGTGAGTCGAGACGAATACAGATAACTTAAAAAGTTGGGTATCACATTCTAAATAAAGTGTTATCATTCCGAAACTGTCGCGCTGGACTTGTTTGCGTTGCGAGACCGGGACCGATCCACGGCGCGCAGTGTCTTACCTTGCGCTGCGAGGAGCACCAGCAGGAGGACGTGTGTCAGTTTGCCGGTGAAATTCATCGATGCATCGGCGCTTGATGATGTTTTCTGCGGATAAAGGATGGGGTTGATGGATGAAGTTCTTTTTTTTTCTAAACAACTACTGGCGTTCGTGGAGCCTCAAGATTGAAGTAACATATTTCTCTGCGCTCGTGGAGAGGTTGGACTGGCGGTGCGCTCTCCCATGGGTAACTTCGGCACGTCCCGCCTTCCCCCTCCCCCCCTCCCTCCATCCCTCCATCCCTCCATCCCTCCGTGCGTCCTGCACCCACCCA
>JAPQRQ010000002.1:20644732-20663509 GCA_037367365.1 Apogon talboti
GGGGGGTACTATGACACGGACCACTTTATGATCGCCAAGACGGTTTAAAAAAAAACGCCCCCCACCCTGTTCTCCGTCCTATACATCTCTCTCTCTCTCTCTGTCTCTCTCTCTCTCTACAGGTACACACAGGCCATACTGACATACGGCTGCAGGAGCCAATGATGAAGGAGACATGTATTTACCCATATGCTTATTTTAAAAAAAAAAAACAAAAAAAAACGGTGTGCTCAGAGATCCGGGGCTACTGCCAAAACACCCGGGGCTTAAGCCCCGAATGCCCAGGTCTAACGACATCCATGCTTATACATGAAATAATGTACTATCCTGGGATTAACAAAGTACTTCTGATTCTGATTATCCAAACCTGGAAATAACTATCACTTTTCTATAGTAGAAACCTAGATTTTTACAGGAATAATTGCCACCATCTGCATTTCTGAATTACCTCAAATGAAGTGAATATGGCTCCCTGAAACCTGTGTGGATTTGTGCGTTTCCTTACCACATTGATCAGCTGGGCAAGAGACACCTGTATGTAAATGGTGACCTGCTGGCTGTTGTTGACAGCTGGTCTGATCAGCTTGTTGTAGCGCTCCGGTGACAACAGGTGACTCACCAGCCTCTCCTCCACCTCCGCACACAAGGCAGCTGCAAATATACACAGAAAAAGAGCTGAAACAACCCATTTCTCATAGTCACATTTTTATTATCAGCTTGTATGTTCTTCATCCACTGTCCGATAAAATGATGGATTAGTGTTGAGCAACATACCATTTTTTGATTGATTTCATACGTCATAGCCTCTTAAAATGCACTGATTTTCTGACAGACATTATTTGTAATCACTCCAGTTTAATGAGGAAAATTAGCACTTCTGAGCAACAATATATTTGACATTGAGTATTAAATTTTCACTGCAATTGTAGTATATTGGTTCCAAATAGTAATTATTGGTTTCCTTGAATATCGGTATTATTAATTGGTATCAGCTCTAAAAAAAACCCACCATATCAGCACTCAAAAGTAACTACATTACCAAACAAACATACAAGTAAGCAAGCAGAATTTTATACAAAGAAGAGAGGCATTTCAGAGCTAAGACAAGTAAAAGAAACACAAACCTCTAATACTTGTATATCATTCAGTTCTCTCATTAGGGCTGGATTTTGTTCCTGTATTGTAAATTAAAAGGCCATCTACTGCTGTAAGCGATACTATAATCTGATCACAACAGGACTGTAATTCTAATCAAGGTGAAACAAAAATCACTCTGAATAAATACACGTGCTCTTTACACTAGTTATTACAGTGCCATATTTTTACTTGGTCTTGTTTCACTTTTGAACAAAGAGGATTTTACTTTGAGAGAAAAAGTCAAGACCACAATTGCAGCGATACAACTGAAGTACCTGTGTAGAGCTACCAAAACTTTTCAGTAGTCTTTTCCCCCCCATCACCCAAAAAGATTTGACAAATATTAGATAACTATTAGGTACCTATTATGTTGAAGGGTGCTAGTTTTAGTTGTTTGCCAGCTATTCTGCTTTAGTTTTGCATGACACCTATTTTCTGTGGCATATACTGTACTAATGGATGTGGCTAATGCAGTGTCAGCTTTGTGTGTAATTGATTGGACAAGGCATGTCTTGAGAAATTGTTGGATCTACAGCTCTATTTACACTGTGGTAATTTGTAATGATTGCAGAGGTCATGCAGAGGTTAATCCTGTCTGTAATTTGTAAAGTCAAAATTCAACTGCAAATGAGCCCCCCCTATTTCAGTACAGAGATGATAATATTAGTCAGCGTGAAATGACATTTTTTGATTGACTTACAACATTTTAGCTCATTTATTCAACCAGTTTTACTGGTTAAAGAGGTGATATTGATAAGACAAGTGAAAGTTTTAAAAAAAAGTGAAAGATGATATGATATTGCATGGTATTAAATCCTTCAGAAAAGTAACGTCTCTAAGGATGATGCGATGGATAACATCAGTGAAACGAATGAAACACAGACATGGGGGGGTTTAATTTCTGAATAGGATGTCTAGAGGTTATACAAGTCCAGTGAGAATAGGGCTTAAGTTACATATTTGCTAGTAATAAATGATGAGACAGACAGACAGTAATCCCCTTGCTGTGTATCTGATATGGTCTGGTCTTAACTTGGTCTCAACCATTGTAAGAATTAATAGAAGATTCCTGACGTCAAAATTTTGCTTTGTGTTTTGACTCAAAGCTGCTCATGGGCGTTTTGATGTAATGTGGCCCATTCCGCATGTGGACTAGTGGACAGCTGCTGCCCCTACCCACACCTTTCTGTTCACAATATACAGTAGAGTAGATTTTAGAATGTATTTTTTGGGGAATTAAAAATGTTTAGCATTTCCATGTTATAAAACTGCTGATAAAAATTTGTCATTTATGATGTCCTGTAAACAGTTTAACATTCGTCTCTATTTGAGTCCATGTTGAAAATGCTTTTATGCTGCAATACAGTCCACTGGGGGATACTGGCAACAGTGCTGATAGAAGATACTGTATCCAGTCATCTTCATACATCCACGGTCTCAACCCCTTAAAGACTCCAGCTCAGTGTTTTTCATGACTTGATCTTTGTTTAGTTGATCCTGAATACATCACTGCGTACTGTCAAACCCTCACCCTTTTTCAAGTATTTTTGGGGGGTGTTAGGGACTTTCATTTTATTGGACAGTCTGCCAAAAACAAACCAGCCAAGAAAAACTCCACTTCTTTTGAGTTTGACTTCCCTAATTCCATCATCTCAGTCCAGCGAGTACTCAGAAGCTGCATTCCTATCAGGCTTCACAACGTGTTGAGGTCATCACACAAAGATACTCTCACACTGTGTGTGATGTGTGTATCAAACCGTTAGGTTTGGTGACGGGACACCTGAGGCCACACAGAAATCTGACACAGTGTGCGCAGGTACACACACTTGTGCCAGAGTAACTGTTTACACACATCAAATCTGCCATGACCTTCAGTTCAACTTTCCAGCACAATAGCCCGTTGTCATCTATCATCTCTAGAAAAAGAGTATGACATATGCCTTTAGATGTAGTTTACTCTGTTGAAATGAAACAGAGCTTAATATCAAAATTAACTGCATGATGAAACAGAGGTCAGAGGTCAAATATGACATAAAAGTGAAGTTAAGTGAGATTTGGCAGATTGTAAAATGCTTATTTTTAAGTCTATTCATCTGAAACAGAAATATACAAACAAGGCACATTTCTCTCATGTTGGCCTCTTTTCAGTGGTTCTCTGTGTGGAATTAAGGTTTTATTGTTACTTAAACAGTGGTACAGTTGGCATATAAAAGAAGTGGCTTGATATATATATACATATTAAAGTACCTGTAACATGGATATCTACAAAGTTGTAATTTGGCTCTATAAACCATAGAATAAAAAAAGAAGAATCACAAGGATATTTAGGTCATTTTCGTACCAGAAAGAGATATTTCACTCAATTCTTTCATTCAGTCATGTTCCGTCACATTAGAAGCCAAATTCCTTGTGTACTGATTGTCATGTGAGAATGTACATGGCCTTTCTTGCTCATTATTTAAATATTAAAGTATAAATTGAATTGAAAATGGTAAGACTTACTTCATCTGATATTTGTTGTAGTCAGAGCAACCAGATTATAAAATGAAATCATGTTTTGGAGGCAAAAAAAGGTCCATATTTTCAGATATGTCAGGTGTTCTAAGAATTTTGGCCACCACTGTGTATCTTCTCCTGGGTCTGCTCCAACCTAGTTCTGACTTTTTATAATCACTCATTCCAGGATCTCTGAAGTCAGCTGACCAGCCCCTTCTGGTTTTTACAAGATCTGGGTTGAAACCCAGAGGAAATCATACATTAGCAGATGTAGCCCCAATACTCTGGAACAAACTGCCTCTGCATGTTATCACCTGTTATTACATCCTGTTTTAAAACCTTTTAAACTTCACCCCTTTGCTTTTAAATGCTTTATGAATAACTACTATGAGTAATAAATACACAGCTCTTTAAGAAATGAGACATACTAATTTGTTTCACGGTTTGTTTCCTGTTCTACACTGGACAATCAGACACAGAATGGATGAACATTATAACACACACTAACTGAAGGACACACACATATACAGTAAATGCCCAGGGTAGTACTTGGTGAAGCAATGGTTAAATCTCGTGCTGTGAGGTCTCAACGTTTTGGTGCTGCTACAGTGTGGCATGCTGCATATCCTCCGATGTAATGAGTGTGTAATGAGAGTAATTTGTACATGTGCGTTGGTATGCACAAGGGAATAGGCAATGTATCTGTTGTCATAAAAAGATCAGATGTAATAGTGTATTTAGTGACAGTACAAGCTTCAGGCTATCTCACACATAAATATACAAGATATTTTACCTATTCATCCAGCACACATACATAAACATCAACGTTTACAATACATAAGGCAAGCATAGCATGATAAAAAGTCATGTAAACTGCAGTTCATATGACAATAATGAGCCAAGTTAAATCACACACACATACACCTCAGGGCAGATTTCGCTCAAATATTCAACACAACACAAAGTCACAGTGGATCACAGAGCTTCAGTAATATCATTGTATGGTTTAAAAGATTGTCTCTACTACCGTTTCACACATTTTAGACAAAAAAAAATTACTAAAAACTTATTAAAAGCTTATTAAAAGTTTAAAAGACTTTTGGCTTCTTCACAAATCTTTAAAAGTCATTACAATACTAGATTTATTATAATAAATATAATTGCAATTATTGATTTCATTGTATTTTTCTGTTAAATTTATACCACTAATATAGTACAAGACTAACAGCAGTTTATTTATACACTAGTACAATTAATGAAGATGAAAAGACTATTATTAGGATTGAACAGTGGAACACATAAAAATTACACATCAGATTTAAATACATAAAGCCTACTACTGTTATCTATAAAGACATAACTGATAATAAGTGAAAATAAAGTTGAAGCACCTCAAGATAAAGGACAATTAGAAGACTTGTAGAAATTAAATCCTAAATGGTGGCAAATGATGTGGAAATAAATGATGGAAATATGATATTTGTGTAGATATCACCCAGCTGTTTTTACAGAGGTGGATAGAGATAGTTATCGCGAGTATGGAAAATAACTGTAGTTGATCAATAATTGAAATAAGTTGGTTATGTAACAGCCAGGTCTAGGATTATGACAGTTGTGTGTTCAGATTTAACAGTAACCACAAACAGCAAAGGACTGAAACATTACTGTAAACACTGTAAACTCACACCAGCAGTACATGTTTGTCCAGACATCTCAAAACTGTGCATTTAGCAGATTTAGATAACTATGGCTACAGCCTCTGTTCACTTCATGTCTACTGACACAGTAGTTTAGCAATATTGCCAGCTGTCAGGTGAGGATTTCAGCTACTGTTTTCTGAGATCCGTCGGGGGCAAAGTGATAAGAGGAGACACTGTACTTCAGAGGCAGGTGCAGAATTGGGAGCTATCCCCTCCGCTTGGTCACTCTACATTAACCTTCAGCGGGCCTCGATGTGAAGAGAAGACAGGAGAGGAGTTCAACGTCTGAGCAACCATGACATGACACTAAACCCAGAGGGGAACAGTCCTGAGAGAGCTCTGAAACAGAGCTGTGTCTGTCAGGGTTAGACTGAGAAGAGAGGCCAAGATACATGAGAGGAAAAAGAAACCACTTGCACACACAGACACACACCAACAGCAAACAACAGCAACATCAAGGTGTGAGACCATAATTCCCAGATCAGTGCATATGACTGTAAACAGTGTGCAGAGATTCACTGGTGTCCACTTGACCTTCACATACCTCAACAACCGCCTGCCAAAAGCTTCTTCAGATCTAATGTTTCATAACCTTTGAACCACTAATCCTATCCATACATTTCAATAATTCAGGTAAAATGCATTTTCTCAGTTTTTCAGTGGCATCAGATTACGATCTATCTGGACCTTCAGAGGCTAGTGGACATGGAAACACTATCATCTTGTGCAACATTGATTCACCAGTAAAACTCATGTAGTTTGACAAATGACAGTGGGTGCAGACGCTTGTTTTTGTGTACAGTTAATGATACATTTTACAATGACAATCAAATTTGTCTACAGTTTTCTCTGTTTTGATGTAACCTTTGAATTACTCTATGCGGCCAATAGACTAAAACATAGGAAAATACCTGAGTTGCACTGAAAAATACATAATGCAGAGGGTAATATTATAATAAGTGGTGATAAAGTTTGATTATGGACAAAAAAATTCATTTAAGAGTTACCACAAAAAAATAGGTCTTTAAAGGTAAATGTTTAAATGCTAAAATGCTACATTCCTGTTGGTATTTAACAGTAAATAGTATGGTTTAGAGATTCTGTTGGTCTGAGCACTGAGACCAGACTTCTCATAAATCCTGTTGGTTTAGCTCATTGTTTCCTTTTCAGCTTTATTTGCTTCAGTTAATAGGATTAAAGTCTGGTAAAAAAGCAAAAACCCATTAAACTGCAGACCAACTACAAACAGATGAAGGGCTGTGAAATATATTGTGAGAAGATGTCTTTATTTTATGCTGCTTAATGAATAATCAGTAAAATACATATATAACCAGTGGAAAAGGGAGCTTTCATGAAGGTTTAGTTAAAAAGGGATTTTGCTGGTTTTCAATTTATAGTATGGAGCCTGCATTTCGCATTAGGAGTATTAAGTTAGAAACATGGGTATTAATCACTGGGGTACCCTTTCAGCACTTGGCAAATACTGTTGGTATTAAGTAAAACTATGGCACAGATTACAATTTTACAATTCATCAAATCACCCCGAGAACCATAGTGAGTCCAAGAAAGGAAGATGTGATACTGCTCAAAAATGTGAAGAAGCTTGTATAAAAATAAACCAAGCACAAAAAATTAATAACTGTGATGGAAAAAAATGGCTTCCTGCATCTCTGGAAAAGGACAAAGGATATTGAAGAGGCATGGTATAGACTCATCCACTAATGTAAGGTATTGGGCTTGACATTAAATGCTGAAACGGTAGACGAAGCTAAAATGAGATGTGTATGAGTCTGATGTATGTGAGCAGAAATGGAGCATTAGGCAGTCCACCAGCAGGTCTCATCACACATGTATGCACACACACACACACACACACACAAACATAGGCACACATACTCTTGTCCGCCTCGCTGCACTCTCCACACCTCAATAATTCATTGCCGCTAAAATAAAAATGCCATCATCTCACAAGCAAAGAGACTCAACACAATCAAAGGCTATCCTCCATGGTCCTCCTCAAACAGATCAAATCAACACATTAGCTTCATCCCGGACATGCACACCTAACAAAAACCTCTATAACAACTGGGCTGCCTTTGAGTGATGCAGATGAATGAGCTGCTGCACCATCAGTCCAGAGAGAAAAGCATCTGGATTCTACATCCTGTAGGTTCTTTTTTAGGGTAGTGAGGTTCACTAAGTAAATTATTCAATGCCTTACCATCTGGGGTGGCCCGGACTATTTAGGCTTCTGCTGTCCATGGCTTTGCTTAGTGTACTCTTATCAGTTAGGTTAGAAAAACTGACCACGTGCCAGTCATATCCATCTGCAGCCTCACTCTCAATCCACACTGTCCATTTTTATGAAGATTTGTGTGCTGCTTGGCATCTTTTCTGATGATATTTGCCCCCTATTTTCACTGACAAGCTTTATTTTGATGCTAATATTTTTCTATACAATATCTTCAATGTACAAAATCTTTTTGTCCACACTGTGTATGGACAATGTCAGAAGGGCCTGTTATTGGTACCATTTAAGCATTTAAGACCTGAACAGCTGCTGGTGAACAAACACATCTACTGATCTAAAATGTTAACTTTTGAACCCTCAATAATCCAGATCAAGTGCAGTTTCTCAGCTTTTTAGAAGGACAAGAGTTGACCAGAGGTTCCCCAGTGAATGTGGAAATACCATAATTTTCACCAGTAAACTCCAAATATAGTTTGACAAAGGGCAACAGTTGTATACACCTGTTCAGTTAATGATATATTCTGCTGAAACAGAGACTTTCTGTTCAGTCTTCTCTTATAATATAACCTTCAAATTTTCTACATAGTCAGTAAATTCAAAACAGGAAAATATGTGACAACCCATGTGGTTGGATGTAGTTGGACAACTGACAGCGGTTCTAGGAACCTGCTTTTATGTTCCATTAATGATGTATTTTGCTAACTTTTTCCTTACTTTAATAATCTTTGAATTTACTCTGAGCTTTGGTGAACATCCACATGGTCAGCAAATTAAACGTAGGAAAATACCGTCCTTTCACTGAAAATGCAAAATGCAGAGGATAGATGAAGATGAAAAGATGAAGAAAAATTAATCTGGAAATCATTTTACAAAATAACTTGAATTCTTTCAGGGTTGATTCTACAAAACTTTTATCTAAATATGCCCTCTGCAGCTCAAGACCTTCCCCTTTTTTAATATTCTTCTCTCATCAAAGAGCAACAACGTCAAGTGCTTTACAGTGATGACTAACAGTTTGCTCTTAAGTGTTGACTCACCAATGCAGCTTTGCAAAAGGAACTTGTGAGAAACAAGAGCAATGGCCCTTTAATAACACCATGACAAAACTTGGAGCTGCATTTGTCTGCCCACCCACATATCAAGCTTCTTCCCAGGGGCTACAAAGGAGCAGAGTCAAGGTTGCATGCAACATGCTAAGCACAACCATGTGTGAATTCACATCTTAAACTCCTGGGCAATTTGTAGGCATTTAATGAACACAACATTTAACTGGAGTAGCCGTAGGAAACATTAGCAGCTTAACTTCACCTGCTGAGAGACACGAGACATGAGAGAATGATGAGGAAATAAATATGTCAGGTTACAATATAAGAAAAGCAGTCTAGATAAAGTGAGATGAAATGGAGGAAAACTGAAAATGTGATGTGCAGGAAGGGACAGAGAGAGGCACAAAAGACCTGACAGGAGACAGAATGAGACAAATCCATCCCAACAAAAGTGGCTGCCTGGATTTAGTTGTTTTACTGTAGCAGGAAGTGTGAAGTCTGATAGGAGTGACAGAGACACAGTCATGAAATCCTCTTGTAGACAACAGAGAACAGGTGATACTGATGGAGTCATACCAGTAGAAAAGAGACAGTGGAGAGGAAGGAATCTTATTGATTATCTTATTGATCGATTATACTGTATGTACATTAGCCAGTATACAAAGTGAAAACTCTGACAACAACAATTGATCCTAAAAGATGAGTTGCACTTCCGGAGTACTCACAGTATTGTAGTCGTAAAAGGTTAAGATAAAGTGATTATGATTAAAAACTGAGAACAGAGATTCTGACAAAAAAAAACATACAGAAAGAGGTCAAATATAAACTCTGTGTAAAACTATGAAACTACTCCTTACTGTTGGAGTGATCTGATTAAAAAGCAACCTTGCACGCACTTTACTTTCAGGCAGGTAAGAACTGTAGTGATCAATGCTATTAATTATAACACGCAACTGTTTCCATTTGTACAGTTAGATCAGGTTTATTTTGAGGGAATGGCTTTTGCAGAGGTTTTAGTTTTCCTCAGAATGCAATCCTTACATTTCTTCGCTAGCTAATTGAAACACCTTGAATTAATTTAACTTTTGGAGACAATTGATTTTATAAAAACAAGGTTAATGCAAGAACAAGGAAAACTAAAATGTCATCTATCTATCTATCTATCTATCTATCTATCTAGACCTTGGCACATATCCCAGGCCATCAGACACAGTGTGGCCCTGTAAATACTATTATGTAGCTTTACCAACTTAATTCAGACCCATGTGTGCTTTCAATTCGATTCAAACTCTGTTTAATGAGCCATGATTAGACCACAGTGGCAAATGGGTGAAGATTATTGGATTTGTTGTGTGAAGGGAAGAGAAAGAGGTAGATCTAACAAGATAAGACACCCCTCTCAAAGTTCACACCCTTATTCTATGCACACATAAAGCATTTCCATGATGACTCTTAAGGTTGTGAAGAAGAGCAAGTTAGTTAATTGAGGCGTGCTGAATAATCACGTGCTGAATGAGTCTGACGCAGGGAAGCGACACTACTTTCCCCACTGGCTCGTTTTCCGGTATTGCATGCTGTATCTGATCCAAAATGTGCGTAAAACATTGTAATAGTAACATAGTAAACTGATTGTGTCCCATTATTAGGATTGTAGTGGTGTTAATGAGTCATCACTGTCATATTAGTAAAATAGATTGCAGTAGATGTCAGGATCCAGATGTTAATATTTGGAATGACAAAGCTCAGATAGAGTAGGTGATAGTATTTTACACTACACAGCCCAGTACCGTCTGATTAAACCCCCCTTTACACAAAGTACAAGCCCCACTTGTCCTGTCCCGTTTCAGGAACATTTAAAGGGATTACTCACTTGCCACGGTGAGAACCAGGAGAGCCAAGGCTGCTTTCACCGGGGCTGCCATCGCTTCCTCCCCTCCAGTGCGACACACACGCAAACTTACAGATGTTGACTGTCTGAGTATCTTCTTTTGTTTTTTCCTCCTTTCTTCTTGTGAAGTAGTAAGAAGTGAATCACAAAGACAAAGCTAAGTTAAGTTTACAGCGGCGTCATTCCAAAGGATTCTGCAGATGACGGCTGAGGCTTGGAGGCATGGAGGACTGAGTGATGTCTGAGCCGAGAGATGAAGGGCTGGATGATGCTTTCTGCCAGAGCGCACCGACTCCTCCGCTGGTCCTGGAGCTGTGATTGCGCGCAGAGGAAACCGGCTGCAGAGGACAGACTCCCCCCTTAATTCTTCCTGAGCGATGCAAACAAGGTTTTTTCGGAAATATGGGACAGCAGCTAGTGGGGATACGCCAATCCTGTTATGGCCGAAGCAGCCATTCTTCAGATAAAAGATTTAAGCGCCCCGGTCTTAACAACGTCCTGCCCGCCCAGTGCGCTGCCCCGCCGGGCGTCAGTTTCACTCTGTGCCGCCTTGATCGACACAGTTTGACATCTGTGACAACAAACAGGAAGCGATAAGAGTCAGAAATCTCCCACGGGAAGGCATTTATACCCAGCAGCCAAGCCAAGCCCTTTCTTCGCCAATTAGGCGTGCATTCCTTTAGTGTAACTTCAAGTTCATTAAAACACACTTTTTTATGATATTCCGAAGAGAGCGGCTACAGGAAGTGTTTCTGTTTGATCTGTGGCCAAAAACACACACACACACACACACACACACACACACACACACACACACACACACACACACACACACACACAAAAACTTAGGTCATTTCTGGAAAGCAAGTTATGAGAAAGTAAAACCATTAAAATCCAAAATGTGAGGTTGTTTGGATGGAGGTTTTGGCACCAAATCAGTACAGGCCTTATCTGGATTACGCACGTTGGCTTTGACGCATGGTGCATTCCATCCTTACAGGATGGTTGGAGGGTGAGGGTGTGGGTGTAGGAGGTGGAGTCGGGTGGGGTCATAACATTTTATGTGGTTGTCATGCTATTTTAGAAACCATTTTACATAAAATAAAATGGTTGTTTAAAGGGTTTTACAAACAAGTCTCCTCCAGAAAACCTTAGAGGTGGTTAGAGGTTAGGGCGCTTCAGCAGCAGAGACCTGAACATTTGTGACACTGATGTGATTAACTGATTAAAACAAAACTAAGCACCTGATTTTAAGATGGTCTGAAAGTGTGATGTGTGAATTTCAGAGAAGCTGATGGCTTTGTCAATCTGTCATTATAGCAAAATCAGATTACTACGTGAGTCATTTTCAGTGTTGTGTATACACCTGAAAATAAGAAGTGTTGAGGGGTTTTTTTCCCCCTTATGGTGCATTTATATCCACAGAGGGAAAAGGCTCTGTCATGGAGTTGCATCATGACGTTTCTATAGCAGTTAAGAACCGTGGATGCATCATTATAGACATCCTCTCATTTTTTTTCCATATTACATCAAGTGGCATCCAGCTATTAAAGGGTTTTATGTGATACTGATTTTCCAAACTCTCAAAGGAAGGAGGAAGTTACGTACTAGAACACTCTTCTGCTACCAGAACCCACCAACAAATCAATGCTATATACCGCAGACTGTATCACTTACTGAAAGTATTAAGTTCATTGTATTTAGAAAGAAGACAGCCACAGTAACACCACAAATCACACATCACCTCTGTGTTTTGTATGAATTGTGTTTTCAGTAGCTGCACTAAAGATCGGTTCAGAATCATCCAAACAAATTAGAACTGTCACAGTTTATTCTGAACCATGAGTCAACAAATGGAAAACTTAGCAAAGATTATAACATCTCAAAATAACTACTTAACTTCATAAGCATTATCATGCCTCATACTCACCATGGGAGAGCAGCAGAGTGACTCACTACTCCCTCTAGTGGCCACAATACCCCTGGCCGTTGGGGGTGAACACAGTATAAGCAGTGCATAGCTCTACGCTACATTTCACCCCTTTAAATCCATCAGTGTCATCTGGTTTGGAGTGTAGATCATATGTATTGTCCCATTAACTATAAAGGCCTAAAGGACAAATTATTACTCCAACAAAAATAAAACTTTTTTTTTAATTGCAGTTTTAGTCATTACAGTAGGGGATGATGAGACGAGAAATTCAGTTAGTTGTAATTTGCAGCTTCAGTGTTAGATGTCCTTAGAATCATAACGAACTTTTGACATATGCCCTAGACTTCCATTAAAATCAATCAAAGTCGTTGTTTTTGTGTAATATGGGCAAACAGACAGACCTCAAAACCTCCTCAGCAGGGGCAAAACTATTAGATATGAGACATGAAGCAAATGTTTGAAATGATATGATGGAGGCACAGTCAGCGGCATCACAAACAGACCCAGTAAAGCCAGAAACACCTTCAGGATATTACATAAAGTGTAGAGATCACCCTGGTCTACTGTTAATATTGTACAACTTGTGCAATGTCAACACTACTGTATGGCTTAGAATGCTGGAGGAGGATGGAGGGCGATCTTAATAGGATTCATCAATCAACAAATACAAGAAAAATTAGATCCAGAGTACCAACAATATTTCCTCCAAGGTTTAGAATCAAAAGCCAAAAAAAAAGGAACATACTGTACATTCAGCTTTAACCACCATTCCATTCTGTCATCATCCACGCACTAAAGCATTTCTGGAGTCTTTCATGAAATACAAACATTCTTAAGTTATCATAATACTTCCTAGCTTCACCTTATTCACACAATCCACACAACCTGTTGAGATCCTGGATGTTATTAGAACAGGCCAAACTCATTGGCCGATGGAAGGATTCCCCTCGTCACCTGTCCAACTAAAGACCTTTGACTCCTGGTTAAATCGGCAGTGTCATAATTTTCAGGACCAGAACAATGCTTGATGTGAATATTAGTGATTTATCATAATTTAAAACATCTTTTAACCATTTTTCTTAAAATCTAGCAAGCACTTTTCTTCTAATTGTGTTTATGCTAGACAATAAATTATTACTGTATACATTATAATTCAGCTTCCTCAAAAATAGCAAAGATCTCTGTGGTCAAAGGAGATTTGTTCAATTTACACAGAAAAAGTTTCTTATTCACCCTATTTTCTGACATTGGTAACAAACTGCAATTTGGTCAGTTCACATGCATTCATTCATTTTCCAAACAATTCTTCCAGACGCTGGAGTTTCACAGGGATGCTGGATCCTATCCCAGCTACCAGCAAGCAAAGGTAGGGCACATGACACTAGCAGCAAGGCTGATATATAGAGAAGAACAACCATCAAGCATGTCTTTGCATAGTGGGGAGGAACCTGTGATTGAACCCAGGATTGAACTGTGAGGTGACAGTGATAACTACTGCACCACCATTTACATAATTGATCTAGGAATCCAATCCCATCTCAATCCAATCACCCTGAACTGCCAAAGTTGGAGCAAACTTATGAACACCAAAAAAGCATTGCACAGCTCTGTTCTGTATAGAATCAGCTGTTTTATGGTCTTTAAACCTTTTAAACCACAGAGGAATTGTTAAATACTGGGGAGACACGGGCCTCATAGGGCTGTGAACAAGTAAAGAACCCAAGATCTTTACAGATTTTAACTTGTAGACAACAGGGTCCAGTGTTCTCCATGCTGAATCTAATTTATGAACTTAAACAACAGCTTCATTAGTCATTTAAGTCATTAAGAATAAAACTCTACCTCTATACTCAGATGTGACTCAAATATCAAATTTTGCATGCTTCTGGCATAATATCCTCATTCCTAAATCAGATATTCTGTGTTTTACTTTGATTTATTGAGTCTCTATTTGTTACACCAGGCTCCAAAAATCAACAAATTATCAGCCTTCCAGACACATAACGTTTGAAAAATCATTAGGATTTTCTGGCCCAATACTTTCTCAAATGAAGAACTACTTGCTCAGTACAACCAAGAGCATGGAGAACATCTTGAAGAGGAAGAGGTGGAGGTGCATTGGTGACATCAAATGGACTGGCCTTCATTGAACATCAGTGGATGCCGCAAGAGAGGAAGAGCAAAGAGCACTTGGACCAGAACAGTGGAAGGACCGAAGAAGATGCAACACACCAGGGGGAGCATGCTGATGCTTGCCCAAAAGAAGCTAGAGTGGATATGTTTTATTACCTCACATCCCAGAATATTTAACAGACCAGAAAAAGAACAACGACACATGTAAATATGCAGGTTGAAGAAATATTTCAGTTAGAGCTCACAGTGTGTATAGATGGTACATGCATCTGTCATATATCAAATCAGAGTTAATTGTTTATATTTATGTTAACACAAAGACAGTCTATAGTAATACCATTACAAGCAAAATCTAATGACTATAATCTAATCCACTCTCATCAGTTCCATCCTCTGAGCTGCAACCTAAATATATTTCTCTTCCTCTGTGAACTTCAAGTGAAGTCAAGTTGTGTAGGCAGTGAACACAGTCTGCAGTGGCACATCCATCAACAGGACAAACAGTGACAGGCAGTACTTTTTATTATGTCTGATGTGGTGAGGAAACCTCAGCTGGTGGGTCAGGGGTTTGTCGAGGGGTAGTTTTGTGTGTGTGAGATAGAGTGCAAAGGCTGCAGGCTTTTTCACACATCAGTGCGGTAACTACCTCAGATGTCCCTTTGGTAATGTGAGGAGAGAAAAGAGCAGGAGGAAGACTTTACTTGAAATGTGGTTCATGAAATGACTTGGGCTAATTATTTGGGACTGAGAAGAGAAGGGGCAGGAGGGGTGCAGGGGAAGACCCACGAGGAAAACAACCAAAGATAAAGGGATAGAAGACACTGTGGTAAAAAAACTTCAAAGATGAATGATGGGTTTGAACAGAGAAATGATAGATGGACACCTTGACTTCTTCTCACCTGAACCTTGGCTTCCTTATACAACTGAGAAATTTACGGTTCATACATTTATGCAAAGACGCCACAAAATTAACCCCCAGTCACAGCCCCAAATGTAACTAAATTCTATTACCTCCCCATCACTCCACATTACAGGCACACTTTAGCATCCTGCCTCCCAAAGTCCCCGCCCGTCTCTTCTAATGAACATTATCTCCGCATCCTAAAAGCAATGGAGAGCAGCAGAGGGAGGCCAAATTTAATCAGAGCTACTTAGAGCTCACTGTGGGGTCTGCTGGGGCTCGGAGAGGAACAAACACACACACACAAAGGCTCAAATCTATGAACACTTTGTTCTGGTAATTAGGAAATTAACATATCATATTCCCTCAACCATTAAGTACACATGATGTATACTTTATACATGTGTTGTCCATTTTGTAGCATAAATTGACATCAAGCTTTTAGACAAGACAGCTTTCTGTTTGTTATTCTTTCACAGTGTGGCAGAAAACGCCTACTGTAACAATAACCTGGCACTCACTCAAGATGAGTTACACTAGTCAGAGAATTTTCCAATATTGAAGATTTCAGTGCAGATACTGATTATCTCGGCTTCGATACGAAATGTTTTTCAGTACCCAGAAATTAATGAATTAATGAATTAATAAATTCATTCATTCATTTATTTATTTATTTATTTATTTATTTATTTATTTATTTATTTATTTATGTATGTATGTACGTATGTATGTATGTATGTACATACTTATTGAGGGAGACACGGTGGTGCAGTGGGTAGCACTTGTGCCTCACAGCAAGAAGGTCCTGGGTTCGATCCCAACACCAGTTGGTGGGGCCTTACTCCAGCTTCCTCCCACCATCCAAAGACATGCACTGTTAATTTAAAATGGTCCATAGGTGTGAGAGTGTTGTTTGTCTCTGTGTCAGCCTGCTTGGCAACTCATCCAGGGTGTACCCCACCTTCGCCCTTAAGTAGCTGGGATAGGCTCCAGTGACCCTAGTGAGGATAAAGTGGGTTCAGAAGATGAATGAATGAATGCATTTATTCAAAAATACAATTACAATACAACCCCAACTGCCAAACAAATTGAGGTGCTTTGTAAAATGTAAACAGAATGCAATGCTTTGTAGATCTCATAAACCCATGTTTTAGAAAACATAGTGAATGTTTAACCTGAGAAAATCTATCATTTTAAGGGGAAAAAAATCTAATTCAGAGTTGTTGCTCTAAAACCTGTATATAGGCTAACTTTCAGCAATGATGGTGTCTTTCCAGATGTGTAAGCTGACCATAGGTACTAATGCATCCCCATACCATCACGGATACAGAAGAGTTGAGCTGCTACAATCCCATATCAGACAAGAATGGGGAACATTCCTCTACCAAAACTCTAGTAAATGGTCTCCTCAGTTCCCAGATGTTTACAGACTGTTGTTTAAAACTGACTTACATATTCTGTTGTGGGAAAAAAATGAGATTTTGTTTTTATTTACATTTTATACAATGTCACATCTTTTCTAGAATTGCAGAAACATTACAGTTACCGATCTATTAAATTTGTATTTTTCTTCACTCAAAGCAGTTTTACAACTTAAAAAATGTACTTGCTACCACATCTTCATTCTGCTAAAATTCTATCAATAATAAAAACAGTTTGCGAGTGCTGAATGCACAAACACTGGTCTGTTAAACCTATGTCTGTGTTATAAACGTATACAAGTTCAGTACCCAGCCCTGCTCATCAAGTCACATTTATCCATTGTTTTATCCACTTGAATCTGATCAAAAGTTTTTTATTGCCTCGTATTTGTTTTGTTTATAAAATTTCAGGAGTTTATTTAAAGACTCTTCTTCTGTAAATACTATACTTTCATTTCACATTTACATAATCGTTCACCATTTTACGCCCCCCACGGCAATGACAAGCTGAGCCACTCTATCATCCTAATCTGATTAACTCTATACTGTACACAGCTCAATATGTGCAGCCCATGTAATGCATCTTCTCTGCACATCCACACATCCACGCCCAGTGTCTCCTCCTCCACACAGCCTCATGGTTTGACAAAACTCACCACATCTGTTTCTATTCCCCAAAAGCTGAATCATCGTATTGTATATCATTTTACCGCATCAACTTTGTTTTAGCTCACCCCTTCCCCACCAGCGTCCATGTGCTCTCCTCCAGGCAGCACAGTCAAAGACGGCGGCCAATTCCCTCATAAATGTTATCATAAATTCATATCACTGGGGGACATTTGTGCCTCGGACTGACAGTATGAGATGGGGTTTTGTAAATTCAAGACTGGTAACCTGTCACAGCTGGTCATTGTCCTGCTCCGGTGGGACAGATTCACTATGATGGGACCTCCCGGATGTGTAGTGATGAACGCATCTCATCATCTATCTCATCTTCCTCTGCTGTGTTCCTCACCATTGTCCTTGCCTTCAGCATTTATTTGCACTCTTTGTCTGCTTTGAGATGTTTTATTCCATTTGTGTGTCTGCTCCTGTTTTCATCTTCCCCTACGTCTTCTTCTCTGTGCTTTTAACTCCTGCTTCTCGAGTCCCCCAAATACCCCGTCGCTCTCCTCTCATCTCTGTTAAACCAAACAAGCATGCAGCCCCCTGCTGAGCTCTCAGGGGGTGGGAGAAAAACGCTAGAAAAATCATGCGACTCTTATCATGGCTGAGCTCAATTAAATGTTCTGACGATGCCTCCAGCTTCAGAGCATGTCCCCAAACTGCTTCTGGGTGTCCCAGCTGCTCTGCTTCATCTTAACTGATTTGTTTTTCTGTCAAAGTTTAAGCAAGTTGGATATTTGTGACAGCTCCGTGTTTGTTTCCAGACTCGTGGGAGATTTAATTTATATTATACCATAATATTTCACAGTATATTATATTATATCATCCTATACTGGCACCAAGTATCAGTATTAAAACTCACTTCTCTCATTACTTCTGTTTGTAGACATGGAAGTTGCATTCAGTTATGTGTTTTACTGACCCTCAAAGACCTAAACAGCAACAGCTATGGCCTAAAGCATCTACTGATCCAAAATTCTAATAACTTTTGAACCATTAATCCTATTAGTACATTTTTAGCAGCATCAAGTATGTTTGATAGTTTGGATATTAATCAATGAAGAATAAATATGTTTGAATATTTGGACATTCAGAGGTGAATATGGAAACACAGTCATTTCCTCCAACATTGATTCTCCAATAATACTCATGTGTTTTAAGAAATGACAGTGGTTGTAGACACCTGTTTTTACATTCAGTAATTA
>JAPQRQ010000002.1:20666308-20682826 GCA_037367365.1 Apogon talboti
GATGTAATTACTAACATTATTATTTCATCAGAACTTTAAAAAATCAAGTTTGCAACTTAGAAAGTTTATCTAAATCAGTTAATTATCATTTTTAAGTTGCATTCATGTATTAAATTACGTTGTGGTAACAGGTCATCTGAATTAGTTTTTAGACTGTATCTTGTGCTGAGTCTTTTCTTTTCGTCTTCTTCTGTTTGTTATGTCTTACAGATTTTCTGGTGTTATATTTTCCTGTTTTTTCTTTGTCAGAGCGCTTTGATGCTATATAAATAGGGTTATCATTACAGTTATTGTAATCACCATCAGGCCTATTATTACTTCTATTACAATTTATATTATTTCTTATAATTTACTAATTTTGTTGAGAGTTTGTTGTATCTAATTCTATGGGAAAGTAGAAAATATTAAAACTAAAATAAAGTGTACAGTTAAAATAATAAACTTCATGTTACTTATTGAAAGCAGGATGTGATTGACAGGCTAAATTATGGCTGTTGTTGGCCCATAAACATTTACAATAAAGGTTTTTTCTTTTCTACTGATAGGATCTTGAAACTATTAGACACACTTCTTGGTTATTTTATGACTAGATTATAATCACCCCCTTGTTTAGGAGCAGAAAGTGATACACTGCTCAAGTCAGATGGTTCTTTTGTCTTTTGGGCAGATGAATCTAAACATTACAGACAATAGAACCACAACAGGACCAGAACAGCTAAAGAGCCCTTACAGGTATAATACTGTGTGTGTGTGTGTGTGTGTGTGTGTGTGTGTGTGTGTGTGTGTGTGTGTGGGTGGGTGTGTGTGTTCATATTTTTATCCACAGATATGATCTCTATCTCCAGTCTATGCAGGAGTCTGTCCATATTTTAAGTCGGGATGAGATGCACATGTGACTGTTCATGTCACATTTCCAGAGGCTCTTACACCAACATGAACACTCATGAATTATAAGGTGTTCCATACTGTAGCACTTTTCCTGGAAGGACTTTAGACCTGCTGAGAAACATTATATACTGCCGGATTCAGTAAAACAGAATACCTGTGGAGCTGTGTCCTTCACTGGATTAGTTACAAACACACAACTGACTGAAAGAAACACAAAATGAATGGATTCAGATGGTTTAAAGCAGTCTGTCACAGACATTTTTTTTAATGTTTTCTTCTTAAAAAGGAACCTCTGCAATCCAAATCACAACAGAGCTGTTTCACTCCTTTTTCCTTATCAATGTATAAGTAAATTAAACATTAAGAGGAGGTGTCTGGCAAATCATAACTTCATATTATGCATGTTACTGAAAAAAATATGTATTCACACTGTTTATATGAGACAAAACAACTACATTTAAGCAGAATTTAACATCCTCTCATTTGTAAAATAGACATAATGTTCCCCAGAACAGTACAAAACAACAGAAACATTCTGGGTAATAAAGATAAGCTTCTTGCTAAAAGTTTTTGGAGATGCGTTATGTTATTTCAAGCTGAACAACCCATAGCAATATTTGCACAAACAATTTATTTACTCAGTATTTATTGTTCTTGTTCTGGATTAACTGTGATTTTTATTCATGATGTTATTTATTTGAGTTCTTATTTAGTCATAGTTGAGTGGGAGCCTTTAGTACTTTTTTATCATGTTTTATTATGTACTAACACTGTTTTGTATGTTGCATGTTTGGCTTTGGTAGTCTCTGTCTATTAACCCTTTATTGGGCAAGTGACTATTTTTGGTAATTTCCACATAATTACAAGACAATGACAGCAACTGTTCCAGTGAGGACAATGAGTCACCAACCTCAGGTCCAATGTGTTCTACAGGGTCTGTAAGGTCCATCTCTGCATGAACAGTGAGTATACCTGCTTTGTTAGATACCATAAAATAATGGTACTAATGTAAGTAATGATGTTCAAAGGGATAATGAGGATGTTGGCAGGTGTCTGTATCAGCACTTATGTTGGTCTAATGTTCGAAAAGTCATTTAATAATGTTCTAAAATACAGGATCCTTTCACCTTACATGTTTTTTTCTTGTATTTTGTATTTTTTTATGTATTTTTGTAATGTACTTCTTGGTTGTTTTTTCCATATATGGGCAAAGAATCAAATATGGTAAGTTAATTTACCTTGATTTTCTACATGACATCAAAAAATTTTGAAAAATTTCACAGAACTAATAAAGTCTTGTTATGTCCTGCAATAACAAACTAAGGTTGGAATTTTGAATTTCAGAGTATTTCTGCCCTTTAAAGGGTTAAAGTGGATGTCAACAGCTGCAAATCAAATCTGCCTATAGGTATAAATAAAGTAAACTGACTTAACATTAAATGCCTGAAAAGTAATGGTTTACACAAAATATGTATTCATCAAAATAAAATGCTTTTGCTGAGCTCAGAATCTGAACCATCCAGTGCACAATTACACTGTATAGTTCAGTTACCGAACTGATGGAGCAGAAGGTGAATGGAACTAGAAGCGTAGACTGGCCTAATTGTTAAAACCTGAGGACAACCTCCTGTTACCCAAGCCATATGCAAACGGATCAGCATTACTCCCATAGGTTAAACCTTGCTGGCACCACAGCGTAAAGAATGGGATGTGAAGTAACTATCTGGGGCAGATCACACAGAGCGCTGCAGAGCACATGAGCCCCATGGAATAGGTCAGAGGTGGAGTGTGAAAAGGTTGGTACCACAGTCCAACTCGCCGCTGAAAGCAGTAGGGCACAAGCTGTGGGGGGGCAGACGAAACCAGGAATGTCGATGATCCATGAAGAGGCAAAGGTGTCATATATACAGAATCGGCCAGATGTCCAATCTGTGTGTGGCTTTGAATAAAACCCTCACAACATCAGGTAAGAGCTCAGAAATAATGTCAACCAAAAGTTGTTTTTTTTTTTAATGTCTCAAAATGTTTGTAGGAGTCACAAACTGATCCACAAAAATGGTAAAGTTCAGAAGTTACAAACAGCAACAGCAAGAACAGACGGAGCTCTAACCCTTGAAGGAAACATCATCTGAGGGCAAATGACTTCTGTTTTGCCCAAGAAATCAAACACAACTCAGTGAACAGACAGCAAAGACACAACACTGGAGTGTCACACATGGCATTTCTAGATTACATTTGGATCTTGGCTCAAACTAATTTCATTACCTTTTGATGTGCATCAGTCTTTATATGTATTATAGTTTTCTCTTTTAATATACACAGCTGGACCAATAAATCAATAATTAATCCTACACTGTAGTTTTAGTTTTTTTTTCTTCTCTTTTCATATATTCCTATATTTATTTAGATATTTATATTATATACTTTAAGTCTATTTTGTCTGTATTCATACTTTTATCTGCCGTGACAGGGATTGCTGTCAAATAAAATATCATTGTATAATCATGTTCAATGACCATAATGAATCTATCTATCTATCTATCTATCTATCTATCTATCTATCTATCTATCTATCTATCTATCTATCTATCTATCTATCTACTTGGTTTGATTAGCTTTGATTATTGCATGTAACTGCTGTAGCATAGTTTGGATTATTTCTGTCCATAGTCACATCAATTTTTTGCTAAAATCTTTTATTAACACTCCTGTCTTCAGTCTTTGTTATGTGCGTAGTAAGCAGACATATTGTTCTGTATAATCTGTGAGATTATTATCCTCTTGATAAGACAGGGAGAACACAATACATACTGTAACTGTGTATTTTAAATGCATCTACCAAATTCATAAAAATCCACAACCAAATTCGAATATAAATGCTTAAGCTTCTTCAGAGGTGAACTGAGGAAAATTTTAAATCAATTGAAAAAAAAACATGAAAACATCTTTACCTAATACTTTTGAGGTGTGAACTAACTTCCTACTTAGCACAATATTTAATATATGATACAACATATTCTGTTAATTGTCACTGCTGCCCTTTTAACTTGTAATTATGGTTGTGGATTTTGCTGTAACAAGATCTGTGTGTCCCAATATCACACTAACACCATCTCCAGGAATAATTTCTACTTGATATCATGGCTCTAACTGTAGCTATACCTGTCAAAGTGGAACTAATGTGACTCATATTGTCATTTCCTACTTTAACCTGTTGAAATAGAAGCTAATACATTTCTATTGTTATTGTCTAAAACATGCCTTGGAGCCAGAATTCACGAGTGGCAATAAATGGTCATTGTGTGGCTTCATCAGCCAAAATGAAAAAAAAACAAAAACAACCAACGCCAGTTGGTGTCACATGTGTCATTCATCCGCCCAAAGAACATCACATCAGGAGGAAACTGATATGAGTCCACAACCTGAGAGGCTTTAAAATGATGACCAATGGGACAATAACTGAGAAGGGATGAAAATGTTTAATTTAGACTAAATTAGACTGACCTTTACCATGCAATCAGGTCTGTCTGTACATTTGTCTGTCTGCAACTGTATCTCAATTTCTAAAGTATATTTCAGCTTGAAATTTTTACAGAGGGTAGGTTTTGTCTATACTTTGATTTCCCTCAACAATGGTCCAAATCAGGGTGTAGATCTGGATTAAATTTTTATAGGATTATTTCATGTTCCTCACTCACCTGCTCAATACACAGAGGGATTATTGGGCATGGTGGATACGATCAAAGAAAGTGAGGGTCTGCGATCCCTGATCATCTAGTCACATGTGTTTTCAAAGGTCGTGATTTTCATGAATCCTAATGATGACGAGTTTCATAAACAGAACTGGTTGATAATCATTACACTAATGCCACCATCCTTAGTACTTACTTTGGCTGTATTGTTCATATCTGATAGATGTGTTTGTTTGTTTGTTTGTTTTTATATCTGATTCCAATGTGAATTGATCATGGTCCTAAACTGACTCACATGCAAAAAACAAAAATGCTGTAGCTGTAGAAGAAAATATTAAATAACTCCCTCTGGTATAGAATAGTGACAAATGCCAGCGTAGGCTGATATTAGGCTGAGGTTGCATTTACAAAAAGTTATAACTATATCTAATCTGAGACTATATTGACTTAAATATTGGGACACATCACACCTACAACTTGTAGGACTTCCCATTGCCCTTGACTTGAAATATTTTCATGATAAAAATGTCATGTCAGCTGTCAATGTGATAACGTAAATGTCAAATCAACAAGCCCTAAAGGATGATTTTGCTTCCTGGATGAGAATTCAAGAAATGGTTGTTTGTGGTTTAAAATTATTATTTATGGTCAGAAATTTGTAAGCAGGACATTTTTAAAAGAATTATAATAATAAAAAAGTGATGATATCTAGTAAAAATAAGCAAAAACAAACTCCAATGCATTTCATAAGCATAGATGATGTAAAGAAAACTCACCATAATGGTGGAATAAAACATTTATTGCAATTATAAGCCATGATTCCTCTTATCACCTTAATCTTTTATCTTATCACCATGTCCCCCTACATTTTCATGTTTCCTTTATGAAGTTTAATTCTATAATGCATTTTCTCAACACCACCATTCAATGCTGTTAGCCCACAACCAACGCCCACCCAATACCAATTTACATCTTTAAAATATAAGTTCATGTTTTATATGTTATTTATTTCATTTATTTATCTTGACTGTACGCATATATGCAAATATCTATGTATTTGATATCCATGTATTTGATATCCTGTCTGTTTCACTGTTTGTCTTCACCAATAAATTGAAATCAATATCACAACATAAAATTATATCTGACATTTGTCTAATATTGTTTTGTTGCCCAGGCCTTGTTAGCAATGAAATAGCTCAATTTTAATGTGTCCCAATACTTTTATCGACATACGTGATGTTTCAGACGAATGTTCACGACACCAAGCAGCAATATGCATGTCGACGCATGATCCCTCATTATTTTCTAATCTTTTCATTTTATGACATTTACTTGTGACCAAACATAGAAAAATGTCAAAACATAGTGAACAAGTTTGGATCAAAACTGAAAAAAAAATCTGCTTCTGTAGGAAAACTTCAATCATATAAAAAAATAAATAAATAAAGTTTAAGATTTTTGGAGTGTACTGTAAGTCTGTAAAGTCTAACAAAAATATTTATATCTATGTGCAAGAAGTAGTGGACAACATAACAGAGAGGAGAATGCCTTGAATGGTAATATGTATAACCACAAATGCCAGATGACAGTGGTGACAGTTAATATACATTGCTCTGACAGGTGACACCATGAACTTTGCATCTTGCTACATGGCTCACATCAGCTCCCTGGAGAGGGATTCATCCCACAGACTCAGAAGACGACTGGAGGGTCCTGCCATCCATGTACACTGTATCACACACTGCTTATATGTATCACAAACACATGTGAGGCACTCTGCCTCAAAGCTTGCCTTTCCTCACCAGCTAAATGTGTCGAAGGAGAAGTCTTTGCCTGATGATGCCTGTCCCACTGAGCCTCTAGTACAGCAGCATTTCCACTCCACCTATCCACACACACACGCACACACACCAGTCTGTCTCTTCCTCACACACACACCTAAAGCCCTACTAGTGACAGTGATGGCCTGTGACAGCTCTAAACATGATGACATGGCCCAACAGCCACCGAGTGTGCAGAGAGGGAAAGCCCTATGAAATAAATATTACACGCACACCCGCAGACTCACTTCACTTGAGGAAAGAGGCAGGCAACAACCTGGCCTGCTGGCACATTCACATTTAAGCCTCACCTTTCTGCTTGCATTTGTGTGGGGATTGAACGATAAAAGAAATCAAAAGGAAAAGAGAGCAAAAAAGAAATACTGTATACTGTGCAACCAAGTGAGTACATGCATGTGTGTGCATGTGTGAGTAAGTGAAGCCGGCAGAGCTCTGGGCCTTCACTTGGGTTTTTATATAGAAGCAGGATGGAGAATCCATGTACCCTGTCAGTTCAGGACAGCTTACACACACACACACACACACACACACACACACACACACACACACACACACACATAACACACACAATCTTGCATTTTCACATTAAAAGTGTGGGCTGCTGGCAGAAGACAAGCAGAGACTGCAAAGGTGTAAAAGCCTCTCCTTTCTATCTTTAGAAATCACAATAAGAAAGGAAGAATTAGAAAATCCTCTTGAATGTAATGGCAGAATAAAGAAGAAAGCATCACTGTTGAAGTATTGGTGGATCGTCTTGGTATAATGATACAAAACTGAGCTGCTTTTTGATTCGAGCTGCTTCTTCCCAAAGGACAAATACATTCAAGAGAAGCACATATCATTTTGGCATTGGCCATATATGTGCATTCAGCTTACACACATCCAAACTACAGGACCAATCAGAAACCAAGACAAAAACCAGCTTAGTCACAACAAGGAAAATAGGATAAACATGTCTCCTGAGACTGCTATGATTCAATGTTCAGTTCACTCAGGGCAGAAGTAATGCCATGGCTCTATTTTCATACTTGATGATACTCATTGAAAAAGAGCTGAGCCCAAAATACAACTTATACTGGATACATGTCCACTAACAGCATCCTGAACGTTTCTGCACCCAAAATAGAAGCATCCTGGTGCTTTTCCTCTTTTCTCTTTTTCCCCTCTGTTTGACATAGGTTTGTCCCACTCGAGCTAAGTTCGTCTTTCTTCAGGACAAGCTCCCTTGAACATGTTACCATCTAAGCACAGCCAGTAGACAGAAGGCCAGACTCACATGAGAGTGAACTGCAACAAAAACCTGAGTGAATAAAGTCAAACAGACCTTTAGACCAGGGGCAGCTGCAGTCTCACTGTAAGAAAGTTACTTCACCTAATACTATGTTTAGAAACATTTAAAGAGCAACAAAAGGAAATGGTAGATGATGACAAAAGTGCTCAGTAAACTAACTGTAAGTCTGCAGTAATATTCAGTATAATAAAGCTTTAAAATGAGACACCACGGCAGGATACTTCCGGCATTTGTCAGTCCGTCTCACTGTGAGGAGGGGATCACCTGTCATTAAACATTGAGCAGATTATGGCCTCACCAAACCCAGCTGAGGGAAGGGAAGACATGAGTGAGTGGGAGAGAAAGAGCAAGACAAGACTAATATTGTTTATTCCCAGAGTTGAGTAACCGGGCAGACAGTTTTGGGCAGAAATTCCCCATCACTTCCATCCGACTGCTCCGTGGCGGAAGCGGGTTAAAGGAGTGGGTGGTGAACTCGGCAAGGACAAGCAGGGAGAGGAGGAGAGAGAGGAAAGAAGCAACAAAGTGGTGGAGAACACAAAGGAGGAGAAGGCAGGAGGAGGACAAGAAGTCAGTGAGCAGAGTCACAGGTAGGAAACAGAAAAAAGGAAATAAAAATGACAAAAGAGAAACAAAGGAAAGAAGGGTCAAGTGAAGACATGGAAGAATAAAGGGATGATGATGACACGATTAATGAATTAATAAAAAAAGAGACAGAAATCACTGGGACAGAGAAAAAAAAGAGAGTGACTCATCAAACCATGAGGTTTTGCGTTCGATTTAACATGAGCTCAAAGTGTGAAGAGGCTTTTAAACAGAGAATAAACCTGAATCATCTAAAGTATGCTTTGATAAAGGTCATTTATTTTGGCCACTGGAGTGTGGATACACTTATGTAGGTCAATCCAATTTACACCATCTGCAACTGAAGGTGAGACAGTAAAAATAAAGCCTTCACATCCCCAGTTTGGTGTAAATACTAAGGTGACATGGCACAAAAAGGAAAATAGAACGAATGTAAGGTGATGACAATATTAGATTATGATATGAAACGTTTAAAGTGTCTATCATGATGCGATTCTTTGTCCATTTTATAGTTTCTAGTGCGTTTAACAGTGACTGCTACTGACAGCACAGAATTCACAGATCTTACCAGAGGTTATTGTGTCAGTTTAGCAGAAGACGCACCAAAAAGAAATGTGTTTCTTTCTACCGGCAATAAAAGCTGTCCTTCGGTGCCTACAAACTTCAAGTCAGATACTATCCCTAGTGAAAAGTGATTGAGGTCTCTGTGCCTCAAGCAGCTCCATGCAAGTCAGACATTTTCTGCTGCAAAGCCCAGAGGTGATGTCTGCCTGTGGATTTCACATGCAGCTAATGAGTATGTATAGTAACATGGTTCACTATCTGTTAATTGACAGAAGGAGGAAGACAACAGGCACATGCTGCCTGACAAACAGCTGTGTGCAGTCAGAGTAGACAGGCTAAAGGCTGGTTTATACTGCAGCTGTATTTGTGTCATCATAAAAATAGTCAGATGAGCATTAGGCCGAGAATATGTTATATTAAGTTTATTAATGTGTCCATTATCATATGATTCATTTGGTGCTTAGGAGTCATATGATGAGTGTCAGGTAGAGCAATGACACCATCTAGTGGCAGCTTGTAGCCATTGCAGCTCCAGAAAAAAACATGGTACTTGAAGAATCTACTTGAGTCTTTAGTTTTCTGACCACATTTTACTTATGTCCAAAATTTTAACATAAATCTCAATATCTTTACTTTGAACCATTACATATTTACACAATAAAGACTGTTTTCAATCTAAATTAATTGGAAAAACAACACCTAGGAAAGTCTTGTATGCCTCGATGCATACAGCATTAACATGATAAAAAGGTATAAAACAAAAACAGCACCCTCAGAGAAAAGGTGTTATAATTTTTAGTATTCTGCGTTTTTCGAATCTTGTTTTTGAAGGAGTTGCATGAATTATTTTTATTTTAAAATATCCAAAAATTACCTAAAAGTACCATTAGGCTTTGTAGAATGAAGACTTCTGACATCACATCAGATTTCAATTTGTGTTGCAGACATGTCGCTGTGAATGTATGTGACCACTAGAGGGAGTATTGAGTAACACCAGCTGAGGATGAGAACCAGTAAGTATCAACTCTCAAACAAAGTGATCATAAATGGAAGCACTGCCATTGTTTTCACCTCTGGTTACAACTCAAACTTTACAGAAAATGGATGTGATTTGTGGTTTTCTTGTGGTTGTTTTCTGTCTAAAAACAGATGTATAATGTAAACCATGAGCTGATAGAGCACTTAAAGATTTTAAGATAGTGTTATTTTTACCAACTGTTAAAATACCCTGGCTATGTGTTTTTGTTTAAGGAATACATGATACAGGTATTCAAAATAAAAAAATATATATAAACGGAGTACGACATTTAAAAAGTTCTTATCAAGCCTTTTATTTGGTATACAGATATTCATAGATTTATACAGTATATATAGATATATGTATATATGTAACATATGTGCCACCGCAAAGTCACAGACAAAATTATGTTTGCTAAGAAACAACAGGAAAAGAAAAAAAAATATATAATGTGCTTACTTTCAACAGTAGCGCTGTGAAGCACTAGTAATGAATAGCGACCAAAACCGGAATGATGAGGTAACTGCCAGGCAGGAAAACAAACACATGTAATAATGAAATAATAATAATAATAATAATAATAATAATAATAATAATAATAATAATAATAATCCCAAACAAACAGATTAAATAGGCAACCAAGAAGCATAGTGGCAGCATGGACCCTTAGTGTCAAACTAGAGAAACGGAATTAAGTCTATAACATACATACACACATAGTATGCATACAGACAGTGCATAAACATACAAACAGGAAGTAAAGTCAGTCACTCAAGAGAGAAATACTCTCATTGTCATTACTCTGTTGTCTGATACACAACAAAAACTCATGCTCCAAAACACCTACAAATCTCACACTCACACACATAATCATGTACCAAGGCCCTTTATCATTGGGCTGACCAATCAAAGCTTGCACAGTTGTGGTGCATGCACGTGCACACACACACACGCCCACACACACATGCAGCACTGCAGAATAGTGGGTCAGGCAGGACATTATTCACAGAAGACTGTGAGGGCATGTGTGCATGTGAGCAGGGAAAGAAAAGGAAATAAGTAAAGAAAAAAAAAGTTAGGTCTAACATTAGAAGGAGGAGAGAATGAGGAATCAAAGAGAACGAGGGGAAATGGAAGAGAAAGTGCTGCACAAAAGGCAAGATAAGGTTGTGTGAGAGTGTGTGTATGAGCACGCACATGTGTCTCAATAGATCAGGAACAGGCAGTGCTGAAGGTGTTTGACAGAAAATAAGAAGTGTCTAGCTCCCTCATGTGGTCACTCTGAGTCTCGCTGCACTTCAGAAGCATCAGCCCGACAAATGGGACACGTCCTGTTGGCCTGAAGACAGAGCGAAAACAAAAGCTTATTTCTAAAGCCAGAATATCAAACACAAACAAACACCTCAACCCAAAACTACATTTAGCTGTAAAATATCTTTTCGCAGATGAAAACATAAACATTGCATTGATTTGTAATCACTAAAACCTAATTCACACAGAGGGTTTGGTGATGCCACATGCCTCTAAATCATGAGACTGTGTCATGATTAACAGAACAACTTTTTCTTCCAAGAAACTTTTTGGCGTCTTCAGTGAGAAATCACATGTTGAGGTGTGTGTGCTGCTTTGTCAGACGTTGGGTTTAGTGAAGTTTGCAGATTTTACCGAGTGCTTGATGTGACAATATTCAGAATGATGTTTCTAGATGCTAAAAGGTTGAAAAGTGAGGCTTTCAAAACACATCTATAATTAAGGATTTTCTGTGTCAAAACCTTAAAGTGCTAATGTACGTATTTATATCGTTCACCAACATTCTTCCCTAGATTCCTATTCAATCACTTCTAAAAACAACCTTAAATAACGATTCATTAGTGGGCTATTATGAGACATTATTGCTAAGACATTAAACTGCAAGTGTGAGGGTACAGGACTTACCCTCAGCCATTTGTCCACACACTTTCCATGGAATTCGTGGCTGCAGGGCAGGACTCGCAACAACTGGCGGGACTCAAAATCACTCATACACACCACGCACCTGCAACAATAACCGATATGGTCATTTAAGTGGCAACGAGTGATATCAGTTAAGAAACTGTCCATATAATCAAGCAGACACTGGGATAAAACATGTAAATATGACTGAACTGCTGTATTGAGATAGACGTCATAAGGGCAACACTCACAGTGTTTGTTCAGACTGATGGTTATTAGGATTGAACCGATAGGAGGGAAGTTGTTCAATATCTCCCTTGGTCAGTCCTCGGAGTTTGGCCTCTCCTAGACGCTCAGCGAGGTTCAGGAGGGCCTGAGGGAGCAAAAGAATAAGCACTGACTCAAGGGTAAAAGAGAATCGAGTAAAAACATGATGAAAGTTTAGATATAGTCATACCTCATAGTTCTCCACTTCTCCATCATCTACATCCAGCTCTAGACTGATTGCAGGGCCTGTAGGCTGGACTGGCAGCATTGAACTACAAAGACAGATTCAACACCAAGGGTTTTCAGTTTTAGAAAAGACTAAACTGACTAGAAGATTCACGACTCGATATGGAAGAGCTAATATTTAAAATTCTGTCTTAAAATATGTAAGGTTATGGGACACAGTAGTGTGGAACTAATGTTCACCATGGACTGATATTAGTGGCATACAACACAGAAGGAAATGTGTCTAGCTGCTGTTGAGGTCTACATTTTTCCACCTTCATCTAGCATGAGTTAAACACCTGAGTGACACTTTGAAGATTAACAAAAAAGACAATTAAATTTTTTACATCCTTTCAGTGACAAGCAGCCAATGAGGTTCATTCAACGTTAGCTGTTTTTTTTTCTTTTTTTGAATTTTATTTGTTCATGTTGAAGTCAACTTGTCATGTTTATCAATGTTTAATGCAGAATAATGTGCACTTGAACATGGCTCTGATTTGAATGGGCTTTATGAATATAAAACAGAAGCATCTGGAAATAGTGTCTTGATGAGATGACAACAGGACAATGTATTGTCAGTGCTTGTGTTTATTGCTCCATTTCTTTAATAGTTCTCACAGTGGGTGTGAAAGAGGTGATCCTGCTGGGTGAACTACAGAAAATAAAGACCAAGTTATGCTTGTGGTTACTGAAAGGAGCCACAGTTAATATAGAGAGAGCTGGTCATGATTGTAAAATAAACCCAGAGAGGGTCATGCAGGATGGGGAGCCTTAATTACCCTTAATGAATACATTATTCACATTACAATAATGCTAATTTGGTAAAGAAGTCAATAAGTTACCAACCAATTTTGATATTGAAACAACAAAATTGAGTAAAAATTTAATTTATCGCTTCACCTAAAAGCCAACAGTGAATGATCAGAATCAGTAATTTAATAACAAAGCCATGTAATAAAACTGCTTAAACAGTAGCGATATAAAGAAAAGTACTCACAGGAAGTAAGGCAGGAGGCTGGGGTGGTAAGGCGAAGGTGGCAGTGGTTGTTGTGATCGATACCGTCGACCCGGGATACGCCGAGGAATGAAGTTGGGATAGGACTAAGGAAAGAAATAGACACAAATGGAATCATCCAGATCAACAACAATAGCACCTTTACATTTTAAAGGATTTAATATGTTGGTAGCTAATCCGTGTTTACCACTCCAAAGAACTCCTGTGGCAGAGGGTCGTGAGACAGGAAGTGAAGCTGGGTAGAGTGTGGGGTGAGAGCAGGGTGGGTAGCGGGGGGATAGTGGAGCCCTGCACCCAAAGACAGGTGCTCTCCAAGCAGCTCCACGTCATTCTCTATCCTCTGCAAAGGCTGGAAAATGGAGGACAAATACAGAACGTCAGAAGTTGATCAAAGAAACAATGGCATTTCATGAAATCAGAACAGAAGGAGGAGGTGTTTCAGATTTATCAAACAATAAACGAACTCCATGAGTTCAGCGCTGCCACTGAACAAAGATCAGTCAGACTTTTGTTCTTTGATCACAATTCATTAAAAGACAATCGTGCTACTGAAATGAAAATAAAGACATTTAATTAAGTTAATTAAATAACTGAATTGTTCCTGGCATCGTTTTGTAGTCACTTAAAGTAGCAGTCGATATGAATCAATCCCAAAGCTACAAAATTATTATTATTTTTTTAAAAAACAGCGTGACAAACTTAAAATGTAAATACAATTAGCTTAATGTCTTCAGAAACAAATTGTCCCAGTACAATTCAACAACAGCTGCTTTTACATGCATTTTCTTGCTTTACTTCACAACATCTTAAATATCAACATCCTCTATAAAACAAAAAGAACACATTTAAGTTGATGCCCGATTTGTTACTAAACATGTCACTATTACTAAATGTCTACAAGTAGGTCGACACAATTCATTTCAGCTATAGGGTATAATATACAACGCTGCATTTTTATGCATTTGGTGGAAAACGTTCACAACGAGATATCTGGCAAGAAAATAAATTACATATTTTATAGTAATTCAAAGTCAGACATTATCATGGAAAAGGGACAACAAACGAAAGCTGACAAGACAGATATGAAAACTAAATTTCATATTTCCAAATATGCAATGAGGATTTTTTGGTGCCTTTTAAAATGAAAGTTGTCAGCACATGCAGTACGTTCGTACTCACCGACCGCGCCTGCTGGGTTGGATAAGGCCCAAACTGTCCAGGCTGTGGCAGGTGAGGTGGGTGATGGGAAAGGTGTGTCGGGGGGTGGGGTAGGTGTGGAGGGGGAAGTAGGAAAGCTGGATCACTGGACAGCAGAGATGGGAACGGGTAGGGCATGGGTAAGTGCTGCACAGAACAGGTCTGAAGAACCTAACAGAGAGGAAAAGATTCAGTAAACATGCTATTTGCAAACTGAACCCATAGAAGGGTATACAAGCATAAAAACAAACTGAAATACATGTTATCCTCACACATCAAAAACAAATAAATACGGTCTGACTTTTTATTGGTGAATTTGTTTCTATAAAGAAAATTCAAGATAGTGAATGTGTTTTCCAAGTTTTTTTTTTCCCTCCACATCACAGTAAGGATAAGGCAAGATCATCAGATTAAATTGGTCCATATCCATTTGAGATTCGTACTCTTAACTTCAAAAGAATAAGGAAAAAAAAGAAGATGTAACAAATTACTTAAATGACCAACAATCTTGTTTGCAACAGGTCAATAAAATTGTACTTACCCTGAGGGGGAAAAAACTGAGCAAAACAGTCAACTATACAGTCAGTCAGTCAGTCAGTCAGTCATCAGCAGCATTAACGTCACTTCTCTACAGACAGGCATTTAATTTGACATTTGCTGCTTCCTGTTTGATGTGAAGAGAGCACATCTATTGATAGTTAAAAATGTTCATGTTAGTGTTTGCGTGAGCCAAGGATTAAACATTATATTTAGCTCATTTTTAAACAGGCTTGATTATCTTTAAAGACCAATACAGAAAAAGAACACAGACTCAAGATGGTTTGGACTGAATTTTATGACCACAGTACACCAAACCATTCTGATGACAGGAGCGTGCCTCAGTTCCATTAACACACTGATTTTATTCAGGCAGTCTAACATTGGGTTGACTTGATGTAGAGTAAGCCTTCCTCAGATAGTACAGGGAAACAACCTCAATTTCTTGATTATATTTATGGTAAACTCAGTAGGAAATAATAAAGAGGCAGAGGTTGAGATCTCCAGCTTTGGACAAAAAGAGGCAACACATCATTTAGTCACTAAGCCAAGCATATTTGACACAATTTGTCAACACAGAAAATGTACTCAGTGCCATGTACTGAGCTAAAACATATACTTGGCTATTCCAGCGCCACCTTGAGGATGATTCCATTTCTGGAATTTGGCACCAACCTGCCCAGTTTGGTGTCTCTAGGTCTAAACATACTGGTTGCACAAACGCATTTAGTAGAAAAAAAATACAAACAATAGATTCTAATCACAACTAACCAAATACTGGGAATTAATCTCAGATATGCAAAGACACTCACAGGGGGCGGGACACTGCAGACGGGATAGTGCTGTCCACTGAAGACCACAGAGCATGCTGGGATCTGTTGTGGGGCAGAGCGAGGCGGCAGGCCCGGTGGCGCCCCAGGAGGAGACACAGGATACGATCCTGGAGCTGAACCCTGAACATGGAGATCAAAGGGCCACAGTCCTCACATTTATGCACTGAGACAGCGAGCAGCTACAGTAACAGGACCAGATGCCCATCAGCACTGACACTGGAGATGTCTGGTTTCAACACCGTTTGAGACTGATTTCACACGAACACAAAGATGCTCCGAGATTCTGAGATTAACATTTCATTTAAGTCTAAATTTCCATACCATGGCAGCACATATGTGTAGCATCAGAGTGTTCTTTCACAGCATCTACATCAAATGAAAAGGGGAAGAAAATCATATGCTGGGCATTTTCTGCCAAATTATATTTCATTTATATCCTAGTCAAATCCCTCACTCTTGTTTAACCAGTGTTACTTTTAATTATATTTAAATGGCACACAAAAATGTAGGATTAAGATTTGCTTTACACCAGTGGTCCCCAACCGCCGGCCCGCGGACCGGTACCGGTCCATGGGTCAATTGGTACCGGGCCGCACAGTAAGAATACTTAACTTACATTATTTCCGTTTG